>JAFEMH010001695.1:0-230000 GCA_022495995.1 Adenophora triphylla var. japonica | reverse complement strand
CATTTTTTCTTCATCTAATTTAATCCTTTTTTCTCTCTGTTTTCCTCCTTTCTTTGAACATAAATTGACAGGTTTACCTTCATTTCTCTGGTGAGTCACCTTACTCCAATATGTGAACACTCTCCTCCTTGTTATTCCAAATTTTGTTGCAGCCACTTGAATATAACCTCTAGGAAGTTTCCCATCCACCAAAGCTTCGATCAAGAATTGGCCCAGCATGTTCATTTGATTTGAAGTCAAATTTGGTTTGGCTAACAAGTTGCACTCTCCTCTTCTTCTGCTGCTGGGTTCTTCCATTTTTGCCACAGCTGTTTCTCTTTTTTTTTTTTTTGCTGTTCAAGATGTTCTTCTTGCTGGAAGAACTTTTGATCTTAACTGGGAGTATTAGTGCTTGCTGTTGCTGGAAGATCTTTTGGTATAGGTGGAGTATGTAATTTTTGGTTGAAACTGGTTTATAAATATGGAGGGAATGTAATTATGGAGGGAATGTTTAAATTCTCAGTGGCTGTAATCTTAAACTGACTTTGTAATTTGAATTTTCAAGGAACAATGTGTTATTTGAAATTTGGTGGGAATATTAGTGTTTGCTTTAGTTTTCCCTCCCTCCCCTAATTGAAGATTAAATTTTCTCTCTCCTATTACTTTTGAATATAAATAATGGTTCCATAATTCCCGTGCCCACCCAAAAGGGTGAAGCACTTAATGGGACGGAGGGAGTATATATATGTGTATATATATATATATATATATATATATATATATATATATATATCTTCTTTTATTAATTTAAGATTTTCATCTATATATATATATATATATATATATATATATATATATATATATATATATATATATATATATATATATATATATATATATATCTTCTTTTATTAATTTAAGATTTTCATCTAATGGAAATTGATTAGTTTGGAGGAGGCAGTCACGAACTTCACCAATTTGTTGGGTAAAGAGAGAAAAAGAAGGTTAGTTCCATATATTCCTAGGTCTATCGACATTTTCTACCCTCGTACTTTGCTTAACTTCGATTTTAATCATCAATGTTTACTTTAGCAGTTTTAACCATTTTATTTCAGATACGCACCCATATTTCTCAAAAGTAGTGAAACTTAAAGACATTTTTTTTATCAATTTTAACTATCGTAGTTTAGACTTTTGGGGAAAAATGAGTGCGTATCTAAAGTATAATGGTTAAAACTTCTAAAAATAAACAACGATGATTAAAATCAAAATTTAAGCAAAGTATGAGGATTGAAAATGTTGATTGATCTATATTTCTACAATCACAGTCCCCCAATTCTTTTCGATCTCTTTACAGTCAAAATTATTTTATTTCTTTATATCATCTTCTCTTAGATCATTTTGTAAACCTATTTGTGATATTTGATTGTTTTGTTAGCATACTTTGTGAGATGTTTGTGCGTGTGTAAGTCTTAAATTGGGTTATCATGAATTTTGATAATTTCTTTCTATATATTTAATAAATAGTTTTGATTTATTATTATTGTTTCAGATTTGGTTTGAAATAAATTTGATATTTTATTAAAGGGCAAAAATGCAAAATGAAAAAAAAAAAAAAGTATCTCAACCTTCCATGTTGTGTGAATATAGTATCCAAAGTCATTTTTGTTGCATAATTAATACCTAAACTGCCTACTTTGTGCATGTATAATACCTATCACTAACATCGTTAAATTTTTACCGTTAAATAGTCATGTGCCATGCACATAACCTTTGTTAAAAGAGTAAAATTGTCAAAATCAAACATTCTCTCCAATTGGTTTATCCTTCATATTCTTTCTTATTTTCTCCTTCCCCATTGTCAGGAAGCTCCTCCTTTTCAGAAAATCCCACCATCTTAACACACAGTACACACACCTTATGTCCTACCTCCCTCAATTTGTCCCTCTCTCTCCTTTCATGGAAAAATCCGTTTCACAGTTTCTTTCCACATCACCCTAAAATTCAACCCTCCCCTTGATCTATCTCTCCCCTACTCCGTCCACACCTTACCATTACAAGGTCTTCTTCGATTTCATGTTTTGACTTTGGGTATTTTACCAAATCGCACATCAAATTTTATCATCCAAAATCAATTTCAAGTTTCAAAACCCTAATTACTTCTTGGTTAATTTGCTTTAATTTCTTGTCATATTGTTACGGTAAGTAATGTGAAATCTGCTGGAAAGAAGGAATGGGGTGGGGAAGAGGAAAAGAGATGATGGGATGGGGTAAGCCAGAGCATAGACGAGGCTTGGGTGGGTGAAAGGCGGGGTACAAGGGGATGGGAAGGGGAGAAGACGGGCTATTACGGTGGAAGGGTTGGGGAGGAGAGGGAGCGGATAGGAGATTGAAATATGGATGGGGTTGACGAAGGTCCAAGAAGGTGGAGGAAGAAGATGAGGGGTGTAAACAAATTGGAGAGAATGTTTGTTGTGACAATTTACACCTTTAAAAAAGGTCATGTGCTTGGCACATAACTATTTAACGATAAATTTTTAACAATCTTAGTGATAAGTATTAAACATGCAAAAAGTGGGCAGTTAAGGTACTAATTATGCAACAAAAATAATTTTGAGTACTATATTCACACAACCTAAACAGTTGAGGTACTTTTTCTTGCATTTTTGTCTTATTAAAGTATCAATTTGATTCTAAGTTAATCTATTATGTATTCGCATATTTGATTGATTATCGAATTTTGATATAATATTTATCAATGAAATTAATTAAATATCAAACTTAATTCTATAGCATATACTGTTTCCTTTAATTAGGTATGAAGAAATTTGAATTAATGAAAAGAAGGAAAACTTTTAATTATTACATCATACATGAAAATAAAAATAAAATATTCCCATCAAGTAGGCAGATGAAACAAACGTAGGAATGACAATCTAATATCCATTCGTTAACTTAGACTTAGAACACACCAAACATGGGAATGAGAATTTTAAATTCTCATCATTCCCAAATTTCAGATACATGTATATGGCATTCTCATTCCCACAAACTCGTTCATGTGTGCCAAACGAGCGTTTTGTTTAGCATTAATACATCTTAAACATTACATCGAGATCAACTACTCTAGTTCGAGTTGGGTAGGAATACAAAGGCGATAAAAATATTTCAACAAAGTTTTAACGTTGTTGCATTCATACTTTACTTTCTATCAAGGTGAAACACTTTAATGAAGGTGAAACACCGTAACTTTAATTAAGGTGAAACATGTAGGACAACAATACCTTCGACTCTTTCATTTGTCAAAATCTTATTAAAACCATTTTTTCTAAAATTATTGAAAACACGTGTTTTGAAAATGCAGATTGATTTTTGTAAATAATAAAAACTTATTAAAATATGCAAACACTAGCACTTTTTTAGCACTATAACTGACACTATTTTAAAACGTGCAATGACATTTTTGTAAATAAACGGAACTTATTTAACACACTAACACTTTTCAATACTATGACTGACACATTTCAACATAAGCACTGTTACTTTTTAATACTATCACTGACAGTCTGACATTATTTCTAGCACTACCAATTACACTCTTTAATACTGCGATTGACACTCTTTAAGACACACATCGACACTCTTTAGGTATACACCGACACTTTTTAACATACACACTGACACTATTAAACACTCACACTAGCACTCATTAAGCATGCACAGGCACTATCAAAATATCTAGCACTATTAAAGTATTAAACACTCACACATGCACTTTTTAAAATGCATTTTTTCAAAGTGCAGGCCCGACCCTAGTGCAATTCAAGTGAGGCCATTGCCTAGGGCCTCCAAAAATAATACTAATATTAGGGCCACAAAATATCACTACATTGTAATCGTCTCAATGGTTAGGAGTCTACTATAAGCTGCCTATCCACATAGGATCAAAACTTGGCTCCATTCTTTTAACATTTTCTTCCCTATTCTTTTTATTTGGGCTTTTGCTCCCAACTTAGGCTTTGTTGCAATTTTAATTTTAATTATTTGAATATTTTGCAATTATCGTGAATATTTCATTGCAATATTATTTTAAATTACTTAAGTTATCTCAAACCAATTATTTGTAATTATTATTTTAATATAATTAATTATTATTTTTATATAATCATAATAATTATTTGAATACTTCGCAAATATCGTTATAATTTTATTGTAATATCTCCATAAATTATTCACAATTATCTCAAATAAAATGTCAACCCATCCTAATTACAAGCCTACACTATTCAAGTCAAATCTCAATCATTTTACTGATAACATGCTAAAACCTAAGTTGTAAAAGGAGATTTCGAAAGAAAAAAAATGAACTATTAAGACGTAAGGAAAGACAGAAAGAAAAACCTAAATAGAAAGAATGACAGTGCGAGAATATGGAGAAAGAAATATATATTTGAGAACGCTACAGTCTACCTAATAGGAAAAAAAATGAAGACCCTAGCCAAAAACTTGGCCTAGGGCCTCATTTACCACATGACCGGCCTATCAAAGTGCCATTAAAAAGTGTCGGTGCTAATGTTACAAAGTGCTAGTCCTTCAAGAGAACAATTTTTTACAGACACACACTAACACTATTAAACACTCATATTGGCGCTCATTAAGTATACACTGACACTATCAAAGTATTAAACATTCACACTAGCCCTATTAAAGTATTAAACATTTACACTGAACAGTATAAACCGAGATACGAACATGGGCTTGTCCGGGTCAAGCCCAAATGGATTGGGCTATAAACATAATCCACATACAAGTTATTAGAAGCAACCATGGGCTTCCTCGGTCTCGTACCTCGTCATCAACAAAGCTAGTCAAGGCCCAATATACAAGTATAAATGCCCCCAATTACAAGTGCCGAGGATACCCTCCTCGTATGCCGAGGGGTATCTCCTCGGCCTTACATTGACAACGGACTCTTCATACTAATTCCTTGGCTCATCAGGCTCCGAGGTGTCATAAATGACGAGGAGAGGAAAGTGCTTACCTCGGCATATCTTCATATGACGAGGAGATAGAATCATGCATCTCGGCATAACTACATGCCGTCAGATCGTCAATAGACGAGGAAGCTAAATCATGCATCTCGGCTTACATACAAATGCCGAGAGGAGACATTTACGTTCCTCGGCTTTCCGGCTAGCAGATTGAACAGTCCTATTCAAACAAGGATTCAACAGTTATTATCCCATCAGGATTGTAACCATCTATATCAATTCAAGTCAAACAATGACTCCTTAACAGATATAATCCATTGAGGATCATATCTTATCTCTTTACAAGTTTTATTCAACATGGATTCTATCAATCCATCCCTATAAATACAAGTCATATAGCACAATATTTGGTACGTTACTTTTTACATACAGAAACTCTGTCAATTTAGTTTCTCACCACAAAACCGTGACTTATTCTCACGCCGGAGGGCCTTCGCCGGTCAAGCCCCGGCTTAGTTTACGTGTTTTGTCTTATTTTCAGGCCTAGCAATCTCCGGAGCAGACGATCGCTTGGATTTGGGCTGATTTGACGATTTTGGCATCATCATACACATTCACTCTTTAAAACACATTTTTTCAAAGCGCGATTATAAAGTGTCAGTACTAATATTACAAAGTGATAGACCTTCAAAATAACAAATTTAACACTATCACTAGCACTTTATAATATAAGCAATGTCACTCACGAGAAATCCATTTATCCTATTGCTCGAAAAAAGTGATTTTTCAAAAGATCAACTTTTTTCCATTCATGCATGCTAACATCATTTGTGCGCTTTTCGAGAGAAAGACTTTAGCGTTGACTCTCATAACCACCTATTAGTGTAAAAGAATTCCGTTAGCCAACTATCGACGCAAAAAAGAAAAATCTAAAAGTTGTTTCTCAAAGTTAAAATGTACGAAATGTCAACAAAAAAAGAAAAAAAAAATAATATTCTAATTAAAAACACAAACACGAACTCAACACTAAATGTTTGCAGTTGAGCATAATTTAATCAAATCCAAAAGATAAACATCCATTACACTAGTCATACGAATTAAAGGTATTGTTATTCTAAAACATTACTATTACAGTACAATAAGTAACAATTTTCATAGCCAAAAATAAAATAAAAAATAAGATCACTGTACCCACTCGTTTATGAGACAAAGACGACCTTGAAAATGAATTTGACGACCTTGAAAATGAATTTGAGGGGACACTGGTCAATGGTGGTGGCAGGTGATTGGTGGCGTGCATTTGAAGCAGTGGTGATGGGTTTTCACGTTATAGATAAGGCTGGAGATGAACATGCCGCAGAGGTTGGCTGGCCCGACCAATATCTAAGGCGATCAAGGCGGTCGCCTTGGCCCCCAAAATTTTAATAGATTTTAGGGCCCCTAAATTTTAACATTTAGTGTATAAAATATATCAGAGTTTTATACCAAAATGTGATTATGTCTTAGTGGTTCAAGGATTATATATTAATGATAATGCGTCTCACAACCCACCTGAGTTCGAGCCTAAGTGGAAGCACATTTCTCTTTGTTTTATTTTCTTTCTCCCGTAGAGCCCTTTTCTCCTCCCTATCCTTTTTTTTATTATTGATTGTAGAGAAAAATAAATAAATAAATAAATTCTCCTCCTATCCTAACATATAAAACTTATAATATTTTGCTGCATAGACTTCGTTCAACGTACCCACTAAGATTCACCTGCACCTATATGATACACAAAAAGAGAAAAAATTGAGTATATAGCTCTTCATATGTTTTTTCCACAAATCCAAACAATAAACTTTAAATAATAAAAGATATATAGTGAACTCCAAAATGTAACTTCTTCAGCTTTATGGCTAAGGATATCTACTACTGTACAGTATATTAGGGGAACCGGAAGTACTTAAAACTCAATGGATTTAAGTAAATGGAGAGTTTCTCTTTTTCCATTTAACAAAAGCAATCCCTGCCATAGTAACTTCTCTACCTTCAGCTCCTATGAGAAATTAAAGGATCTCTGCCAGTCTGCCTAAGGGCCATGACATATTCCATGCTCATAACCAATTCTGGTGGACAACTGCAGATAATAGACAGTCTAATGGTCCATGTTAGGGGTGGTAAAATGAGTGTTTCGGTTACCCAATGGGTGTTATCCATTAAAAATATCATGCTTTACACTAGTATGCAATGCACAATAGTTAAAAGCATAATAAAATCTTAATGGGTATACCCATTGGTCAGAAATTGCCACCCCTAGTCCATGTAACAGCAGTGAAGTAATTACTTTAAGACAGCCACTTATTGCAAAATTCAAGGATTTTTTATACAAAGACCAGAATTACTTTCGAGTGGGATGTTCCGGATAAATCCTATATTACTTAAATATTCAAAGTGCTTTTCAATGGGGCATTCAGCGTGGAAAAGGACACTTTCATACCCAGAGCTGCTATGCATAAAGAAGCATGAAGCAACTGTTACCTTAGAATCTGGGGAAAAGTAACTTGTAATTCGAGCTAGAGCATCCAACATAGCAGGAAATCCAGCTCCCATTCTACCATTCTCACACCAGTCTCATCCTCAAGGCTACTATTAGAAAATGTAGCATCTACCAGTGCCTGAAATTGGAGACCATATTAGAGAAAATAATGGCAGTTGTTTATCAAAAAAATTATCTCTTTTCTAGACAGCAACAAAATCGTGTGTTTTAGGACTTCATGAGTGAACAATTAAAAGTAAAGTTACATAGGAGTATACATCTATACACACAACCTCACATCTCAATAACTATCTGATTTTAGACACAACTGTTACCTTTAATGAGCAAAAGTACATGCAGAGATTATCAAGTCTTCCAGAATATATAATCTCCTTCATGGCACCAGCAACTATACTTGGTTGAGTATCACATGCTTGCAACTCAAAATCACAAATGTCATCAGGCTCGCAGCCAACCCTGCTTGCAAGAAGCTGCAAAAATACGAGCTTAGATCACACCCAAAAATTCTATAATTTCAATCAAAGGTTCTTATTTCTCACATGGGTGGCATTGTGGCTGCCTGAACAATTGCCTAACAACTTGAACTCTTATATGTGTAACAACAACAAAATAATACAGGAGAACAGAAGGCAGCATATGCCTCTTTACCTGCAAAAGAAGGGAATGGTGCTTTTTACAATTATCTCAAACAATCTAAATACAAAACCCAATTGTCTAAGCCCAAAACTCAATATTTTTAATAATAAAATTCTCCAAGTCTCGTTATTATTCTATGATTCAACAACTTTCAATAATACTAAAACTTAAGAAAAGTAGGAAATAAAGACATTGAATTATAAGAACGACGAAAGACGAAAAAAAATAGAGAGAAGTCGATATTCGAGAACGCATTTAGCACTGTTGCTCGTGAAGGTAACTTAAGGTCCTCGACCAAATAATATGCCTTGCCTTAGGTCCCAAATTCCACTGGACCGACCGTGGAGGTTGGAGACTACAACTCACTCGAAGAAGGAAGGGGTGTTACGTCGTTCATTCGTAAGGGAGGGGTTTTCATGAATGAAGTTTGACCGACATCAATAGGGTTTAAAGTTGAGATGGCTTGAAGGATGACCAACAGGGAGAAAAAGTGACAACTGGCATGGAGGCGGGCGGGGAATGAGGCAGTTATTGGAGGCTGTCGAAAGAATATATTGGTCTCGTAGGGATAGAGGGAGGGGGGAAGATGGTAGAAGGGGATGGTGAGCGTATTTTAGGGATTGAGTGGGGAAGGGTAGTTTGGAGAATATAAGTTTTCCTTGAATTAACGGGGCCTTGGGAAAATATATATTCATACGCATGGACACGAAAGAAATAATGAGAATAGCCTATCCTCTTTAAGAATTGGATAGTTTTGGTGGGCTTAGGGGAATAAATCCAAAATTAAAACCAATAAATCAAAAAAAGAAAGTCACTGAACAGGCCCCCAAAGTCACTGAATAGGCCCCCAGAGTTCAAATTCACATGGCGATTACAGAAGCATATCCTTTGCTTCACTCTGCTTCAAAATCACCTCAACGAAAGCATATGCTTTTCTTGAAATCTCATCTGGGTTTATTCTTGATTATGTTGTTAAAGGCGAGTGATATTCTTGATCACCTCAAGAATATGAGAGAAAGAGACAGAAAATTAGGGGAAAATGTATGCTTCAAAATCACCTCAACGAAAGCATATCCTTTCCTTCACTCTGCTTCAAAATCACCTCAACGAAAGCAGATGCTTTTCTTGAAATCTCATCTGGGTTTATTCTTGATTATGTTGTTAAAGGCGAGTGATTTTCTTGAAATCTCATCTGGGTCCATGCTAGAGTACTCCAATCTACTTAGTATCCATTTGATCTTTGAATCAAAAAATCTCACCCTTTTTCTTCTTTCACCCGTCAGTCCTTTTATAATTACTTTAAATCCCTCTCTCCACATCTATCTGCTAGATCTCAAGTATTTTTGAAATGGAAGGAGAAACCCTTTACTCCTTTGTGATTGGAAGGCTTCATGATTTGTTGGCCGAAGAAATGAAGTATCTGCAGGCTCTGGAAGGTGTAGTCGATGAGCTTACAAAAAAGCTAAAAGAGATGGAGGATTTGTTAGAATACGCGCACGTTAGGAAGGATAAACGTACCAAAGAAATCATAGATTTGGCTGATCAGCTGATCGATTCCATTGAAAAGTATGTCATCTGAGTTGTAAACAAGCAAATTGGCATCAGAGAATGTTTGTTGCATCCAAAAGTTTGCAAAGCTATTGAGAAGATCACAATCAAAATCAGTGACTTTATCAACAGCCAAAGTGGAGATGTGGACGCCAGCTCCTCGGATTCAAGAAGACCGTACAAAGTACAAGATCTTTCTAGTCTATTCCATGAAAACGATTTCGTTGGGAGGAAGACATCAATAAATTGGTGTCATATCTGGTTGATCACGAAGAAAATGAGTTTCGGTTCATTTCCATTTATGGAATGGGTGGTTTAGGGAAGACCACACTTGCTCGGAAAGTGTATAAAGACAAGAAAGTGTTGAGCCATTTTCAAAGTTTCGCTTTTGTTTGTGTGAGCGAACAATGTCGAGCGGAAGAAATTTTGAAACATGTACTACAACAACTTTCTCTTGCGAAGGAGGAAGAGTTGAAGAGCATGACTCAGGGGGATGTAATTGAATCACTTAAAAGAGTACAAGTAGAGAAAAGGTGTTTGATCATTATTGACGACGTTTGGTCGGTAGTTGATTGGGAAAGCCTGAATTGCGGCTTAGTTGATGAAAGCACGGGCAGCAAAGTACTGCTTACCACTAGGATCAAGGATGTTGCAGATAAGGGATTTTGCTACTCTTTGGACTGCTTAAGCGAAGATGAGTGCTGGGAGCTATGTCAAAAGAAATAGGCACAGACAGAGGTTAGTTAATTATGATTATAAGAATCAAGTATAAATGTTACGTTGCTTCACCGGTTTTCTTTTTTTTTTTCTTTCAATTCGTCAACTTTGGATTATTAGTGTCTTAAATACTTAAGCGCCCTTACTGATCTTACCATGGTCCATATGATAAAAAAAAATTATGTAATCATAATTATATCTCTGTTATTACTATATTTTATAATAACTTTTAAAAAAGGACAAATAAAAAATTATGTAATAAAAAAAAATTATGTAATCAAAATAGAAAGTATGGTACTATATTTTATAATAACTTTTAAATTATCAATTTTTAAAAAAAAAAAAAAAACTATGATTTATTTGTTTGTATTGTTTATTTATAAGATGATAAATTTTTGGGGCGGACAAATAAAATATATGACATTTATTACTTTATACAAACTATGATTTTTTTTTTAAATAAAATATAGTTTGAGAGACATTTAAGAAAGCTTTTGAGAATTATTAGTGTCTTAAATACTTAAGCGCCCTTACTGATCTTACCATGGTCCATATGACATCTTGCTTGTGCGTGAGAAATAGAACCTGGTAATTGACATGGGAGGAAAATAATGACTTTCCCTACATTAATAAAGTATGTACTCATTATTATTTATAAAATTATGTAATCATAATTATATCTCTGTTAATGTATGTTTTTTTTTCCTTTTTTCCTTATAGATTCTGAAATAGAGAAAAAGAAGGAAGAGCTGGGAAGGAAAATGATTGCTTGGTGTAAAGGTAATCCCCTAGCTATGTGTGTTCTCCGGGGGGTTTTAGTTACAAAATACAGCCTACGTGAGTGGGAAAGATTTTATGAAAGCAGAACATGGGACGGAGAGAAGTATCAACAATTCAATAACTTAGTGGTGGAAGGGTTATTATTTAGTTACAAGGAGTTACCATACCAGCTAAGGCCATGCTTTCTTTACATGGCAAGTCTTGTTGAGGACGAGAAGATAGAGGTGGAGACGTTGTACATGTTATGGGATGCTGAAGGCATGATATTGTCAAAGGACAGACGAGTAGGAGAAACAAATATGGATGTAGCAGAGAGATATTTGGGTGAATTAGTGGGAAGATGCACGATTGAAGCTGAATTAGCTGATGAGGCGCATCCTAACACTAAGAGGAGGTACAAGTTTTGTTGGCTTCATGATCTAATGAGAAAATTATGTTTGTCAATAGTTAAAAAGGAAGATTTTCTCGAGGTCCATGACTATCGTGGTCGTAAAGATGAAGTCTTGGTATTTCATTCCTCTTTTTCAAGGAATGATACTAAGTTATCTCCTAGGCAAGTCTTGTATCTTCCCAGGGAACATGATTTCATTGTTCAGGATGATAAACATAATGCAACTGGGCATGTGAGGTCGCTTATGTTTAAATATGGACGTGCGAGGAAATTATCCAAGTTGAAGAAGTTGAATTTGCTGAGAGTACTAAGCATTTATAATACCTCAATTGGGGAGGAAGATATTACCAATGAGCTCATCCACCTTAGATACTTGAGCCTTAACTTGTGTTATATAGTATGCCTTCCATCATCCATATATGACTTTATATACTTGCAAACTCTAGATATGCGAGTAAATTATAATTTAGGTGATAACCTTAGGATACCAAATCTTGCTCTAAGAAAATTGAAAGGATTGAAGCATCTATTTCTTCCTCATAAAAGTTTGTATAAGGTGACCCCAAAATTTTCCAGACTGAGACTTGATGGATTGACCAAGTTGGAGACGCTAGTAAACATTGATTCAATGATGTGCGAGATGGAAGATGTCATTCATATCACCAATCTTAGAAGATTAGAATGGACGATTTGTATCTCAAGTGAGGATGATGGTAAGAAGATGAAGGAATTCATGAATAAAGTGAATTTGGATCGGTCGTGGCACTCATCACTTGCAATTGAACTGGTCAATCCAAAGGTAGAGATGTACTCGGATGTTTTAAGAGGACAAATTCCTGAATGTTGTGAAGAAATTTTGCATGAGTTGATGATAAAAGGGGTGACAGGTAAGTTATTACCTGAATTTTCCAAATTTAGTCGCCTCATTGAATTAATTTTGTCAGAATTTGAGGTAGAAGAAGACCCTATGCCGACACTGGAGAAACTCTCAAACCTAGAGTACCTCCTTTTAGATGTTGGAAAATTGAAGGGAAAGGAAATGACTTGTTCTTCAACTGGTTTTCCCAAACTTAAGAATTTGGGTTTATTTAGACTGGAAAACTTGGAGAAGTGGTGTGTTAAAGAAGGTGCCATGCCCAATCTCCTCCGTGTATTGATTTGGGGATGCTCAAAGTTAGAGATGCTTCCTGAGGAACTGAAATTCATTTCAACCCTCAAGGAGTTATGGATCGACGATATGCCAGGAGAATTCGAGAGGAGGTTGATTTGCAGAGAGGAAGACGGAAGTGGAGAAGGACCAGAATTTTACAAGATTCAACCAACTGGACCAACTGGATATGGATGGGATAGGTATAAGATAAGTAGGAGGAGATGAAGTATGTAAGTTTTTATTTCAGAATTTATGAAAAATAAAAAAGAATGATTTTTTTTTGTGTGTGGGCATTCAACATTTACTATACAGGTTAGTGAAAATAGGATCCTATTGTACCCATTGTGTCCGCCATTTCCTTGATTTTGGGCTTCCATTTTTTTAAAAAACTTGAAATAGTACATAAGAAATTATTTATAGCATTTTTAATATATACTCCCTCCGTCCTATGTCAATGGACACCAATTTTTTGGGTGTGGGAATTAAGAAAAAGTATGAGAGAGAAATAAATGATTTAAATGTTGTGAGTATGAAGAATTAAATAGGAGAGAGAATGAGTGGGAAGAATAGTTAGGAGAGAGAATGTTGTGAGTGTAAAAGTGAAGTATGAGAGAGAATGAGTGGAGAGAATAGTGAATATTCTTTTCCATTTGGGCGTGTCCATTCACGTGACGTCCCAAAAGGAAATAAGATCCATTCACGCGGACGGATGAGTATATATGTGTGTGTGTATATATATATATATATATATATATATATATATATATATGAATGATTAATTTGTGCAGTTATAGGAAAAGGTAATTTTGGACTTGTTATTTCAAGATACTGTATTCTACAACTCTATTTGTTATAACTAGTCAATTAAAAAAAAAAAACTCTATATTGAACGGTATAAAACGAGGTACAAATGCGGATCCGTGGCCGGGCAAGGCCCAATGGATTGGACCTAAAATGTAATCCATATAAGTCTCAATTACGACAAAAGAAGTGGGTCTTCCCTACCTTTTCTCGTCCGGCCTCCTCTTCATTCCCACTATGTCGACCTAGGCATACCAAAGCGTATAATGACCAAGGCCCAAACAAAACTGAATGCCGATGAGGCATAATCTTCAATGCCGAGCAAGGCATCTCCCAAGGCCTTACTCCAAAGACGAGGAGCCCCTCCTCGGCTATCAACAAAGCTGAAATGGTTTCCCCATTCTCCACCTCTCCTCTTCGGCATAATCAAAGCCGACCAAGCAATACAAGCCGAGGAAGATTCTTCGCGGCGCGCGTATGCGTAATATTATTTATCCAATCCTACTCAAATAAGGACTGTGAACAATTATAATCCTCTTAAAAATATAACCTTATCTCACACGAATTCTCATTCAACAAGGACTGAACAGTTATAATTCTCCTTGGAATAAAATCTTATCTCCATGCATTCCTATCTAACAAGGATTATACAATTTTATGCCTATATATACAAGTCATAATTCACATTATTTTGATAACACATCTTTTGACCCTAAACTCTTGTCAATTGATTTCTCTCTCTAAATACCATACTCTCACGCCGGAGGGCCTTCGCCGGTGAAGCCCTGGCTAAATTTACGTGTTTAATCATCTTTTTCGTGCTATTCAATCGCGAATACAACTTGCTGCTGAATTTGTGCTGATCCGAATGTTTTTGGCATCATCGGTTTGGTTCCATTGCCGGGAACGATTCGAAAACACGCATTGAATAGCCTAAAAAATATGTCCGCCTAAAAATTCTTTCCGCTTGAAAATTTTGTTCGCCTGAATAGCTTGAAACATCTGTTTGCCTGAAATTTATGTTCGCTTGAAATCCCAATGGATAACAGACTCACCACTAGTATTACTCCTGATGGGGATCATATTCATGTGGAAGAGAATCATGGGAACAATAAGACTGGTTTTCCTCTCAATAATGGGGAACTGCCTCCTCCACTACCACTGATTGATGGGCTGCCGCCCCTGGGGATGAATCTGTGTTCCAGGGGGCAGCCCGTAACCGAGGTAGTCACAACAAACCCTCCTCATCGTTGGCGCCGAGGAAGGCCTGCCGGCAACCAGATGACGAGGAATGCTACTTAGGGAGGAGTTGGGGCTTCTACCTAGCAAATTGATCGTATAACTCTCTTGCACTAACAAATGGAAACATTGCAACGCATTTATGAAACTCAAAATGCCTTGCTACAGTTAGATATTGAGAACTCTCTGGCTGAATTCATGAGGCCTACGAGGACTGAAAATTCCCTTGGATGGGAAAGTCTGGTTGACAAGCGTGATAGTACGAGGAATAGAGAAAATCTTTCTCGTGGCCAAAATTCCCCTCACCATGGCACTACTGGTAAATCCCTGCAAAGCCCACAAGATGTCCCTCCTCGTCATAAGGCACATGGGAATGTAAACATAAGAAATGAGGTGGACTTGAGAAGTCACCTGAACCAACAAAGGGAGCAGGATGCAAGGCACATGACCCCTCCCTGTCGTGATACTCATCCTTGGCCTAGGAGCCCTCCTCGGTCAAGGAGCCCTCCTCGGCCGATGAGCCCTCCTCGTCGAAGAACTCCTCCCACTAATAGGAACTGAGCACTTACAGACGGAAAATCCATCGGAAAAGCCAAGATTCCGTCGGAAATGATCATTTACCGACGAACGCGATCCGTCGAATTCCGTCGGCAATTTCTCGTTGGTAATACCGACGGAAATTTCCGTCGGTAATTCCGACGGACCGTCCGTCGGTAAGTGAAAATAATTTTTCGGAAATTGTCCGTCGGTAAGGAAGCCTGCCGGCCGATGATCGGTGTTATTGTCAGATTAATTACCGACGGACCAATCCATCGGTAATTACATTGGAATTTACCGACAGACAATTACATCGGTAAACTGGCACAGAATGAGAGAAGGATCCCAGCAGAGCTCTCATTTTAGCTCGAGGGTCGATGCCAGAAAATTGCTACTCTAGAAAAAGAGATTAGATGAGATGGAAATGGAAATGGGGAAAAAGGAAGTGGACGAAGATGATACCAGTGCCACTCGTCCTTTCTCCCGGCGTATTAATGATCTTCCTCCCAATTCTGCTCTCAAAATCTCGAGTTTTGACAAATACGCAGGAACCACCGACGCATGAGACCATGTGCAAAATTTTGAATCCACCATGACCCTCCTTACTAAGGCAGATGACATTCTATGCAAAGTTTTTGCTATTACCTTTTCCGAAACAACTTTGTCTTAGTTCCGTGAGCAAAAGAAAGGAAGCATTGACAACTGGAAAATCATGAGAAGGAGGTTCCTGGACCACTTCGCCACAACAATGAAGAGGAAGAAGAGGTTGACTTATATTGCTAACATCGAGCAAGGGAAGAATGAAATCACTCTGAGTTATTATAACAGATTCAGAGCTATGGCAAACCAAGTTGAAGAGAGCCTGACAGATAGGGAGGTGATCGTTTACTTCAACTCTGGATTGAGATCCGAACAATTAATCTGTGAGCTTTCTGCCAGAGAGCCTAAGTCCAAATTCGATTTGTACAATGTGGCGTATGCCATAACTATGGCGGAGGAAAAAAAGTAAGAAGAGATCTGATAAGCCAGAGGCAGAGGCAACTGGAACCCACCAGGCCTCCAATGGAAACAGCTATAAAGGGAAAAATAGAACTCGGGGAACTAAAAAAGCCGAGGTTTTTACCCCCCTCACAAAACTAATCACGGAGATCATGCAATTGGTGAACTTACCAGATCCCCACCCACTCAATGATAAATCAAAGTACACCTGGACAACTCCAAATACTGTGCCTTTCACAAGAACCATGGACATGACACATCAAATTGTATCTCCCTCAAAAGAATGATCCAGAGATGGGTGGACGAGGGAAAGCTTGACCGCTACGTTATGACAAAGGCCACTACGTTATGACAAAGGATAACAAGCGAAAGAGAAAGAATGACGATGATAATGATAAGGAAGGTGAAAGGGAGGACATGCCTCCTAGGGCTAAGCTTCATGTAATCAGGGAGGAAATTGTCTCCAATAAAAAATTGAAGGACCAGATCCATGAGCTAAGCAAAGTCTATCATATCCCCGCCTGGATTCACAAGGAATAGGAAGTCATAAGCTTCTCTCCTAATGAACTAGCCGAAAGTCGCGCGGCTCGCGAGCAACCCTTGGTGATCAAGGGAAGGATTGACAAATGTGAGTCTGAAAGACACCTCATTGACTCAGGGGCCTCCCGAGATATTCTGTAATATTCCACCTTCCAAAAGATGGGTCTGAAAGATAGCATGTTGGAACCATACTCTGGAAGACTAGAAGATTTTACAAACCACAAAGTCAGTGCCATTGGGACTGTCGATTTATTACTGGAATTGGGAGATCATCCCTTTTGAGCAGAGGCCACAGTTACGTTTGTGGTCATGGACTTGGCAAGTGTCTACCACGCCATCCTAGGCATTTCAAGTCAAGGAAAACTTGGGTTGGTCGCCTCCCTGCCTCACCAACGAGTTAAATTCCCTACTCGTGATGGAGATGGATGCGTGAGGACGACCCCCAAATACTTCTTGGAGCATGTCATAAGGAGTAGAAAAACATCCAGGAAAATGGAGGTGGACACCCCAGAAGAAAACATGAAAATCTCTAAGTCTGTGAAGACTACCAGCACTAGTTCCAGACTCAATCTGATTTTTTAAGCAGAAGGTGAGGATCACATGATCCTAGAAGTAGATGAAAACAATGACACAGTTCTGTTCGTCCCGGATGTAGCCCCTCATCTCGTCAGTGGCCAGAACTCGGGGGCCAACCTTGACTTGAGACAAGGAGAGCTCCCAGACGTAGACGAACCAGTGGACATGGATGAGTTAGACCTTGATGGCGAGGATGGCAGAAGACTTAGAGATATAATAATTGAGACTCTATAGTTCCGAGACGGTCGAGAAATGGAACCCGTAGATGAACTAGAAGAAATTATACTCAACCCCAACTATCCGGATCAAAAAATAAAAATAGGGGCCAGCTCTCCCCAGAAGAAAAGGAGGAAATCATCACACTCCTAAGAAATAATCTTGATGTATTCTCCTGGAAAGTCGAGGATATGAGGGGAATTAAGGAAGAGATAGCTCTCCACATGTTGGAAGTTGATACGTCTGCTAGACCTATCAAGCAGACAAGGACAATTTTCGCAAATGATAAGGAAGACGCTATCAAAGAAGACGTGCAAAAATTGCTAAGTGCTGGGATTATCAGGGAAGCAACATACCCTGTTTGGTTGGCCAATGTGGTGATGGTCAAGAAACATAACGGGAAGTGGCGAATGTGCGTAGACTTCACAGATCTCAACAAAGCCTGCCCAAAAGACGGTTACCCTCTCCCCAAAATTGACAAGCTGGTAGACTTCATCGCTGGACATAAAACGCTTAGCTTCCTAGATGCCTATTCTGGTTATCACCAAATAAAAATGGCTGAGGAAGACATCGAAAAAACAGCTTTCCAGGCAGCTGGAGGAATTTATTGTTATACTATGATGCCTTTCGGGCTCAAGAATGCAAGCGCAACCTACTAGCGCATGGTCAACAAAGTCTTTGGAGAGCAGATAGACCACAACATGGAGGCCTACATAGATGACATGGTCATCAAAACTAAGGATGGAGTCAATAGCAATCTAATTTGAAGGAAACTTTCAACAACCCAGAGCCAACAACATGAAATTAAACCCAAGTAATGCGTGTTCGGGGTGACTGCTGGAAAATTCCTTGGTTTTATGGTATCACATAGAGGCATCGAGGCAAATCCGGAAAAAATCAAAGCCTTGATAGAAATGAAGGAACCTACCAACATCAAGGAGGTTCAGATACTGAATGAAAGGATAGCTGCACTTGGAAGATTCATCGCTAAATCCGCTGAAAGATCGTTGCCATTCTTCAAAGTCTTGAAGGGGGCCAAGAACTTCTCCTGGACATCTGAATGCTTGGAATCATTCAAACAGTTGAAGGAATACTTGGGATCCCCTCCTTTGTTTAGCAACCCGATTACTGGAGAAATGCTATATGTCTTCCTAGCAGCCACAGACAATGCAATAGCTGCGGTACAAGTCCGAAATGAAGGAACCACACAGAGACCTATCTACTATGTCTCCAAGGCACTATCCGACGTGGAGAGCAGATACTTCAATGCATAAAAGATAGCATACGCCCTAGTCATAGCTACACAAAAGCTACGAGCATACTTTTCTGCACACCCCACACTGTATATACTAATGCGCCCTTAAGGAAAATCTTGCATTAGTTGGATTGCTCAAGACGTCTACTTAATTGGTCCATTGAACTCACTGAGTTTGACATTACATACCAACCTAGGAAGACGCTCCTAGTACAGCCTCTGGTCGATTTCATGGTTGAAACTGCCTTCATAGGCGAGCACGACCCCTCCTCCCGTAAACGCAAAAGATCTAAGGGAGAAGAATCGACCATCGAGCTCCCATCCAACCGTTGGGTCTTATACACAGATGGCTCAGCCACTAAGGAGAGAAGAAAAGCTGGAATTGTGCTAGCAAGTCCTGATGGGGAGCACACCATCCAAGACATAATCAGATTTAAGTTCCCTGCTTCCAACAATCAACCGGAGTATGAGGCCCTGATATTTGGCATTGAATTGGCTTCCTTCTATGGAGCAACCAAAGTCACTGCTTTCTGTGACTCCCAGCTAGTAGTCAAGCAGATAAAAGGGGAATGTAGCACGCAACATCCTGTACTTACAAAATATAAAAACCTAGGTGATGAGGAGAGAGACTACAAGTAATGCTCCTAGATGATGAGGAGAGATATTGGATAGATGACTACAGGGACTTCATTGACAAGAACCAACTCCCGGAAGATGAAGCATATGCCAGGCTTGTTTCGACTTAACAGAAGCGTTGCCGAAGACAGACTCGACTTAGCGGAGGCATTGCCGAAGACTGGCTTGACTTAGCAGAGGCGTTGCCTAAGACTGACTTGACTTAGCAGAGGCGTTGCCGAAGACTGACTCGACTTAGCTGTTACTTTGTCGTAGGGTTAGCTATCTAGCTAAACCAGATTTTTATTTCAGATTGGGGCACTTCTAATTGGTCGAACATTTTTATTTCTTTTTCACAAAGTTTTATTGAAAAATTAAAGGTTAGCAATCGTTTTACATATTTCCTAGAAACAAGCAAGTGTAGTTTGATAAGAAGATAAGGTATTAGAGGGATTTATCTTTGGAATTAGTGTGTATTGTGTAAATTGGTTGATGAGGAGTAAATATCTTATCTAGTTCCCAAGCGGTGATTCTGGAGCTACAATTTGTATCCATGTAACATAATTTTACTTTAGGCTTATGGAAATCCAGTATTTCTTCCCAAAATTAAGTGTTCAGTGCAGAACTTGAAGGGGGTTTTACTTCTATTACCATTATTTGAGTTTTCATTTAATTTACTTTTTAGGCTTGGCGCGAGGAGGGGGGTGAAAAATTTATTAATAAACTAGTTTAACACCCCATACGATGCACAGTTTCTTAATTCCTTTTTTAATCAAATTCGTACTCTTTAAAATTCCTTTAAACTCTTGCCATAAAAATTTTAGTGTATAATAAGGGGTATATTTTTAAAATTTAATGTGGATAACCATATTCTCTCTTAATTGATCAAAAGTTCAATTGAATTTGATCACTAAAATTGAACTGAGACTATCTTTTTGGGTTGAATAAGAAATATTACAAAACAAATTGAGATAAAAGTATTTTAGTTAACTATGTGTTATAACTATTTTATAGTAATATTTATTTGCATATTTATAATATCAATTTATGTTAAATAATCAAAAAGTAATTATTTTTATTAAATACATTACTTATTATTGAGTACATAATATTCTTGATCTATGATGAAATAATTACATAATTAAACTATGAAAAAGTAAATTTAATATAATAATACCATGCATTGGATTGAAGTGTAATGTAAGTACATAAACTAAATTATATTTTTTCTGTATCATTAAAATTAATGTCACATATAACTTGTTAATTTCTTTAAAAAATGTACTCTACTTTATTTTTCTTTTATTTATATATTATTTTAGACATAATAAAACTGTATTAACAATATTTTCTTATTTAGAAATACAATGATAAAATAAAAATGAAAGTGAGATATATTATAAAACGGAGGGAGTATTTTGTAAAACAATTCTAAGCATCAACCAAAACCAAATGACTAAGAGGCCTGAAACCCCAAGCACGAAACCCCAATCACACAGCTTTCTTCAACTTTATTGATGCTTCGAAAATACAAAAGGGCCTTTGATCTTCCTTCTTCTTGGTAAATGTTGTAACAATCAATTAAACTAATTAAATATTTATAAATTGAATTAATTAAATTAATTAATTAAGTAATTATAGATTGATGATGTAAGCATATCATTTTGGAGGAAATTTTTTTAATGTGGGTATGCCATGTGTCCTCGATGATGTCAACTGGTGATTGAATTAGTAATATGTTATAGATTAAACACTACAATTGAGAAAGTTGAAATTTATATGATCTTTGGTATATTGTTGTTCTTGAACCATATACTGCTTTGGTCAAATCAAATTGAGCAGAATTTGTCTCTTGTATCTTCCTGTTCTTTGATCATATTGTCGTGGAAGAAGGTTTTGATGTCCAACGGTCTTGACTCTAAATTTATTCCTCCAGCTTGCAGTTTTGCAGCAAAATCTTTCTGCAGTCCATTGTATCTGGGAGGAGTGTACCAAATACTACAGTCTTAACATTATATATCTTCGTAAATTCATACGGTCCTTTACAAGATTAGGAGATTTGAAATCCGCTTTTGGAGCTTTACAGCAGATGGTCGCTTTGGTTGGTTGAGGAGGACTTAATATCTCTAAAACTGGTCAAGGGAAGTTGAGGGATTCTAGATTAGACATCCCTATACCTTTTAAGGGTGACATGAATTGGAGCGATTATGGGATCAAAGATGAACTTCTGTTCCTTCGGTGTATGAAAACTATGAGAATGCAGAAAGTCAGGCAGAGTTTTACACGACTAGTAATGCTAAAATGAAAGAAGTCAATAGTGCTGGATTACATGGACCAAGTAAGCCTGTGATGAAGCTCTTGAGATGGTCCTTTAGTGACTTGATACATGCTTGTGCAAAAGCTAAAGATTGTGAGCTTGCGAGCGGTTGTTTTTACAGGTGACAACTTAAAATTGTATATCTATATTTTATAGATCTCCAACTTGTTGGTTTTCTTAATTTTTTTTCAACAGATTTTGTAGTCCATACTTGTTAATTTTGATTCTCATCTTCCCTCAACATGCACAAATGTCTCTGGATAAGCCAGTAGTATGGTAAGAATGTATAAACATTCGAAAAAAGAAAATGTTGAGCTCTTATTGTTCTGCACCTTAGCTTTAGTTTTTCAGTAAGTTTGCTGGATGGAATAGTCATTGGCATCCTTCAATCATTTCCTGACTGTCATTTTTATATGTGATAGATGCAAAATCTTGGTGTGGATCCCTCTTGCGGTACATATGATGGCTTCATAAGAGCTCTTGTTGGTGTGAGAGGTTATCGTGATGGTATACAAGCTGTAAGATAATCTGTTTCATTCGTTAATTATGATTACATTTCTAAAGTTGTTGATTATAAATTTCTTCAAGAGATTGCCAGCAAGAACTGATGGTTTGTTGTGAGAAAGGTTGCTTGATCGGATTCTTTATGTTACTTGCATAATTTATAATCATTATTATTATTTTATTTGATTGCATTTTTTATATATGTAGCGGGAATTCTTGTTGCACCAGGTTAAATTTATTTATTTTGTCACTTTTTGGGATTATTTTTTGTATTTAGTTGAGATGTTTGTTATGGGTTTGGATCTGTTTTTGAAATATTCCTCCATAGCTTATAATAGCTTAAGTTATTTATTATACTCTCTCTGTTTCATCAAATGACCACTATATCAAATATGTATAGGGCTTGCCCTTGTTGAATCCATATCCCACATCGGAAATTTATGTAAATTTTCTGGCTAACTTCTAATATATATAATATTCAAAGTTGATCCTCCTGATCAATTGATTTTGAAATGGAATATCAAACTTTATTATTGTATCAAAGCGTGTCCTATATATATATGCGAGCCCAAAGTTAGGCCCCAATAATTTAGCTCAGCACCCATCCAACTTTATGTCCATGCGTAAGCTCAAAGTTCGGCTGCGCATCGTGAGGAGACGTGTTGAAACATATCTCACTTCGGAAATTAACTAGTCTAGCAAGCCTTCAATATATAGAGATCCAGAGCTACTATTCTCATGACAACCGACTTCATTAGCCCTCTGGTTCAACTAGTTTCTGAATGTTGGTTGAATTGATTTTGCAGCTTTTGGTTATGGTTAATGTCACACTGCCCACACGAGGTTTGTCCTAAATTCAATGTCCACATGAATTTTATACTAAATCTAGCTAGTGTGCACCTGAGATCTGTCCTAATTCCCAGTGCTAGCTTCTGTAGTTATAATTGAAAGCGTAGATTGTGAAGAAAAACAGTGAGAAATAATACATTTTCGGAAAATCATCTCCATGGATGCACTGAACATAGCACGACGAACAAGAAACGCATTGTTCCATCAAGTTAAGAGAAATGATTGAGCAGCAGTACGAGTTCATAAAGCATGAATCAAAGGTTTCAAATACCCAGACGCTTTTGAGAGGGCAAAAGTGTTTCTTGTGTTCCTACAATGTTCCCATCACATTTCTGATATATCTAAATAATTCATGTAGCTAAAGTGCTAAATAATTCATGTAGCTAAAGTGCAGTATTTACGTTATGAAGAACTAACCCATTATCCATGATGGCCAACCGAACTTCTTCATATATAAGTAAATCTCATTGCTGGAAGAAAATGTAACGCCCAGTGACTGATTGATGTGGTGTTCCATTCTCCATTCATTTTTATAATAAAATGCTCCAGCTTTTTCTAAATATTTTCACCAGGAGGTAACTCTGCTAGCTTTGGTGGAGAGCCAAGTACTCTTTCCATATCAAAACGAACTTCAATGTTACGAAGACTATATCCGACCACCATCAACCAATATAGCAGCTTCCCAAGTTCTGCTGCACTTGTCTCCGTAACACTCGTCTGTCAAACCACATGAAGGTTGTCAAAGCCAATATAAGGAAATAATGGATATTATAATCCAACCTTATATAACATGTTCTAATTCAGAAAACAGAATCCCATTGGTCAATTAAGGAAACAAGGGCCAATTGTTTGCAATTACAAGTTGCGTCTAAAATGATGGTAATACAAGCTCATTATCATAAATGTAACAATAAACCCCGTCATACATCGTGTCCCTTCATCTATTTTGCTTTGTCAAAAACTAATTCTTCAAGTTCGAAAAGATAATGTATTGTAGAAATTAAATTTAGGGACCAAATGGTTTCCCTGATTGCTGGTTGTCTTGACTTTTGCTAGCTTAGTCATAGAGGGTCATCGTACATCGGTATTTGAAAGAGGTAAACTTCGTTTTTGTCCTTTGACCACAATAATTTGAGGGTACTTTTATTCTAACTATTCTGCTTTTTTATTAGGGGAAATGACAAATCAGGATCCAATGTTTAGGGGGTTGTGCCAATCGGGGTTTGATGTTCCAATTTTGTAAATTTAGGGTTCAAAGTTACCAACGTTGGCCAGTTAGGGGTTTATTGATGAAATTGCTAACAAAAACAGTTAAATCACACGTCCCTCGCATGTGTGACTTAACTGGGGTTATTTTTAATGAAAATATCAATGCTTTTGGCATTGTCATCAATAATTTTCACAAGAGAAATGATGAAAGGCCCAGGGAGAAAAAAATGTCAATTTAATTGGGTTTTGAATCCTAAATTGCCAAAAGTAGAACATCATACCCTGATTGGGACACTTTCCCTAAAATTTGGACCCTAACGGGTCTTTTTCCCTTTTCATCAACATAAAAACGACCGTACTATGAAAAATTTATCATCCCGGTTCAGAAATTGCGGCCTTAGGGAACGAATTTAGGACCGGGATGGTAGGTTCCCTAAGTATTGTGGTTTTTATGCTAATAAAAAAAAACAGAATGGTTAAGGTGAATGTCGGATAATAGTACAATGGATGATAATGAAGTTTGACCCTTGAGAGGGGTGCATACTTTCTTGATTATTGGGTCTCGCTCACAAGTGCCCCCTTGGCACTTTGGCAACAATCAAGGTTTCCAAATTAAGAAATTTATGACACTGGATATCAAATCCAATACATTTGAGGGGGATTCTCAATGCATTGAGAATGGTTTCCAATGGAACATATTTCTGCCAAAGGAAACTTAACAAGTGACATAGGGGAATTTGTCAGCAAAGTCCCAATTAATCTAAATTTATTGGCCGTTCAAAACAAAGAATAGGCATTCATAACAAACATTTATGCACTTAAAAGATCAAAGCGGATATAGTGGTAACCTTCATTTGACCAGGATCTGAAATGGCCAAGAGGCACTTTACGAACGTTTTCATTGCCACCACAACATCCTCTCCAGCACTACTAGTCAAGTCCTGTATGATAGCAAATCAATATTAACGTGACGGCTACAAAAAGAATTTGGAACACTTCAAAGAATACTCACTACTCAGGGTATCAAAATGGACGGTTCCTAAGTTAACTATATTCATGTATACAAGAGTTATACATAATGGAGACGATCAAAATTTGAGATGGAATGATATTGTTCCATTAATTCCGCTCAACTAGTCCACGTCCTATGGTGAAACTCTTTGGACTCTTTTGGTAGCTAGAATAAGTAGGTGGATAATATTAAGTTATCCTAATCTCTGTGTTTGGTGACATTTATCGTTGAGGATAAAATTATAGGGATGGGACAAAATAATACCTAACCCCCTTCTTATTATTTCATATGCTATTCATCCTTAAATAAATGTCCCTTATTCCTTTTGGGGATGTCCCAAAAAAAAGTGTCCTCTTATAGAACTTTCCGTTTTAGCCATAAAAACCTTACATATTTACCCTTAGATGGAGACTCCCATCCATAGTGGGCCCAACATCTTAGACAAAGAAAGTTTACCTTGGTGAATACTCTCCATAGTGGGCCCATAATTACAATAATAGAGCCAAAGACTCAGCCTAAAATTGTGTGCCCAGTTAAAGGGGACTCATATTTGGGGGGGGGGAGTACTTGATATCAGAAAAGGAGATAAGAGTTACATTCCCAAATTGCCCTTTAGTGAGATAAATTACTCTTATCCATGAAGTACCTAATGTTGATACCTCAATCTGAGATAATTTAGAGAAAATTACCTCCTAATCCCTCATTCTAACTCAAACTACATTCTAAAACAATGAAAAATCATATTTACCTCCTAGTATCACAAAACAAAATCAATTACCATATAATCCCTCTCTACCATAAATAAAAATTTATTACACCCACATAAAATACACACTCCCTCTCCCACTTTCTATACTCTCTCTCTCTCTCTACCGTACCACCTTCAAACACCCATAACTCCGGCCACCCCTCCCTTACTCCGGCGACCACCTCCCACCATTCCGGCGACCGTCTCTCCAACTCCGGCTATCATCTCTATCTCTCACTCTCCGACCACCACTTCCCTACCTACCTCCGGCCACCCACCATTCGCCGGAGTTAATCCTCCGACGATCATGTATATTACTCCGCTTTGTGACCCCTTCTCTCCTCCGCGACCCCTCCCACTTCTTCGACGAGTCATCCTCTCTCCTCATCGCACGATTCCGACCACCGACGCCGGAAAAAAATCTTAACTATTGATATTAATATTAAGTGGCCACCTCAACCTACCCCACCCCGGCCTTCTCCACCCAAGGTAAACACAAAATTCGGAGACGTGTTAGCATTTGGTGGGCCGGCACCGGAAAGAATCAACGGCAGATTAGTGATGATAGGATTTGTAGCAGCAATGGCAGTGGAGCTATTCAACAGAGAGGATATATTTACACAGATATCCAACGGTGGTGTACCGCTGTAGTACTGTCGCTAGCTTCGTTGATTCCTTTGTTTAAAGGGGTGACCGTACAGCCAAAGTCAAATGGGATAATGAGTTCCGATGCTGAGCATTGGAATGAGAGGTTTGCTATGTTGGGTTTGGTTGCTTTGGCTTTTACTGAGTATGTTAAAGGTGGGGCCCTCGTTTAAATTGTTTTTATTTAATCTTATGTTGGTGGTAGGGTGTAATTGATGGGTTGGCTCATTTTTATTTTTTTTTTTTTTTTTTTTGATATCCGTCAGTTTCGAGCCGCCGACTAATCCCTGCAGGCCACTTGCGGTATCTCGGCGCAAGATATGCGCGGAGGTAAATCGCGGGATGCGCCCTCTATGTGTCGTAAGCAAGAAAGACCCCTTATACTTTCAGCCCCGAGGGAGCCCTCCTCACATAAAGCGCAATGCATCACTATTACATCACCAAATGGCTGCTTTAGCTGCTCCTGCCAAAGTGGCACTTACATCACTCTTACAACACCATTCGCTCCAAATGCTTCACTCGCCAAGATTCGAACTCCCACACCGAGGGTACAAGCCCGCCAATGCCGATTCCTTAACCGCACTGGACGGATGTGCCGGAGACTCATGCTCAAACCCTAGGAAAGAATTAAACCACAAGATTCCCCCCAAGGGGAATCGAACTCGTGACCTCCCCG
Organism: Adenophora triphylla var. japonica; assembly: GCA_022495995.1. Classification (NCBI taxonomy): domain Eukaryota; kingdom Viridiplantae; phylum Streptophyta; class Magnoliopsida; order Asterales; family Campanulaceae; genus Adenophora; species Adenophora triphylla. Next base: position 202,534 of record JAFEMH010001695.1, on the reverse strand, counting down.
AAGGGAAGCCACTACAATACCATCAGTGTGGGGAGTTCGAATCTTGGCAGGAGCAGCTGGAGCAGCCAAATTTCAATTATATGCACATGTATGTACTGTACCTCCCATATTTGAAAATCTTAAATAATTACTTTATAAATTCAATTATAATAATATTAAACATAATATACATGATGTATGTTTTTGTTTTCTGGAGTTTAACTATTGATATTAATATTAAGTTTAAGATTAAATAATAAATTTCGTTGTTATATTTATTTTGAAACGGAGGTAGTATTACTTTCGTTGTTATATTTATTTTGATATTTATTTTGGGACGTAGGTAGTAATACTTTCGTTTGTTGATAAGTATTTTAATATAAAATAAATAATAAAAAAGTTCTTAATTGTTTGGTCGTCGGAGTTGGTGGTCGCCGGAGTTAATCGTGTTCTTAGTGGAGACACCTGAGAACTTAATGATAAGTTAAGTTTTCTGTTGTTTGGTCGCCGGAGTTGGTGGACGCCGGAGTTAATCGTGTTCTTAGTAGTTTTAATAGTGTTTTTAGTAGTTTAGTTGACAACTGAGAACTTACTGATAAGTTAAGTTCTCAGTTGTTTGGTCGCCGGAGTTGTTGGTCCCCGGAGTTGGTAGTCGCCGAAGTTAATTTTGTTCTTAGTACTTTAGTTGACAACTGAGAACTTACTGATAAGTTAAGTTCTCAATAGTTTGGTCGCCGGAGTTGGTAGTCGCTGGAGTTAACTGTGTTCTTAGTAGTTTAGTTGACAACCGAGAACTTACTGATAAGTTCTCAGTTGTTTTGTTGCCGGAGAGGTCACCAAAGTTTAATAAAAAAGGTTTTTAGTAGTTTAGTTGACAACTGAGAACTTACTGATAAGTTCTCAGTTGTTTGGTCGTCAGAGTTGGGTCGTCGAAGTTGATTATGTTCTTAGTAGTTAAGTTGACAATTGTGAATTTACAAATAAGTTCTCAGTTATTTGATTGCCGAAGTTGGTGGTCACTAGAGTTGATCGTGTTCTTATTAGTTTAGTTGATAACTGAGAACTTACTGATAAGTTCTCAGTTGTTTGGTCACCGGAGAGGTCAACAAAACAAAAATAATAAGGTTCTTAGTAGTTTAGTTGACAACTGAGAACTTACTGATAAGTTCTCAGTTGTTCGATCGTCGGAGAGGTCATCGGAGTAAAAAAAAATAGGTTCTTAGTAGTTTAGTTGACAAATGAGAACTTATTGATAAGTTCTCAGTTGTTTAGTCGCCGGAGTTGGTGATCACAGGAGTTGATCGTGTTCTTAGTAGTTTAGTTGACAACTGAGAACTTACTGATAAGTTAAGTTCTCAGTTGTTTGATCGCCGGAGAGATCGCCGAAGTTGGTAATTGCCGAAGAGGTCGCCGAAGTTGATCGTGTTCTTAGTATAGTAGTTAAGTTGACAACTGAGAACTTACTGATAAGTTAAGTTCTCAGTTGTTTGGTCGTCGGAGAGGTCGCCGGAGTTAGTGGTCGCCGGAGTTGGTAGTCGCCGGAGTTAATTGTGTTCTTAGTAGTTTAGTTGACAACTGAGAACTTACTGATAAGTTAAGTTCTCAGTTGTTTGGTCGCCGTAGAGGACGTCGGAGTTGGTGGTCGCCGGAGTTGGTAGTCGCCGGAGTTAATTGTGTTCTTAGTAGTTTAGTTGACAACTGAGAACTTGCGATAAGTTAAGTTCTCGGTTGTTTGGTCGCCGGAGAGGTCGCGAGTTGGTGGTCGCCAGGAGTTGGTAGTCGCGGAGTTAATTGTGTTCTTAGTAGTTTAGTTGACAACTGAGAACTTACTGATAAGTTAAGTTCTCGGTTGTTTGGTCGCCGGAGAGGTCGCCATGGCGCAAAAAAAAAAAAAAAAAGTCGCCGGAAAAAGTCGCCGGAGTTGGTCGCCGGAAAAAGTCGCCGGAGTTGATGGTTGCCGGAAGTGTTGACCAGAGAAGATGGGGATGGGGTGACCTAAGGTGAGGGTGGTTGGAAAGAAATTAAATTGTTAAAGAGAGTGGAATTAGTGAAATGATAGGAGGGTGAACTTATTAAAATGTTGGAAGGGTGTAGTTATTAAGCTAGGGACTAAATGGTTAAGCAAATTATAAATTGTCTTAAAAAGTAGTATTGTTTCTTTAGAGGGATTATTTGGTAAATGCCCCGATAATTTAATCTTGGATACAACAATCTCTTTTTCTTGATATTAATCAATGTTATCTGGCAATTTGTCTAAACGACCCCTTTTAAGTATTAAATAAACTCTCAAAATGCAAGTGATAAAATATTGTTGTTAGTTTTAAGTTTACAAAGAGGATAAATATGGAAACTCTATTATAAGCATAGTTTTTAAACAAGACACTATATTTGTCGCACCTTATGACGGTGTGTACTGGGACCCACCAGTTTCAGAAAAGTACACTGTCCTTTTGTACTTATTTCAATTTAGAGTGAACGGAGGTAGTATCAACAATCATAAATTCATGTATGCTAATTTGAGTTTTAGTAGATTTCTCCACATAAATTAGTAAAAAAGCAACTATACATGCAGAACTCTCCCAACAAAAAGCAATCCAACTCCCCTAACCTTGATTTCCCGAGGTTCAAGTAACTCGGGCAATCGATTACTTCCCCTGTTGAGCCCCTCAATTTCCTACTGGACGGTTGAGCTCCTCAATTTCCCCTTCAAGTAACTCAATCTACTTAATCGCATCTATTTTCTCAGGACCAGATACATTATTCCACCTGACATTTCCCTGTCACTTTTTAAGTTCCGATTCAAGCATGTCAAAGGTGTTTGGGTTGACCGAATCCCGGCTTGGATTAAGTATGCTACTGTTGACACCACTATATTTGCCGCACCTTATGACGGTGTGTACTGGGACCCACCGGTTTCAGAAGGTACACCGTCCTTTTGTACTTATTTCAATTTAGAGACGAATATGTACGTCTCCAATTTAGAAGACGTACATATTTGTCTCTAATTTAGAGACGTACATATTTGTCTCTAAATAGGTGACGTACATATCTATATCTAAATTAGGAATAATAATCAATTTACATCAATTTCTCAAATCAAAAATGTCAAACATGAAAATTGCCCGCCAAACGACTCACCACCACAATCACTACTACCGACTAACATTGCCTCCATTAGTACCACCACCTTCGGCCCACCACCAACCATGAAAATTGCCCGCCACTATCGTCCTCGCCACCACCACCAAACAAACATTTGACATTGTGAAAATAAAATCAAATGACTACACAAAATCCGAAATCAAACATCAATCGAAATCAAACAAAAATTGGCAAAATAATAACAAAATCGAGTTGAACATCAAGAATTTTAAGAGAGAAGGATATGTAGTTGGATATCTACACATACACTCGAACACACACCTGCATCCAACACACACAAGCGAACATACAATGTATCCAGATAGAGGGTGAGAGAGAGAGAGAGAGAGAGAAAATGTTACCTGCAGAGAGAGACAGAGACAGAGCGAGATGAGGGGGTGGACGGCATAGGGTTTTGAGAGAGAAAATAGAAACAAAGGGGAAATCAAATAGTGAAAATGACAAGTATAGTCTAACAAAGCTCTTATAACTTGTAACAAGTACTCATGGACAGTTAACATAAATCCAGTTTGCACAGTGTAAATTTGATGAAAAATCCATTACCAAAGGTCAAATCCCAACGCAATCACAGCATCTAATGTATTTACAGATGTCAAATTGCAACACACTTGACCATTCAGAACAAAATGTAACCATTTGTATGTACCAAGCAACAGTACATATTAAGGAGAAAGTTATAAAAAGAATCCTTCAAAAATTATATTCATTGCTTAAATTTCAACATATGCACCCAAGTGCACTTAGATAATAATGTAATACACACCAGTACCTCCAGCTTATTCATGGCAAACAACTTGTTCAACAGAGTTATTCCCAACCAACTCTACTATAGTAGTTTCAACAACATTGCTAGAGCAATCAATTTAATTTACATCCTTCTAAAGGAGAAATAGAAACAAATAACTCAAATTGGATCAAGTTGTGTAAACTGATAAATATGGTCTAACATACTCCCTGTCCCAACTTGAATGTCCAAAAAAATCTCAAATTTGCTCTTGATCAAGAACAAATTTGATATTTTTTTACATTCATTTTGGGACGGAGGGAGTAACTAATATAACTTGTCAGGGGAGTCAAGTTAGTTATGGCAGAGTTAGATCAATCAAGCTGACACACACCAACCAAGCTATGGCACCTAATGCTAAGGCTTTTATATCCCTTTACTTTCCAAGTACTTTTAGTAATACACTCACCTTTTAAGAAAAGTGGGATCATTTGGGACTTCCATTTCAAAGGCATAATTAAATGTGAAAAATTCGTTATTTGGCTATTCTCGTAGTCACTTCATAAAAAGGGAATAAGGGGATTGCTCAAGCAAGATCTTTCTAATGTCTACAGTGTTTGAAAAGAATGTCCAGACTACCAAGTCTTCATAGAGTCAACCACAAATTCTGCCAGAAATGTTTTAAGGGTCTCATTTGCTTATGGAATACCAATGTTTAGACATTTATTTTTATTTTGGGATGGAGGGAGTACATGCTAAGCATAGTTAAAGTTGGTCATGGAACAAGAAATATGCTTAAAATTTAGCTAACAAACATCTGTCTAAACATTTTATCCGGGGAACGAATCCATTCAAAACACATGTCAAAACAAGTACATACATATTTCAAGGGGCCAAGGAGCAAATATATTACCTGGATTCCGGCTCGAGAAGACCTGGAAACTGGCCTCTTCTTATCCTTATCCTTGCCTCCCTTCCTGCCATTTTCGAGCCTGTTCATAAAAATCCATAAAAACCCTTGAAAATACCTTGTAATCTTCACCAAATAAACAAAATTAAAGTTGTTAACTAGGAAACCCAGGACCAAGAAAAATCAGAAAACAAAGAACAACTCAGATCTGTACATATTTGACTCCGGGGAAGAAGTCAATCGGGAGCACAGTTCAAAAAATTGAACACCATAGAACAAATCAACAAAAGGGATATCAGATCTATACAAAATAAGATCGAAAGGGAAAAAGAGAGAGGTACCTCAGTAAAGATTTGGAAGAGAGGGATGAAATTGAGAGAGGTAGGAGGAGTGAAAGAGAAAGCAGAAGGGGAAATCGTAGTCTACGTATGACGATATTATGCCTTACCAGATTTTTTGACTTCTCGTCTGACAGTAAAAACTCCATTTTATTTTTATTTTTTTCATAAATCAAATTCCATTTTAAACCATTATGAGATACTAGTACTCCCTCCGTGCCACAAATTTACGCACTTTTTGTGCCGACGTGAAAATTAAGGTAAAAAGTGATAAAGGTGATGTGTTGTGAGTATAAAAGTAAAATAGGAGAGAATGAGTGGAGAAAATAGTAAATTTGAAAAGTGTTGTGAGTAGAGAGAAGTGGGTTTCATTTCCATTTTAGGAAAGTACAAATTATTGTGGAACGTCCAAAAGAGATCTTTTTGTATATTATCGTGGGACGGATGGAGTATTTATTTAATACATTATTATACATCAAATATACTCCCTCCGTCCCACTCCACTGTGGACCTACTTTTTGAGTACGAGAATTAAGAAAAAGTAGGAGAGAGAAATAGGTGGAGGAGGTGTTTGTGAGTATAAAAAATTAAATAGGAGAGAGAATGAGTGGGAGGAATAGTTAGGAGAGAGAATGTTGTGAGTGTAAAAGTAAAGTAGGAGAGAATGAGTGGGTGGAATAGTAAAGATTCTTTGCCATTTTGGACAGTTCACACTAATGTGGAACGTCCCCAAAAGGAAATAAGTCCACACTGGAGTGGGACGGAGTGAGTATGTTATATACATTTATATCAAATACTAGTAAATGCCCGTGTCCGAGGACACGTGATATTTTTTTAATTAAAAGTGAGGGCAAAGTGGGAAAGGGACAACTTAGTGAGGGTAAAATGGAAAAAAAAAATGGTACTATTCATACAATTATTCATCTCACTTCCCTTGTTTATACTTTAGATATACGATAAGATATCCCAAAAGACCACATACACTTACTTTTCCTATATATAACCCTCATCTACAAGGTAAATGATACTCCCTCTTTCTCACCCTACTTATAACAATTTGCAATTTTTGGTGTACAACTCGACATAATACGTTTCAAAATGATAAATTTATATTAATTTTATATTTAATGTGACTCACTTGCTCACAATAACAATACTTTTAGGGGCCGTTTGATAGCCCTTCTTAGGACCAGATATAATTATTAGTCCAATAAGTTTGATGTTTGGTAGATTAAATGCAATCGAAGTAATAATCCAAACAACCAAGGTCTCTTATCATCTCTTATCCCCTTCATATTTATCCGGAAAAAATGTGGTATTATTAATCCCTGGATTAATAATCTCTTTACTATTAATACGGGTTAATCCTATCAGGCTACCAAACGAGCCCTTACTATTCCCTCACTCATTCTCTTTCCTAATTTATTTTTCATACTCACAATACCTCATACACTCATTCTCTCTCCTTTTATTATATTAGTATTTATTAATCTCCGTATCGGAGAGAGGTTAATAAAAGAATGGTTGAGATCAAGCAGTGGAGAGGATATGTGATGATCCATGTGAACCTTCAATAACGGATGAAAAAATGACACCTCATATATGCTTTTATTATTGTTTTGTTTTTACTATGGTTATTAGTAATAATACACAGTTATAATGATAACAATTGTATAATTAGACATGGCCAAATCCGGGTTCGGGTACGGTTACGGTTTCGACCCGCAGGGTACGGGTCTGAAAAATGAGAAACCGGAACTGAACCGCCAATTGTACGGGTACGGGTCCAACGGTTCACGGGTCTTACACGGTTTCGATTCTTACGGGTCAAATCCGGGTTCGTTTCCACGGGTACGGGCGGCCATGTCTATGTATAATTAGTGTGAATACTTACTACTATAATTAATAATACTTGTTAAAATAATAATAATAATAATTGTTGATAATACTCATTAGTGTATACTAGATAGATATATACATTGATCTGGCCCATACGCATGTATTTGAATTGTACATACATTGCATATAGCCAGGGAGTCATTTGACCCCCTTATCTTTTGACAATTACTCCCTCCGTCCCATTTATATTGGCCACATTTGACTTTTGATGGTCAATACAAGTGAACTTTGACCAAGAATTAATGTCAATCTGATCATCCTAATGTAATTCTAAAAAATTTAGTTTTGACCCCTTTTCTTGAAGGAAAAATAACACTAAGTTGTAATTTTTACCCCCTTTCTAATTAAATCTGTAAATTATTATGTTAGTGGCTTTTGTTTTCGCAAATATACTACTAGAAATTTCAACTCAGTCTGACTGAAATGATTGAACCAGGGGAGAATAGATATAATCGAGCATCTCGTGGAGAGGATGCAAGGAGAAGATCCAAACCCGGATGCTTCAACTTTGTGCTATTGTTTTCACTGCATATGTGGAAAGAGGCTTCTTCACCACTGCCATGGAAGCTCTTCAGGTTCTGAGCATGCGAATGATTCCTGACGAAGATATTGTTGATGAGGAAAAAAGGAAAATCTTGGAGGACTACTTTGTTCATGCAGAAGAGTCGGAAGAGGCTGATTATCAAATACTAAAACTTTTTAAGGACTCGGAGGAAGATCTTTCCTTTGCCCTTTTGAATTTAAGATGGTGTGCTATTGATGGGAACCCGATTTCATGGGTACCCAACCAGAGTCAGTGGACCCAGAGGCTTTCTGCTAATTACAGTTCTAGACGTTTAAGGGTGAGCTAAACTTTGTCTAAGACCTTATGAGTTGCCTAAAAGGGCCCATAAAGATTTAGTAGAAGCCGACTCTGGGCGCGTAGAAGAATATCTACTTTTTGCTGATCTGTTTTTAGGGTAACAATAGTTATTGTTACATGAAAAGAAACACTATCCGTAACCATTTTCAAATTTTCGTAGAGATAAACAACTTGTCATTAAATGGTTGATAAAAAAATATCAAAGTACGACATTTATTTTGGGACAGTGGAGTATTTTTTTTATTTTTTTTATCTAGGAGGATTTAGGATTTCAAAGTTACTCACTTGCTCTCTATCACAAAACTGAAATTAAAAATTCAAAATTCAAAATTCAAACTGATATTTTTGTGCTGAATTATTGCATCAAACTACTCATCCAATTCCTCATATCTCAGTACTCTATTTTGCTCTGTTACAACTGTAATTTAAATATTTGAAAACGGTTTTTTACTTTAATTTCCTTTTCAGGGTTACTCCCAAATTTGATTTTGGGCCCCACTCTCCACACACCCTGATGATTTGTGTGTATAAAATTGAAAAATAAAAATAAAATGAAACCTGCATAATAATTTAAATTTATATTTCATAACTCCCCTTTTTTTTCTCTCCCACAAAACTGAAATTCAAACTCATATACCCAAAAATACAACATTTACTTCCAAATTCCAATTTAACCCCTCTCTCAATTGCTCGGTTTCTAATATAGGCTGACATAATTCAAAAATATTTCTGTTATGGTAGAAAATTGAATCCCAAAAACGAATTTCTGTATTAAATATTATTATCCTTTTTTAAGGATTATTTTCCTTTCTTTAGATACCAAATTTTGAATCAATAAACTCCAGAATTTCCATACCCTGTTTTGTTCCTGAAAATCTTGGCTTCAAGACCTCTCTTTTCCTTTGATTCTTTACCCATTCTTTCACCATGGCTAATCCAAACCAAAACCAAAATCAAAACCAGAATCGAAACCAGAACCAGAAGCAAAACAGAAATCGAAACCAAAATCAAAACGGGAACGGAAACGAGGAAGATTTCACTTTGAGAGAGACAACCCCAACCTTAGGAGGAGGAAGGGTACCCGGAAATGACAGAATCATCACCTCATTCGACCTTGTCGAGCAAATGCATTACCTCTACATCAGAGTAGTCAAAGCCAAAGAGTTGCCTCCAAAGCAAGGTGATAATCCCACTATCCTCCCTGACCCTTATGTACAAGTCAAACTCGGTAATTTCAAAGGTCAAACTAGTCATTTTGAAAACAAATCCAACCCCGAATGGAACCAAGTTTTCGCCTTCTTGGGAGACCGAATTCAATCTCAAGTTGTCGAGATCATAGTGAAAGATAAAGATAATAGTGATGGTAGGAATGATTTCATTGGTGGGGTCGCTTTCGAGATCACCGAGGTTCCTTGTAGGGTCCCATCGGATAGTCCGTTGGCGCCTCAATGGTATAGGCTTGAGAATCAAGGAGGGGAGAGGGGCCGAGGGGAGTTGATGTTGGCCGTTTGGATGGGAACACAGGCCAATGAAGCTTTCCCGTAAGCTTGGCATTTGGATGCTTCATTAGTTAGTGGCGACGGGATCACAAATATAAGGTCAAAAGTTTACTTATCCCCTAGGCTTTGGTATGTTAGAGTCAATGTAATCGAGGCTCAGGAGTTGGAGATTGGTGGCCAGGAATAGACGACGGCCTGGATCTTTTGTTAAGGCCGCGTTTGGGAACTTGGTTTTGAGAACTAAAAGTTTGGTAACTAGGAATGTGAATCCGTTGTGGAACGAAGATTTGATGTTTGTTCTTTTGCAGCAGCCTTTTGATGAACCGATTGATCTTGAGCGTGGAAGATCGAGTGGCTGCAAACAAAGAAGACGTGCTCGGAAAATTTTGTGTTTCTTTGCGGGAATGTAGAGAAGAGGATGAACGATAAGCCTCCTCGAAGCGGTGGTACCCACTAGAGAAAATCGTGATGGGTGGTGGGGACGGACGGACGAATGTCATAAAGTTGAATAGTAGGGTCCACTTGAGGGTATATTTGGAAGGCGGGTGTCACGTTCTTGATGAGTTGACTCGGTATATTAGTGATCTTTGAGCGACTGCACGACAGTTGGGCTCGCCTAGTATTGGAGTACTCGAGTTGGGTATTTTGAATGCTCAAGAATTAGCTCCGATGAAAACAAGAAACGGTCGTGGGACCACTGACGCGTATTGTGTAGCTAAATACGGTCAGAAATGGATACGAACAAGAACAATCACCGAATCCATGAACCCTAAATGGAATGAGCAATATACATGGGAAGTTTTCGATCCTTGTACTGTGATAACTATAGGAGTTTTAGACAACAGCCATTTACAAGGAGTGGATAACGGAAACGGAGCAAAGGATTTGAAGATCGGAAAAGTGAGAATTCGGCTCTCGACACTTGAAACTGACAGAGTTTACACACTTGTATCCGTTAATAGTTTTGCAGCCATCTGGTGTGAAGAATATGGGAGGAATTCAGCTTGCAGTGAGATTTACAAGCTCATCTTGGCTCAATCTTCTTCTGACATATAAGCAACCAATGCTGCCGAAAATGCATTACGTCGGACCTCCGACATCGTTTCAAAGAAGACAAGCCATTTACGCCAGCCCACACAGATAGTGTGTGTGAGAATGGCTCGGGCCGAGCCACCTTTGAGGAAAGAAGTTGTAGAGTATATGCTCGACGTGGGGTCCCTTATGTGGAGCGTTCGCAAAAGCAAAGCCAACTATTTCCGTCTCGTTCAAGTTTTTTCCGGTTTAAACGTGTTTCTTGAATCGTTTTACTATATTTGCCATTGGAAAAGCCCGGTCAAGACAATTCTTGCTCATCTGATATTCTTGGTGCTCATCTTTTACCCGAGAATAATCTTGAGCTCGGTTTTCTTCTCGTTCTTCGTTATGGGCATATGGAACTACAGATTACGGCCACGTCATCCTCCTCACATGGATATCAGCGTCGTTTCTTGATAGGGCCCACGTTGATGAGCTGGACGAAGAGTTTGATAGTTTTCCGACGTCCAAAACCGGAGATGTGTTGAAAATGAGATATGATCAGTTGAGAAGTATAAGTGCAAGATTGCAGAATTTTACGGGCGATTTGGTTACGCAAGGGGAGAGGTTTCATAACTTGCTGAGCTGGCGGGACCCAAGAGCTACCGGGATGTTTCTTGGGTTCTGCATGGTTGCTGCTATGGTGCTTTTTGTCTTTCCGTTCCGGTTGATTGTTGCTTGTTTGGGGTGTTTTGTGATGAGGCACTCGAGGGTCCGGGATAGGCTTCCGTCTGTGCCGATAAATTTCTTCAAGAGATTGCATGCAAGAACTGATGGTTTGTTGTGAGAAAGGTTGCTTGATCGGATTCTTTATGTTACTTGCATAATTTATAATCATTATTATTATTTTATTTTAGTGCATTTTTTATATATGTAGTGGGAATTCTTGTTGCACCAGGTTAAATTTATTTATTTTATGTCACTTTTTGGGATTGTTTTTAGTATTTAGTTGAGATGTTTGTTATGGGTTTGGATCTGTTTTTGAAATATTCCTGCATTTCTTATAATAGCTTAAGTTATTTATTATACTCTCTCTGTTTCATCAAATGACCACTATATGTATAGGGCTTGCCCTTGTTGAATCCATATCCCACATCGGAAATTTATGTAAATTTCCTAGCTAACATTTAATATATATAATATTCAAAGCTGATCCTCCTAATCATCAATTGATTTTGAAATGGAATCTCAAACTTTATTATTGTATCAAAGCGTGTCCTATATATATGTGCGAGCCCAAAGTTGGGCCCCAATAATTTAGCTCAGCCCCCAACCAACTTTATGTCCACGCATAAGCTCAAAGTCCGGCTATGCGTGCGTGAGGAGGCGTGTTGAAACATATCTCACGTCGAAAATTAACTAGTCTAGCAAGCCTTCAATATATAGAGATCCAGAGCTACTATTCTCGTAAACAATTGGTTTTGAAATGCAACCCCAGACTTCATTAGCCCTCTGGTTCAACTAGTTTCTGAATGTTGGTTGAATTGATTTTGCAGCTTTTGGTTATGGTTAATGTCACACTGCCCACACGAGGTTTGTCCTAAATTCAATGTCCACATGAATTTTATACTAAATCTAGCTAGTGTGCACCTGAGATCTGTCCTAATTCCAGTGCTAGCTTCTGTAGTTATAATTGAAAGTGTAGATTGTGAAGAAAAACAGTGAGAAATAATACATTTTCAGAAAATCATCTCCATGGATGCACTGAAACATGGCACGATAAACAAGAAACGCATTGTTCCATCAAGTTAAGAGAAATGATTGAGCAGCAGTACGAGTTCATAAAGCATGAATCAAAGGTTTCAAATACCCAGTAGCTTTCGAGAGGGCAAAAGTGTTTCATGTGTTCCTACAATGTTCCCATCACATTTCTGATATTATCTAAATAATTCATGTAGCTAAAGTGCTAAATAATTCATGTAGCTAAAGTGCAGTATTTTCGTTATGAAGAACTAACCCATTATCCATGATGGCCAACCGAACTTCTTCATATATAAGTAAAACTCATTGCTGGAAGAAAATGTAACGCCCAGTGACTGATTGATGTGGTGCTCCATTCTCCATTCATTTTTATAATAAAATGCTCCAGGTTTTTCTAAATATTTTCACCAGGAGGTAACTCTGCTAGCTTTAGTGGAGAGCCAAGTACTCTTTCCATATCAAAACGAACTTCAATGTTACGAAGACTATATCCGACCACCATCAACCAATATAGCAGCTTCCCAAGTTCTGCTGCACTTGTCTCCGTAACACTCGTCTGTCAAACCACATGAAGGCTGTCAAAGCCAATATAAGGAAATAATGGATATTATACTCCAACCTTATATAACATGTTCTAATTCAGAAAACAGAATCCCATTGGTCAATTAAGGAAACAAGGGCCAATTGTTTGCAATTACAAGTTGTGTCTAAAATGATGGTAATACGAGCTCATTATCATAAATGTAACAATAAACCTCGTCATACATCGTCTCCCTTCATCTATTTTGCTTTGTCAAAAACTAATTCTTCAAGTTCGAAAAGATAATGTATTGTAGATATTAAATTTAGGGACCAAATGGTTTCCCTGATTGTTGGTTGTCTTGACTTTTGCTAGCTTAGTCATAGAGGGTCATCGTACATCGGTATTTGAAAGAGGTAAACTTTGTTTTTGTCCTTTGTCCACAAAAATTTGAGGGTACTTTTATTCTAACTAGACTGCTTTTTTATTAGGGGAAATGACAAATCAGGATCCAATGTTTAGGGGGTTGTGCCAATCGGGGTTTGATGTTCCAATTTTGTAAATTTAGGGTTCAATGTTACCAACGTTGGACAGTTAGGGGTTTATTGACGAAATTGCTAACAAAAAACAGTTAAATCACACGTCCCTCGCATATGTGACTTAACTGGGGTTATTTTTAATGAAAATATTTGGCATTGTCATCAATAATTTTCACAAGAGAAATGATGAAAGGCCCAGGGAGAAAAAAAATGTCAATTTAATTGTGTTTTGTTAGAGACTTTGAAAAAAAAAAAAAAAACTGATTAATGTTGCTAACGTTGAATCCTAAATTGCCAAAAGTAGAACATCATAACCCTGATTGGGACACTTTCCCTAAAATTTGGACCCTAACTAGTCTTTTTCCCTTTTCATCAACATAAAAACGACCGTACTATGAAAAATCTATCATCCCGGTTCGGAAATTGCGGCCTTAGGGAACGAATTTAGGACTGGGATGGAAGGTTCCCCAAGTATTGTGGTTTATATGCTAATAAAAAAAGCATAATGGTTAAGGTGAATGTCACATAATAGTACAATGGATGATAATGAAGTTTGACCCTTGAGAGGGGTGCATACTTTCTTGATTATTGGGTCTCGCTCACAAGTGCCCCCTTGGCACTTTGGCAACAATCAAGGTTTCCAAATTAAGAAATTTATGACACTGGATATCAAATCCAATACATTTGAGGGGGATTCTCAATGCATTGAGAATGGTTTCCAATGGAACATATTTCTGCCAAAGGAAACATAACAAGTGACATAGGGTAATTTGTCAGCAAAGTCCCAATTAATCTAAATTTATTGGCCGTTCAAAACAAAGAATAGGCATTCATAACAAACATTTATGCACTTAAAAGATCAAAGCGGATATAGTGGTAACCTTCATTTGACCAGGATCTGAAACGGCCAAGAGGCGCTTTACGAACGTGTTCATTGCCACCACAACATCCTCTCCAGCACTACTAGTCAACTCCTGTATGATAGCAAATCAATATTAACGTGATGGCTACAAAAAGAATTTGGAACACTTCAAAGAATACTCAGGGTATCAATATGGATGGTTCCTAAGTTAACTATATTCATGTATACAGGAGTTATACATAATGGAGACGATCAGAATTTGAGATGGAATGATATTGTTCCATTAATTCCGCTCAACTAGTCCACGTCCTATGGTGAAACTCTTTGGACTCTTTTGGTAGCCGAATAAGTAGGTGGATAATATTAAGTTATCCTAATCTCTGTGTTTGGTGACATTTATCGTTGAGGATAAAATTATAGGGATAGGACAAAATAATACCTAACCCCCTTCTTATTATTTCATATGCTATTCATCCTAAAATAATTGTCCCTTGTTCCTTTTGGGGATGTCCCAAAAAAAAGTGTCCTCTTATCGAACTTTCCGTTTTAGCTATAAAAACCTTACATATATACCCTTAGATGGAGACTCTCATCCATAGTGGGCCCAACATCTTAGACAAAGAAAGTTTACCTTGGTGAATACTCTCCATAGTGGGCCCATAATAACAATAATAGAGCCAAAGACTCACCCTAAAATTGTGTGCCCGGTTAAAGGGGACTCTTATTTGGTGGGGGGGGGGGAGTACTTGATATCAGAAAAAGAGATTCCCAAATTGCCCTTTTGTGAGATAAATTACTCTTATCCATGAAGTACCTAATGTTGATACCTCAATCTGAGATAATTTAATTTTGGATACAATAATCTCTTTTTCTTGATATTAATCAATATTATCTGGCATTTCATCTAAACGACCCCTTTAAGTATTAAATAAACTCTCAAAAATGCAAGTGATAAAATACTGTTGTTAGTTTTAAGTTTACAAAGAGGATAAATATGGAAACTCTATTATAAGCATAGTTTTTAAACAAGACACTATACCTGAGCATCCTAAAATGGAAAGTGGGATTCTTTTGAAATGTATAATAACATGCAAGAGGTGAAAATGCCAAAATAAGTCCCCTCCTTCAAGGACAAGTGGGGGTAATGAATTAATGGAGTATTTTTTGAAGATTTGGCAGATAAATAGGTGGTCATAATTAGTAAACAGATCGCATGCAATGTTTCTGAAATTCAAGGAGTAATCCTCCCTCCTAGTCTAAGAAAGGTTAATAAATAAATGTATACACATAAACACAATCCACATTCCCCTATCAGTGAACATGACGGGAAGCTACTGTCTTCAGCTGATACCATCCAGTAGCACAAACCATTAGGAATTCTCAACCATTCTGAACAAGGTCACCTCTTGCTACCAGCATCAATGACTCCACGAATCCCTACTAAGGCTTATCAAATGCCCCAAACGCTAACCAATGACATCCTGATCTAGCACATTGAGCATTACATATTCTCTTTCTTTCACATTGTGATATGCAGGCAAAATTTTTAAGGAGATTTTCTATTTTAATTATAATTTGATTCTCGCGTAGTATTTCTGGCCAAGTCAAGTAAATAGTATTGACGGTTCTCTTCCACAGTTCTGTCATTTTGGTCTACCAGTGCTGATGGTTATCTTAGTTATTTTAACCACAATATTTATCTGTGGTTTTGGTTTATATCAGTTGCAAGGTACCCCTCTGTCCCTAAATTAATGTCCATTTTCAAGAAATTTTTGCCCCAAAATGAATGTCCTTTTTGTAAAAATCTGTCCCTGAATTATTTTTTACCAAAAATTTTCACTAGACATTTTATACTTGCTAAATATTTAGAAAGTGGATAACAAGAATATTCGTGCATCTTTGTCATTTAATTGTGTGAAAAGTACGCATTTTTAGAATGTCCCTTAAATAAAATTTGAACATTCATTTAGGGACGGAGGGAGTAACTTATTGTACTTTTAGTGCTCATTTGGTAAGAGTGGTCATTACTTCCCATACTATTTCAGCATAAACTGCATTCATGATAGTTCATATCACATGGAAAGGAATCATCAATTTACTTTTAGTATATTTATGCCACAGTGACAGCAAGTTAAGCAAATAAACTCTGCAGGACCAAGACACTAACATAATGCCAAAAACTACCCATATTTCAATTGAACTGCAATAGAAGTACCCTAAAATACACTTGACAGATATAAAAAGAATGAAGTGCACTTTCATTACCATAATTGAAGCAAATAAACTCTGCATGACCAGGACACTATCATAATGCGACAACTGCCCACTCACTAATTTGAGATCAAGAAGTCAAGAAGCAAAAAGTTTTTTAGAAAAAAGGTACCCTCTTCTTTTGTGTGTCAGGAAGAGCAACTTGTTCCAAACTCTGTTGCAGCTCAAGTCGATACTGTGCATTCCTAAACATATACCCAGTCATCAAAACACAGTGTACATGAGTTGTGCAAGATTTTCAGCACCCTGTTTGAACAAAAAAACAATAAGAACATTAAGAAGACTGAAAAATTATTACCTATAAGGCTAGGACCAATAGTTCAACCACTGAGGGTGAATCGACTTACAGTTGTTACTGTTACTGCAAAAAACTGTGGGGGCAATGTCCCAATCATGTTTGTCACTGTTTGGCGCATAGCATCAACAGACACCTATTACCTCTTAATTCAGAGAAAAGAAGAAATTTAAAGAAGAATAGAAGTATGTATATAACAAAAACTACATTCTCAGAAAGGTCAAAGAAATTATACATGCTATCAGAATAATAAATTAAAAGGAAGTGTCTTCAGCTCCCTTATTGCCTCACCAACCAAACAAATAGTTCAGTAATTATATTTTATAATTGCCCAACATGACAAAGGAGCTTGGGTGCAAAAGAAAAGTTACAAACCAGTAGCAACTGGTGGTAAATGTAAGTAGAGTAAAAGAGGCTGGTATATTGATAATACAACTGATTATGAAATATCAAGCTGTTACTCGCAGCAGTGGCAAGTAGGGAAAAGACTAAATTACCTCAAGCTCAAACACAGAGTCTCACTAAATGCTACTGAAGTTTTCCTTTATTCCAACAAAAAAAATATCTCTATTCCTGAAACCAAACTTACCAAGGCACAACTTACTACACCTAAGAGTTGACAGAGAATTGACATGAACAACGCTACAACGTCTAAATTTTTGATATTAGGACTAAATTGAAAATATAATACAAATTCCGCAGTCGAGTGTATACCTTTTCCATCCATAAGAAATATTGTTTCATACAACATCAACACCATTTCAAAGTTCAAGCAGTTTCGACCAAGTAAATGTGATCAACTCCAATCAAAACATGACTAATAAAGGTAGCAAGATGAATGCAGCAAATACAATGGTTCATCCAATAAGAATCCAATATCTAATATTAGCCTCTAATACAAAATTGATAAATCCCTCTTAAGTATTATTAAAGCTTACTGTACAAGGCCACCATCTATTTGAAAAGCACAAATCACATGCATAGTAATTTAAATTTATATTTCATATTATATTTCATAACTCCCCCTTTTTTCTCTCCCACAAAACTGAAATTCAAACTTATATATCCAAAAATACAACATTTACTTCCAAATTCCAATTTAACCCCTCTCTCAATTGCTCTGTTTCTAATATAGGCTGACATAATTCAAAAGTAACAAGGCACTGGGCTGACTATGCCCATATACTAAGTGTGAAGCCTGGACGTATGCTTTCTTATTGCAATATAAACACTATGTAACAGATTCAGATGCTCATTGTATTCAACTATATGGTGGAAACAAGCAATAGTTAGACTTCAGCTACCCATCCCTTCTATTTTGTAAAGCTCTACATAATCGAGTCATGGTGGAAACAAGCACTAGAACTACTTCTAAGCTATAGTAGATTTTGGTTGTAACTCTTCTATATTTTATATTTATAGATTAAGATATAAATTATAAGTGGGTTATCACTATCAGCCTACTCCTATTAACAGCAGTTTGTCAAGTCTTTATTTTATTGTATCAACTCTCTTATGAGTACTTATGGAAACCACCCCCCCCCTTTAGAACACTATCCCGAATTTCTGGGGTTATAAACTTTTTGTCGGTATGCAGGCATTTGTCAGCCTAATGTTTCTACTCTCTGATCAGGGATGTTGATTTTGAAATAATAGTTGTGGGATGATGGCAGTCCTGATGGAACTCAAGATATTGTCAAGCAGTTGCAGCAGCGTTATGGTGAAGACCGCATTGTGAGTATAATAATTGATGTGACAACATGTATTGGAATCATGTTTTTTTTTTCTTTCTTTTCCTTGTACACTATCTGTTGTTCTTTCCTTATGACAGCTATTAAGGGCTAGACCTAAGAAGCTTGGACTAGGTATTTTCTTTTCCATTACTGTTACCTTTTAGTTTAGAGCTACAACATGGTGTTGATGTTATATTCTGCAGGGACAGCATATGTTCATGGCTTGAAGCATGCTTCGGGCAACTTTGTTGTTATTATGGGTGCTGATCTATCTCACCATGTAAGTGATTTAATTTGGAATATATCATCCAACTTTAATTATATTTATTGGAAACCTGATTTAAGGGAATCTTTTCTTGAACATTAGTTGAAGTAATCAAATGGTAAACTTTGGAGGTATATTATCAATCATATTATATTCCTTAAAAGAAACAGATTGGAATATGGATATGTGTATGTGTATCACACATGTTTGAGCCATAAGATTAAAGTATCCCCGCTCTCCGATATTGTATACTCCCTCCGTCCCATATAAGATTTCACAAATGGGTTTTGCACGGGAATTAAGAAAATGTGTAAGTAGTGTAAGTGTTGTTAGTATGAAAAGTGAGGTAGAAGAGAGAAGGTGGGGTAAGGAATAGTAAGTTGATTGGTGTTGTGAGTATAAAAGTAAAGTAGGAGAGAGAATGAGTGGGAGGAATAGTAAAGTTTCTTTGTCATTTTAGGAAAGTGAAATCTTATATGGGACACCCAAAATAGCAAAAGTGAAATCTTATACGGGACGGAGGGAGTATTTCCTAAGCCAATGCAAGTATTATAATCTGATGTGGTGCGTGCTGATATATAATATCCAGGAAATATGAAGTGAATTTATATACCTAGAGACAACATCCATGAAGTTTCAAGTAAATGTCGAAACCTAGGGACAACATTTAGGAAGTATCAACTCAATGTCTAGGCTAGAGACATGTAATGATAACGTAAAAATTGTGGGTTGAAAGTGAGGATGGCTGTTTCAGGCCCTAAAAACTAAGTCATGCTTGGGCTTTCTAGAGACTATATTATACTCCCTCCGTCTCAAAAGTCGCACCTTGACTTTTTTGATCAACTTTATTGAACTTTGACCAATATTTTATGAAAAATTGCTTATCTTCGTGAAATTCTATAAAATAATTACTGATATTGTTTCTGTTGGTGCATCAATAACCACTTTTAGAATAACATGAAGATAATTAGATTTGCATACCTTCTTGGTCAAAGATCAATCAATTTGACCAAAAATTCAAGGTGCAACATTTATTTGACGGAGGGAGTATACAGTTGCATAGATCTATTCATTGCACTTCTCTGCTTGTTTTCCATCTAATTAAGTGTTTTTGTGTTTTGTTTATGTTATTCTGCTCACGCAGCCAAAGTACCTGCCAGATTTTTTATCAAGTAAGAGATGTTCCCGTTGAGCTTATTTTTCAGTCTACACATGTCACCTATTAACTGAAGTCCCGTGGTTACAGGAAACAGGTGCAAGCATTGTCACCGGAACTCGTTATGTTAAAGGCGGTGGTGTTCATGGTTGGGACTTTATGCAGAAATTAACAAGTCGAGGGGCCAATGTACTCGCTCACACACTTCTTTAGTAGGGTGTCACGGTAACATTTAACAGGATCTTTCCCAGATATCATTTAGGTATTATTCAGTTGTTCTTTCAATCACCTTAAATTTCGTAGGCGTACTCAAATGCTTTGGTTTTGAAAGGCTTTTTGCATGTTAGTAAATCGGTGCTAGAAGACATCGTATAGCTCTTCGTGTGTTATTAAAGGATATGTTTTTGGATGATGGAGATGATACGCTTTTCTGTGGACGGAGACGACGTCGTGCTTCAAGAAAAGAGATATCACGGCATAGAAAGAGGTTCCAATAACTTTCGTTGATAGGGTGTACGGAACTTCTTCGATTGAGATAAGGATACGTATCTCTGCCTGGGCCTTATCTATCTTCTCTTCTGTACTACTTAGCGTGCGAGGATGTCGGTATATGTCGGAAAAAGATAATCAAGAAATCATTTTTGTTTATAGTTAGAAACATTACACGACTGGCCGGTAGTAGCCGGGATTGAATTTACATTCAATAAAACCGTTTCGTTGTAAAGTAGCCGAGGAATAGGCTTTTATAAGTTCACGGGAGAGACATTGCTTGTTTGATAAGTGTATAGTGAGACACGTGGGTTCCTTGATCAAATTCCAGATTGTATTACTACTAGAATCTCGAGATTATCGTTTACTTAAATGTTCAAACTCTGTCTTTTGGGGAAATGTTCCCCCGAATTAGCCTCGATAATTTCACGAACATGCTTTGACCCGAACATAAGCGACTGACGTGCCTAATACCAAGATTATGTTTTCTATCGTGAACGTGAAATCACGTTCCCGAGAAAATACAGAGACAAGATCTGAAGACTTGCCTACGAGGTATTTTAGTATCATTCCTCGGAAGTGGAATTAAACAATCGCCACAACTTTATCATTACAACCATGGCGATAGTCAATTTTGGACCTCCGAGAAAATCTTCACTTTTAACTATTGACAAACATAATTCTCTCATTATTCTCTCGTTAGATCATGAAGTCGCATAAATCTTGTATTCCTCCTAACATTAGGATACACCTCAATCAGCTAATTCAGCTTCAATCAATCGCCATCTTCCGTTTAATTCACCCAAGTACCTAAGTATCCATATTCCGCTACATCCATATTCGTTTATCCTACTTCTCTGTCCTCGACAATGTCATTATGCCTTCTTCTCAGTCGTAAGATATCTTGAATGTAAATATATGGCTGGATGTACATAGCTCAGATATCTTTTGTATTTATCTTCTTTCCTTTATATTTTAGGATCTATAGTTAGGAAACCCCAATGTTTAGGGCGTAAAATTGGTTGCTAAGCCGTATAAAGAAGGAGAGCATCTCCCTTCCTTGTATTCCTGTATTCCTGTGTTATCAATGAAATGCATCATCTCCTCTCAATACTATAATTCCATAGTTAACATGGTATCGTAGCTGGTTTTACCCGCATAAAACTTCCGCAATTCTTCTTTTTCTCTTCGTTGACATACACACACCATGACCTCGTAGCACGGCAAACAAACAGTGTAAGGCAATGTCATAGCAGAGGAGCAAAGGCGGATGTAAATGTCACCCGCTTTCGTCACAAAGCAAAGTTTCCATGCCCATTCCAAGACCATCAACGATGAACATTGACGACTTCACCGCTGATAGAATTAACTCCAGCCATCGCTAACCTAGCTCGATATACTGTTGTGCACCAAATCCCTACCGAAGCAATTGACAAAACTAATACACAAAAAGCAACCTAAATCGTACAGGTATCCATTGTAAATTTTTAGCATTTTTGGGTTATGAACTTCCTACTTTTATTCGGCAGCCGTCAAACATTAGTTCTTTTACATATCAGGTTGACAATCTTAAATACTTTTAAGAAACATAACCCTAGTCCGAACTGAAATTAATTAGGAAATCACAACAAAAGTCTTTTAAAAAGTTACAGCTAATTATGGTATAATGTGACTAAATTTAATCGTAAAAGGAATACTTAAACTGATGTCATAAGTGATAGGTATTACACTCGCATTAAAGTAGGGGTGGAAATAATTCTGGCCCAAATCGCGGCTCGAGCCCTAATCGAGCCAAATCGTGTGGTTTAGCTCGGACTTTTAGACATGGGAATGAGACATTGTTTAGCTCGATTTGAAAAATTAATAAATACCGAATATGGTTCTGCTTCCCTCGTACTCATTGGGGTTTGGCACTCCTAAACCGAACCGAGCCAAATCGAGCTGAACCGTTTAAGACCGTACCGCGATTTGAAACCGTGAAACCGAGCCAGCGAACATGTCATTCTCATGTCCCCACAGCCTCGTTCTTCATTCGAGCCAAAGGAAGCACCGTTATTTTTAGTTTTTGAACAATTTTGTTCATCGTTCTGCACGTTCCAGATACGCCGACATTTCGATCATTCTTCGTTCCCAGTTTGTCAATCATTCTTAAGAAGCTCAGGAGCTTTTAATTTGGTTAAAACTCGTAGAAAGTCAGGGTTTTGAATTGTTATATCCTATTCGTACTTTCGTCTAAAGTAACGTTATGCTTTGTATTTATTCTAGAGCAATAAAGCTTATTTTATACTCCTCCGGTCTGCCTGGACATACTTCACCCTTTCACCTCGGCACGCAAATTAAGAGGCCAAGGTGGGAAGCTGAAAAAAATGTCATGGTGCACTAAAATAGAGAGTAGAAACGAAAGTCCGAGGGAAGAAGTACCTTCGAATTATAATGGCGTCGTGAGTATTAAAACCATAATGTAGAAGAAACGTGAGAAACGAGTGGGAGGAATAGTAAAGATTCCTTTCACAAAAGGAAAGGTGAAGCTTTCAACGGGATTTCCAAAATGGCAAAAGTGAAGTTACTGGAACTTTTGAGGAGTACCACTAACACTCTTTATTAGTCAAAAACAGCTTGATGACAAAAAAGATTATGGAACTTATTGAAATGCGGTTTTAGCAATTTCTACGGTCTGTATCGTGGTTCGGACCTATGGTCTAGATCGTGGCCTGGGACTGCAATGCCCCCATGGAACCGCAAAATCCCGAAATCATGTTAGACCGAACCAAACCGAACCATAGCAGCTGGGTTTAGCTTCAACCGCCCGACTTTTAGACACGGTTTAGCTCGATTTAAAATTTCTCCAATATCGATCACACGCTAGCAAATATTCTAAATTTGTCCAAACCGAGCTAAACCGAACCATTTCCACCCTAGCACAAAAGAGGCCGCACTATCAAACTAATTATGCACTCAGAAAATGACTATTCAAGTATTAATAATCACACACGCACCTAAATAATGAGTAATTTTTGCATTGCTTTTATTAAAGTATCAATTAGATTTTAAGTTAATCTATTATGCATTCACATATTTGATTGATTATCGAATTTTGACATAATTTATCAATTAAATTTATTGGATATCAAACTTAATTCTGTAGTATATATTTCCTTTAATTAGGTATGAAGAAATTTAGATTAATGAAAAGAAGGAAAAGTTTAAACTACTACCTCATATATGAAAAGAAAAAAAATATACCCATTAAGTAGGCATGTGAAACAAATGCAGGAATGACTATCTAAAATCCATTCCTTAACTTAGACTTAGTACATACCAAACATGGGAATGAGAATAATTCTCATCATTCCCAAATTTCAGATACCTGAATATGACATTCTCATACCCAAACACTCATTCTTGTGGCCCAAACGAGCCTTTAGTTTAGCATTAATACATTCTCATTCCCACACACTCATTCTTGTGAGCCAAACGAGCCTTTAGTTTAGCATTAATACATCCGAACATTACATCGGAATCAATGACTCTAGTTCGAGTGGGGTAGGACTACAAGAGCAACAAAGCTATTTCAACAAAATTTTAACGTTGTTGCATTAATACTTTACTTCATATGAAGGTGAAACACTATAACTTTAATGAAGGTGAAACATTGTAGCCTGTAGGACAAAAATACCTTCGACTTTTTCATTTGTCAAAATCTTATTCAAACAATTTTTTTCTAATAGTTTTGAAAAAAAAAACGTGATTTAAAAATGCGGAATGGCATTTTTGTAAATAATAGAAACTTATTAAAATATGCAAACACTAGCACTTTTTAGCACTAACACTCTTTTAAAACGCATGATGACATTTTTGTAAATAAATGAAACTTATTCAACACGCTAGCACTTTACAATACTAAGATCGACACTTTCCAATATAAGCACAGTCACTTTTTAATACTATCATTGACAGAGTCCGACACTATTTCTAGCACTAACAAGACACTTTTTAATACTTCAACCAACACACTTTAAGACACACTTACACTCTTTAAGGCATACACCGATACATATTATCACACACCGACATTATTAAACACTCACACTAACACTCACTCACACTAGCACTATTAAAGTATTAAACACTCACACACGCACTCTTTAAAATGCATTTTTCAAAGTGTCATTAAAAAGTGTCCGTGCTAATGTTATAAAGTTCTAGTCCTTCGAAATGACAATTTTTAACACATACATTAACACTATTAAACACTCACATTAACACTATTAAACACTCACAGGCACTCATTAAGCATATACGGGCACTATCAAAGTTTAAATACTCACACCGGCACTCATTAAGCATATATGGCAACTATCAAAGTATTAAACACACTGGCACTATTAAAGTATTAAACACTTACACAAGCACTATATAAAACACATTTTTTCAAATTGTCATTATAAAGTGTCGGTGCTAATGTTACAAAGTGTTAGACCTTCAAAATAACAATTTTTAACACTATCACTAGCAATTTATAATACAAGCAATGTCACTCACGAGAAATCCATTTATCCTATTGCTCGAAAAAAGTGATTTTTCAAAAGATCAACTTTTTTCCGTTCATGCATGCTAAGTTGCTAACATCATTTGTGCGCTTTTCGAGAGAAAGACTTTAGCGTTGACTCTCCTATTAGTGAAAAAGAATTCCGTTAGCCAACTATCGACGCAAAAAAAGAAAAATCTAAAAGTTGTTTCTCAAAGTTAAAATGTACGAAATGTCAACAAAAAAAAGAAAAAAAAATAATATTCTAATTAAAAACACAAACACGAACTCAACACTAAATGTTTGCAGTTGAGCATAATTTAATCAAATCCAAAAGATAAACATCCATTACACTAGTCATACGAATTAAAGGTATTGTTATTCTAAAACATTACTATTACAGTACAATAAGTAACAATTTTCATAGCCAAAAATAAAATAAAAAATAAGATCACGGTACCCACTCGTTTATGAGACAAAGACGACCTTGAATATGAATTTGAGGGGGCACTGGTCAATGGTGGTGGCATGTGATTGGTGGCGTGCATTTGAAGCAGCGGTGATGGGTTTTCACGTTATAGATAAGGCTGGAGATGAACATGCCGCAGAGGTTCGCTGGCCCGACCAGTATCTAAGGTGATCAAGGCGGTCGCCTTGGCCCCCAAAATTTTAATAGATTTTAGGACCCCTAAATTTTAACATTTACTGTATAAAATATATCAGAGTTTTATACCAAAATGTGATTATGTCTTAAAGGTTCAAGGATTATATATTAATGATAATGCGTCTCACAACCCAATTCGAGTTAGAGCTCCAAGCCGAAGCACATTTCTCTTCATTTTATTTTCTTTCTCCCGTAGAGCCCTTTTCTCCTCCCTATCCTTTTTTTATTATTGATTGTAGAGAAAAATAAATAAATAAATAAATTCTCCTATCCTAACATATAAAACTTATAATATTTTGCTGCATAGACTTCGTTCGTACCCACTAAGATTCATATGCACCTATATGATACACAAAAAGAGAAAAAATTGGGTATATAGCTCTTCATATGTTTTTTCCACAAATCCAAACAATAAACTTTAAATAATAAAAGATATACGGTGAACTCCAAAATGTAACTTCTTCGGCTTTATGGCTAAGGATATCTACTACTGTACAGTATATTAGGGGAACCGGGAAGTACTTAAAACTCAATGGATTCAAGTAAATGGAGAGTTTCTCTTTTTCCATTTAACAAAAGCAATCCCTGCCATAGTAACTTCTCTACCTTCAGCTCCTATGAGAAATTAAAGGATCTCTGCCTGTCTGCCTAAGGGCCATGACATATTCCATGCTCATAACCAATTCTGGTGGACAACTGCAAATAATAGACAGTCTAATGGTCCATGTTAGGGGTGGTAAAATGGGTGTTTCGGTTACCCAATGGGTGTTATTCATTAAAAATATCATGCTTTACACTAGTATACAATGCACAATAGTTAAAAGCATAATAAATCTTAATGGGTATACCCATTGGTCAGAAATTGCCACCCCCAGTCCATGAACAGCAGTGAAGTAATTACTTTAAGACAACCATTATTGCAAAATTCAAGGATTTTTTTATACAAAGACCAGAATTACTTTCGAGTGGGATGTTCCGGATAAATCCTATATTACTTAAATATTCAAAGTGCTTTTCAATGGGGCATTCAGCGTGGAAAAGGACACTTTCATACCCAGAGCCGCTATGCATAAAGAAGCATGAAGCTACTGTTACCTTAGAATCTGGGGAAAAGTAACTTGTAATTCGAGCTAGAGCATCCAACATAGCAGGAAATCCAGCTCCCTGTGCTGAATTAGACCCGACCTCCTCATGATCAAATAATGCTACCATTCTCACACCAGTCTCATCCTCGAGGCTACCATCAGAAAATGTAGCATCTACCAGTGCCTGAAATTGGAGTCCATATTAGAGAAAATAATGGCAGTTGTTTATCAAAAAAATTATCTCCTTTCTAGACAGCAAGAAAATCGTGTTTTAGGACTTCAAGAATCATAAACTATAGTAACAAACCAGAACCAAAGGGAGCTCAAGTTTTCAACGGATGGGGGTTACCCATGTTATTTATGTAACAGATGCAGTTTTTTTTTTTTTTTTTGATAAGATGTAACAGATGCAGTTACTAAGCATCGTAGGCTTGTATTGGTTCCTTTTCTTCTTGAGCTCGTTTTGCAGGTATAAGGGCCAGGGAGTTGGTGCTATCATGATGCGTGAACAATTAAAAGAAAAGTTACATAGGAGTATACATCTATACACACAACCTGAACATCTCAATAACTATCTGAAGAGAAAAAAGTCTTAACTGAAGTACTCTTGTGAAAAACTATCAAAAGTAAAGTTAAAAACATTGCTTAGATTCATTGAATAAAGTGAAATTATGGTAATGTTACATTAAGAAAGAATAACTAAACAAATAAATATCAGGAAACCCCCCTCCAGATTATAACGTACCTTTAGGTAGAAAAGTTCAAGTTGCAATTTTGTCCTCTATGCCATCAACAATTGAATCCTACACCAAATATAAGACCATAAACCGGAGAGAAAGAGATCAATTAAAATCTAGAAACCATTTATGGATTAGAGTATATCATTCTTTTCCAGATTTTCATTATCAAAGTTCGAAGCAAATCATATACTCCCTCCCTCTGTCTCCAAAAAGGGTCATTCTTCAACTTCTATGGTCAACTCAATTGAACTTTGACTACATATTTATACAAACCTACAAAGCCTCAGAAAATTCTAAAAATGTTAATGAAAATAGTCTTAATGGTGCATTAATTACAATTTTTTAGAACTTATTTGAAAATCATTAGATTTTCACAAATATTTGGTCAACATTCAATCTAATGTTGAAAGAAAAACACAAGGTGTTGAGATCCTAAAGCATTAAAACAGAGCACCTATAATTGTAGCACATGAAACCATTCAAAGGTCACAAGAAGTTGTGCTTGATGCATGTATAAATGTAAAGCGATTACCATTGAATATGGAAAAAGACGAAGCTTGTGACAATTAAGTGTCAAGGCACATAAAAAACCATGTTTATGCACCAATGGTATAGAGAACAAACCTTAGCCTTACGGGTAAACATCCCAGAGCTAGTTCGAACTTCGCTAAGCTTGCTCTTTCCAGAAAGATTATAGGCAACAGATGATCTCTTCAATTCGGTTTTAGCCTGTTACATTCCCCAAAGCAATTTCACAACAACACATAACAACTCACACACACTCCAACTATTCAAAGTTTCTAGTATCAATTTTCATAATTAATGTATAGAAACTAATCAATTTAGTTTTTCACTTTATTCAGTGAACAATTAAAAGTAAAGTTTTATGTGCTACAATTATAGATGTTTTTTTTGATAGTATCACAAGAGTACTTCAGTTAAGACTTTTTTCTCTTCGTGGTTTAAAAACTTTTCCTTAGCTTGCGAAGCTTGTGCCGACATGTGGTGCATACTCTAGCCGGGAGTTCAAGGAAGTCAAGTTACATAGGAGTATACATCTATACACACAACCTGAACATCTCAATAACTATCTGATTTTAGACACAACTGTTACCTTTAATGAGCAAAAGGACATGCAGAGATTATCAAGTCTTCCAGAATATATAAACTCCTTCATGGCACCAGCAACTATACTTGGTTGGTTGAGTATCACATGCTAGCAACTCAAAATCACAAATGTCATCAGGCTCGCAGCCAACCCTGCTTGCAAGAAGCTGCAAAAATACGAGCTTAGATCACACCCAAAAATTCTAATTTCAATCAAAGATTCTTATTTCTCACATGGGTGGCATTGTGGCTGCCTGAACAATTGCCTAACAACTTGAACTCTTATATGTGTAACAACAACAAAATAATGCAGGAGAACAGAAGGCAGCATATGCCTCTTTACCTGCAAAAGAAGGTAATGGTGCTTTTGTTTATGAGTGCTAGGTCTTTCATTGTTCTTCTTTCCATCATTTGGAATTTCACTTTCAACAGGATCATTCTCGGAGACAGTTTTATTGAACCAAATAGACATCAATGACATGAACTATGAAAGTTAATTCAGACCCAAATAGTGTAATCTGTAAACTCAAAACCAGCATACAACTCGATCAATAGCACGACTTCACAACAGGATGAAAATCAAATACCATAATATCAGAGTCTACCAACAATTACTGTAAATCAGACAGTTATAAGTAGTACCTAGTAACATTTCTCTAGAAACCATTAATATTAAAACCAATTGATTCAAATAGCATTTACACAAATTAAGATGAACGCAAGATATAAACTAAATAAACCCATACAAAT
The DNA here is from genome assembly GCA_022495995.1 of Adenophora triphylla var. japonica. NCBI lineage: Eukaryota > Viridiplantae > Streptophyta > Magnoliopsida > Asterales > Campanulaceae > Adenophora > Adenophora triphylla. Next base: position 173,382 of record JAFEMH010001695.1, on the reverse strand, counting down.
TAGGGGAAAATCAGACCTCGATAAGATTAGGTTAAAAACAATAAACATCAAAGACAATCAAATTAACGTAAAAAAGACAATCTGTGAATTTGAGGTGGGACAAAGGGAGTACAAGACAAGAATTGAGATTTATCATACTCGTTGAATCGATTGAGAGCGTACCTGGGAATTAGGTTGCGGCCGGTTGCCGCTGCTGATGTGGGTTGCGGTGCGGCCGGTTGAGAGCTTACGTCTTTGTCTACTCTCAAGTCGTCCGGATCTTCTCTCAATCGCCGCAGTTACTTCTGTTCTGTTGGCCGCAGTTTAAAAGGGGTGGGCGATAATAGAATTAGGGAAGGAATAGGTTTTAAATTGAGAGAGAGAGAGAGGCTAATGGCACCTTCTATATTGGATAAGATAACCCCATATATTCATTAAATAAAGGGATTTTTACCAATAAGATCTTAAAATAGGGTGGAATTTATCAATAAAAACAGTACATTTCAAATTTTACCTTAGGGTCCAAGAGATGAAATCAAAACTACCGTAGAGTCCCTAATCCTATCTATAATAATTTAAATGACCAAACTACCCGCTACCACTACCGGCAGCAACCATCTCGTAAATCTTTTCAGCGTCCGCCAACAACTTCCCATATAAGACTCGTGCATCTCGTCGAGCGAAATCAACGCCTTGTAAAGCTGTCGATCCTTCTCAGCATCCTTCCGATATTCATCCACCTTAGAATCAGCCCCATCAGGACTAGGCGAAAGCTCAATATCCTCGAGCTGATTAGACAAATTAGCCTCAATTTCAGCGAGTTTGGCCTTGGCGATGTCAACAGATTCGTGATCGGACCTTTCACCAAGGGTACGGAGTATGGATCGGGTCTGGGAAACATCGGCGACGGCCAATGGCATGGAATCGATGAGTTTGGGGTCAGTGAGGTGAGGCATACGTTCAGTGAGTTCAAATTAGGGTTCCTTGGAAGGGGAAAGAGGAGGCGGTGGTTGCTCGACGTCGTAATCGGAGGAAGCGGCGGTGGGGCGTCGGGGACCGATGCTTGGAAGCGTGGACATGACATAGTGGAGAATCGGGTTACTAGGGCTTGGATCCATAACAAGAGTGAAGCTAGAGAGAGAAATGAAGGGGGAAGTAAAATTGCGAATCTGGAAGGATAAACTGTATTTTGGCTCTAGTGCATAAGAAAGAGTTGGTTAATAAAAGGGCGGATCAGTTGCGGGTATTTTTATGTTGGAGCCGGGTCTGCTACAGAAGCCACATTCGGTCTCATCAATAAGCAATACACACAGTTATTAATCTCATATAAATGTCAAAATTATTTCACATTTTTATATAAATGTGAAATAGACTTCTCAGTTTATAAATGTGAAAATCATTATACAGTTATTTACATCAAAACTGTGAAATAGACTTCTCAGTTTATAAATGTGAAAACCATTATACAGTTATTTACATCAAAACTGTGAAATAGATTTCTCAGTTTATAAATGTGAAAACCATTATACAGTTATTTACATCAAAACTGTGAAATAGACTTCTCAGTTTATAAATGTGAAAACCATTATACAGTTATTTACATCAAAACTGTGAAATAAACTTCTCAGTTTATAAATGTGAAAATCATTATACAGTTATTTACATCAAAACTGTGAAATATAGACTTCTCAGTTTATAAATGTGAAAACCATTATACAGTTATTTACATCAAAACTGTGAAATAGACTTCTCAGTTTATAAATGTGAAAACAATTATACAGTTATTTACATCAAAACTGTGAAATAGACTTCTCAGTTTATAAATGTGATCATTATACATTTTTATATTCATGTGTGAACAAATGATAAATGATTTTCTCAGTTTTTTACAAGTGAAAAATAATTTTATTTTATTTATAAAATTTAAAATATATGATGAGTAAACTTATTTGATTCGTCTTGGCAATGCGATTAAAATAGTGGTTTCAGATAATTTTGATACACGGAAGCATAGAGAATGTGATAGAGTTTAGACATAATTAATTGATATAATCATTCCAAAAACAAATAAAAAAAACTAAACTAAAGAACAAGAAAAATGGCAGGAAAAACTTACATGAAAAACTTGGATGAGGTTTACTAATGAATGATTACATGTTCAAAAATTATTGGTCACCTCTATAATCCTCAAAAGCGAAAATAAGAAATATTTTTGATACATTAGAGCAAAGTGGATGTAACGATGAAGCAATAAGAATATACATAATTGATAGAATCATTCTAAAAAATAAAATAGATTAAACTAATGAACAACAAAATTTGACAGGAAAAACTTACGGGAGGTTTACAAAACTTTCTGTCTTTGAATAATCTGTGACGATATATATAAATTTCTCAGGGAAAAACTTGCCGGAGGTTTACAAAACTTATAGGGGCAGTTTGGTCCAGAAAAAATTCAGGGACTTTTTGGCGAGTTTAGATAATGTTGATTCTTAAAGGTAGTTTTTATTTGGTTGGGGGACTAATTGGTCAAAGCCTCTTAAATAAATTGTAATATACTCCCTCCGTCCCAGCCATTTTAGGAATTTTTTATTTGGTGTGGGAATTAAGGAATATTATTATAGTATTAGGAGAGAGAATGAGTGAAAGAAGTGTTGTGAGTGTGAAAAATTAAATAGGAGAGAGAATGAGTGGAGGAAATAGTGATAGGATTATTGTTGTGAGTATGACAAGTGGGTCCCATTTAATATAAAAGTAATATAAACTTTCCATTTTGGGAATTCTTAAGATTAGTGGGACGCCCAAAATTGAAAGTTTTCTTAAGATCGGTGGGACGGAGGGAGTATGCATTATGGAATGTACTCAAATTTTAGGGGTGATTTTAGCATAATGTTATGGGTGATTTTGGCTATACAATAATTTCATAGCAAATTATTTATATTTTTGTAGCCAAATCTTATTTACATTTTGACTCCCGCGGGAAATTTAGTGCGCCAAAAAAATTGTCTGGGACCAAAATTTTAGCAATTCATTCAACGAAAAATATTTTTGTTTTGTTTTCTTAGTCTAGCATTTGGCTACAAAACTAATATTGTCGCAAAAACAAAAAGAATTGTCTACAAATAAATAATTTATCGCTAATGTAAATCTTTGAACTACAAAATATTTTTGTAGCTAAATCCTCATTTTCTTGTAATGTGGTTACTTGCATAAGCACGACTACAATAAAAAACTCCTTTGGGATAAGGGCAAGGTACCCAATCTGCATATATTTTAAATTATTTAAAGTGGTAAAAAAATTATAAATTGAAAATATGACATTCTTAAAATTTTGGAGTGGAGTTACCTTAGGGGCAGGGCTGACAACGGTTGATCAGGATTATGGAATCTTGGGTCTCGGTAATTTCAGGCTGACAACGGTTGATCAAGATTATGGAATCTTGGGTCTCGGTAATTTCAGGGCTGACAACGGTTGATCAAGATTATGGAATATGTATTAGTCTAATTTGAATCAATAAATATTTTTTTATCAAATAAAAATGTAAATAATTTTAATCAAAGCTACTATTGAGATTTTGAAAGAAGCATTTTTTTAAAATGAATATTTTTGAACTCAAATTTGTAAAAGGTTAACATATAATGATTTTTTTGCCATATTAAAAAAAATTAATGTTTTTAAAATAAATGTTTTCGACTCAAAATTTTAAAAAGGTTTAAAGATCTGGGAAAAGTGGTGGGTATTGTTGCTTGTATTCGACCACCCTAAAAAGGAAAAAAAATACATTAGTTTCAGAAAAAACTACAGAATAAGGTAATTCAGAAAAAAATAAAAAAACAATTAGTTGCTTTCTTACCTCTTTATCTATTAGCTCAACAGTTGCAGGAAAACTCGTGATATTTTATAATGGCATGGACCACTTACGTGCAATCATAACCTTCGAGAACTAATTCGATCTTCCTTTCTTGAGGTCACCGAAAAAGAGAGGATTTGTCATTGTGCTCTGTTACTGCAATGCCCAATGGTAGTACATATTTTGGAATGGAGTAAACCTTCAAATTAAAGGAAGCGGACCTTTTAAATAGTTGCAGAGTAAACATCACATACCACTACTGACTTTTTTAATTTTGGGGCTGATATTTATTATTTTGTATGCAAAATTTGTAATAAAGTGGACTCTATTATGTTTTATTATTTGAATTTAGTTAGGCTTACAAATTATGTTAACAAATCAAATTAATTATATATTATTTTGTTTATAATTAGTTGTAATAATCGTATATATTGATGAAAGTTTAAATGTGGAACCATTTATTATCATACAGTATACATTGCTTTATCCAGATAAGATAACAGAGAGTTTTTTTTTTCAAATGTTACATTTATGGTTCATCAATTAAGTGTCATTTTTGTCAGGGTCATTTTTGATATTTGAACGGTTATAAGGTGCTCTTAATAAATAAAGCTAGAACAAATTAATGTAGTCAAGGGCTGTCCAGGTGAGAGCTTGAGCGGGAAAGTGCCAAAATCACTTCACCCTTTATTTAGTAATAAATTTATTGCATTTTTTTACAATTATCTCAAACAATCTAAATACAAAACCCAATTGTCTAAGCCCAAAACTCAATATTTTTAATAATAAAATTCTCCCAGACTCGTTATTATTCTATGATTCAACAACTTTCAATAATACTAAAACTCAAGAAAAGTAGGAAATAGAGACATTGAATAAAAAGAACAACGAAAGACGAAAAAAATTAGAGAGAAGTCGATATTCGAGAACGCCTTTAGCATTATTGCTCGTGAAGGTAACTTAAAGTCCTCAACCAAATAAGCCTTAGGCCCCAAATTCCACTGGACCGACCGTGGAGATTGGAGACTACAACTCACTCGAAGAAGGAAGGGGTGTTACGTCGTTCATTCGTAAGGGATGGGTTTTCATGAATGAAGTTTGACCGACATCAATAGGGTTTAAAGTTGAGATGGGCATGAAGGATGACCAACGGGGAGAAAAAAGGACAACTGGCATGGAGGCGGACGGGGAATGAGGCAGTTATTGGAGATTGTCGAAGAATATATTGGTCTCGTAGGGATAGAGGGAGGGGGGAAGATGGTAGAAGGGGATAGTGAGCATATTTTAGGGATTGAGTGGGGAAGGGTAGTTTGGAGAATTTAAGTTTTCCTTGAATTAAGGGGGCCTTGGGAAATATATATATTCATACGCATTGACACTAAAGAAATAATGAGAATAGCCTACCCTCTTTAAGAATTGGATAGTTTTGTGGGCTTGGGGGAATAAATCCAAAATTAAAACCAATAAATCAGAAAAAGAAAGTCACTGAACAGGCCCCCAGAGTTCAAATTCACATGGCGATTACAGAAGCAGATGCTTTTCTTGAAATCTCATCTGGGTTTATTCTTGATTATGTTGTTAAAGGCGAGTGATTTTCTTGATCACCTCAAAGAATAAGAGAGAGAGACAGAAAATTAGGGGGAAATGTATGCTTCTTTGGGAAATCTTACAAATGGATTGTTTAAATATTTCCCAAATCAAGATTTTATACTGGTAAGTAGATAATCTGTCTATTCCAGTTCTATTTAGTGCTTGTTTGGTACAAAACAATGATATTTTGTTTTTATTTAGTTTCAAACAAGTTTCATGATATTTCAAAATAACATGGAATATAATCATGATTATGATTTATTGTGTAATAAATGAGCACTTGCAGCTTTTTATTTTATCATTTTGCATTTGGATTTGACTTTGTTAATCATCATCTATCATAAGTTCTTGTGAATTGGTATTGTTTAAGATGAAAATATGAACTTTTCAGAAGGAATTGATACAAGTTTGTGTGTTTGTGTTTGTTTGTTATCTATCTATTACTATATAAAAGGTGAAGTCACCTAAAACACTTTCCTGCTTAAACTAGAACCTGTACATAATATAGACTCGATTCATTTCCCCCTAATATCATTTACTTAATACACCCCCTTTATTTAATATTAACCCGAAAATACCCCAAACATTTATGATAACCAAAAATTTTATTACTCACTACTATTAATAATGTACTAGTGAGTAACCCGTCGAGATTCAACGGGCATATTAAGACTTATTAATACTTATTGCTATAATTTGTAATTTAATTTAAATAAACGAAAACAATATGTTAGTTTTATATCCAACAATAAAAAAGTGAGACAATTATTTTGGGACATAGGGAGTATCATGTACACACAAAAAATTACGTTACTACATTCAGACTAACTCCATTTAGCCTTTATGTGTTGAGATGGCCAAACATATTTTGGTCAAAGAAATCTATTTTTATTATAAAAATAAAAATGTGTGTACACTTGATCAAACTAACCCACTTCTTCCTCTCCCTCTTTCAAAATACCAATTCTTACTATCTTTATTTTTTAGAATATTGACATGCACTTCAAAGAAGAAGATTTCTTTTTTGTGTCCAAATCGAATGAAAGTAGTCTCTATTTTTGGAAGAATTTTTTTATGATTTTGGTGAAAAAAATTAAAAAAAAAAATTTTATATAAAATATTTGATTTATATTCAAAAAAGAATTTTTTTTAAATAAATATCATATTTGTTTACATTAACTCATCATGAACAAAATTATAATATTCTTTTTCAATGTAACTTATTTAATTTTAAGAAGAAAAATCAAAATCCAAAAATAACTAACAATGTGTTAAATGAATTTATTTTTTCCCAAACACTACACTCCCTCATCAAACCCAACTCACTTATTCCTCTCCCACTTTCATACTACCTATTTATACCACATTTATTTTTTAGAATATTAACATGCACTTCAAAGAAGAGGATTTTATTTTTGTCCGAATCAAATGAAAGTAATATCTATTTTTGGAGATTTTTTTTAATGATTTTAGGTGGAAAAAAAAACAAAAAATAATAATTTATTATAAAATATTTGATTTATATTCAAGAAAGAGGATTTTTTTCTGTGTCCGAATCAAATGAAATTAGTCTCTATTTGTAAAGGAAAAAAATTATGAATTTTGGTGTAAACATTTTTTTTAAAATTAATTTATTATAAAATAATTGAGGTCAAAGAATTTGAGAAGAAAATCAAAATCTTAAAAAAACTAACATTTATGTTAAATGAGAAATTTTTTCCCAAACAATTCACTCACTCATCAAACCTAACCCACTTCTTCCTCTCCCTCTTTCAAAATACCAATTCATACTATCTTTATTTTTTAGAATATTGGCATGCACTTCAAAGAAGATGATTTCTTTTTTGTGTCCAAATCGAATGAAAATAGTTTCTATTTTTGGAAGATTTTTTTTTATGATTTTTGGTGGAAAAAAATTAAAAAAAAATTATTATAAATATTTGATTTATATTCAAAAAAGAGATTTTTTTAAAATAAATATCATATTTGTTTACATTAACTCATCATAAACAAAATTATAATATTCTTTTTCAATTTAACTTATTTAATTTTCAGAAGAAAAATCAAAATCCAAAAATAACTAACAATGTGTTCAATGAATTATTTTTTTTCTAAACACTACACTCCCTCATCAAATCCAACCCACTTATTCCTCTCCCTCTTTCAAACTATCTACTTATACTATATTTATTTTTTAGAATATTGACTGCACTTCAAAGAAGAGGATTTTTTTTTTGTCCGAATCAAATGAAAGTAATATCTATTTTTGGAGGAAACTTTTTTAATGATTTTAGGTGGAAAAAAATTTTAAAAAATAATTTATTATAAAATATTTGATTTATATTCAAGAAAGAGAATTTTTTTCTATGTCCGAATCAAATGAAATTAATCCCTATTTGTAGAGGAAAAAAATTATGAATTTTGGTGTAAACAAAATCTTATTTTTTAAATTAATTTATTATAAAATAATTGAGGTCAAAAAATTTGGGAGAAAAAAAATTGTAAATTAAGACATCCAATCAAAAGCACTTGTTGTTGATTTCAATGTCTAATATCTATATTTGCCATGAACGTAACTGACTAAAATATCCTTGAAATATTTCCAAATTTAACCACTTGATTTATATAGAAAATAATTGACCAATGGGAGAATCACATAATGCCATGTCATAATAGTGACATGGCTTAATGTGAGGGCATAAAATGTTTCTCTTTTTATATATTATATAGATTGACATGCACTTCAAAGAAGAGGATTTCTTTTTTGTGTCCAAATCGAATGAAAGTAGTCTCTATTTTTGAAAGAATTTTTTATTGATTTTTTGTGTAAAAAAAATAAAAAAAAATTATTATAAAATTTTTGATTTATATTCAAAAAAAAAAAAGATTTTTTTTAAATAAATATCATATTTGTTTACATTAACTCATCATGAACAAAATTATAATATTCTTTTTCAATTTAACTTATTTAATTTTGATAAGAAAAATTAAAATCCAAAAATAACTAACAATGTGTTCAATGAATTATTTTTTCCAAACACTACACTCCCTCATCAATCCCAACTCACTTCTTCCTCTCCCTCTTTCAAACTACCTGTTTATACTACATTTATTTTTTAGAATATTGACATGCACTTCAAAGAAGATGATTTTATTTTTGTCCGAATCAAATGAAAGTAATATCTATTTTTGGAATTTTTTTTAATGATTTTAGGTGGAAAAAAAATAAAAAAAATAAATTTATTATTAAATATTTTATTTATATTCAAGAAAGAGGATTTTTTTCTGTGTCCGAATCAAATGAAATTAGTCTCTATTTGTAGAGGAAAAAAATTATGAATTTTGGTGTAAACAAAGTTTTTTTTAAATTAATTTATTATAAAATAATTGAGGTTAAAGAATTTGGGAGAAAAAAATTGTAAATTAAGGCATCCAATCAAAAGCATTTGATGTTGATTTCAATGTTTAATATCTACATTTATGCCATGAACGTAAATGACTAAAATATCCTTGAAATATTTCCAAATTTAACCACTTGATTTATATAGAAAATAATTGATCAATGGGAGAATCACATAATGCCATGTCATAATAGTGACATGACTTAATGTGAGGGCATAAAATGTTTCTCTTTTTATATATTATATAGATTGGACACTGTGGGCCTGTTTGGTAAAACTGAAAATTAAGCTCTGAAAATGTAGAGCTGAAAATTAAGAGCTGAAATCATTAAGTTGCTGAATTTTGAAGACTTATGTTTGTTTGATAATGACAAACCACTTACATCTGAATTTTCAGAATTTCAACTCAACATTTAAAATATTATATGAATAATATTTATGATTTTATAATAAAATAAATTCATTATTGACATATACATTATTATTATTATTATTATAAGTAAATTTTAATCTTATAATATTTAAATATTTTTATTTGTACTTTCTTTATCCCATAATAATATTTATCTTGATTAGTTTGGTAAATATGATCACAAATGTTGACAAATAATAATAAAAATTATATAATGATACTTTAATAAAAATATTATTAAATGTTAATATTAAAAAAATTATATTTTCATACTTGGTCAAATATAATTTGTATGAAAAGAAAAAATATTTCAACAAAAGGAAGTAACAATAAATAAATAAATAAAATATGTTAATGTGTGGATTTGAACTCATTCCCTTTTTTTCTCATTCTTTCCACCTCTTACCTTGTTAAGCTACTCCTTGCCCACATAAAATTAATAGCCTTTTTTAAGACAATCTTAATTATTGAAGTGATTCAAATTTACCTTACCAAACAAGCTTAATTTTTTAATCTCTTAAAGTGTTTTAAATTAAGATCTTAATTTGGTTACCAAACAGGCCCTGTGTGAGCGTGCTCTCTTCATCTCTTTTGTATATTACCAATGCATAATAATTGTGTAAGCTGTTATACTTATTTCACTTCCTCATATTTCAAAGAAATTCTCTGCGTGTACCAAAACCCTTAACTCCCCGCTCTCTTTTCCCCTCCGGCCTCCATCTCCCAAATGTCCGGCATTCATGGGTCCGTCCGAACAAAGACCGTCAAGAAATCCTCCTGTAATGTAATCGAACGTTACTACTCTGAAATGACAGTCGATTTCCACACCAACAAGAAGATCTTGGAAGAGGTTGCAATCCAAGCGCCTCCGTAACAAGATCGCTGAATTCTCAACTCATCTCATGAAGCGTATCCAAAAGGGTCCCATCAATGTGATCTCCCTCAAGCTCCAGGAGGAGAAGCGACAGCGCCGCATGGACTTCGTCCCCGACAAATCTGCCATCAGGAACCGTATTGAGGTTGATATGCAGACAATTGAGTTATTGGTTTCTCTTGGTATAGATTGTCTTGAAGGAAGACCAGGCGGCGATCTCTACTATCCCGTTTGATGGTAGCCGTGGCGGATTTGGTGGCGGTGCTTCAAAGAGGTACTCAGTACACAAATGTTTTATTATTAGTTTAAGTTTAATGAGATATTGGTACTGGATTACTATAGTTTTTGAGATATATTATTATTGTTATGTTTTTTATTTTATTTATTTATTTTTTTTTTTTTTGTGAACGAAAAGTCGGCATTTTGATGTGATTAAATGGTTAAAATTTTGATTTTGCAACTCAGTTTTGTGTATTTTGCGTGCTTGAAATTGAGGTTTATGAATTCCAACTTATTTATTTTTCATTCACAAATTGCTTGGCAAAACTTTGATTCTCAACCTTTTTATCTTCGGCCAAATTAGGATTCTTGGAGTTTTATTCATTTTTTATTTCTGTAACGACCCGAGCCCGTAGCCCGACCCGCTACGTAGGCACCACACACTGGCCCACTAAGCATCTCCTCATTTGGGTTAAACCACAGCCCATCACAGGCCTCCAAAAGTCCAATGGATGATTTGATGCTTAGTAGTAGTGTATGGGCCTACTATATATCACACTAAATTCCCACATATTTTCGATGTGGGATGGGGGATATCACAATCTCCCCTACTCAAACCCTTGCCGTCCCTGGCAAGGTCAGTCAATGCCCAGATCGTACCCCCGGGCTAGCTCGCAAGCCTTAAGGTCGGGGTTCTGCTTTGATACCACTCTTAAGTTATATTTGTTATTCGTTACCCTTTCGTTCTATGCATGTGCCTGATATGATTTGATTAGTACTACTCATATCACCAAGATGCATCTTTTTTCGGAAGCTCATCCTATAAGAACTCCAAGGTTAAGCGTGCTTGACCTGGGAAAATTCTGGGATGGGTGACCCACTGGGAAGTTTCTCAGTGAGCGTGTAAGTGAGGACAACACATGCTGGAAAGACTTGTGGTGATTTGTGAGGCTAGTCCGTCAAATCTGATAGCGTTTCGACCCGGTCTTCGGGCTCGGGGCGTTACAAATGGTATCAGAGCGGGACCCGGCCGGAAGTGTGGAGCAAAGTGCTGTGCGGAACAAAGTGCACACCGCGGAGTCGGTGGGAGTCACCTCTTGAATCCGTACGAGCCCCTCTTGGATCCACACTGCCCAGGGTTTCGATCCAAGTAGGCCTTGTCGGAGACGGCAAGGATCCTAAGTGGGGAGATTGTAACATCCCAAAAATGTGTGTGCCTGATATGTTTGATATGATTTGATTAGTGCTACTCATATCACAAAGATGCATCTTCTTTTCGGAAGCTCATCCTATAAGAACTCCAAGGTTAAGCGTGCTTGACCTGGGGAAATTCTGGGATGGGTGACCACTAGGAAGTTTCTCAGTGAGCATGTAAGTGAGGACAACACGTGCTGGAAAGACTTGTGGTGGTTTGTGGGGCTAGTACGTCAAACTCGATGTTTGACCCGGTCTTCGGGCTCGGGGCGTTACAAATAGTATCAGAGCGGGACCCGGCCGAAAGCGTGGAGCAAAGTGCTGTGCGGAACAAAGTGCACACCGCGGTGTCGGTGGGAGTCACCTCTTGAATCCGTATGAGCCCCTCTTGGATCCACACTGCCCGGGGTTTCCCGAGTAGCAGCCTTGCTTGGGAGACGACAAGGATCCTAAGTGGGGGAGATTGTAGCATCCCCAAAAAATGTATGTGCCTGATATGATTTGATTAGTACTACTCATATCACCAAGATGCATCTTCTTTTCGGAAGCTCATCCTATAAGAACTCCAAGGTTAAGCGTGCTTGACCTGGGGAAATTCTGGGATGGGTGACCCACTGGAAAGTTTCTCAGTGAGCGTGTAAGTGAGGACAACACATGCTGGAAAGACTTGTGGTGATTTGTGAGGCTAGTCCGTCAAATCTGATAGCGTTTCGACCCGGTCTTCGGGCTCGGGGCGTTACAATTTCCAAAGCTCTACAGTACCTGGAATTGGGTTTCTGGAGTTCGGTTTTTCAAATCCATGCGTTTACCTTTCTTCAATCGACAATTTCCTAATGTAACTGTCAATCAATCAAGGTTGTTCTTCTTATTCTCATGCCCAACAACTGTTTGATGTTTGGTCCTACAGATAATTTATTTATTTGTACAAGCCATCTATCCAGTTTAATTGAGTATTTTTTTTTTCAGTTTGATATATTTGTTCATAACTTTTACTTATTTAATTTTTATCCATAAAAGTTTTTCAAGACACTTCATTACAAGTTATAACCCTAATCTCATTTACTGATCGTTTAAATATAATTGAGGGTAGAATAGCGATATTGAAGGAACTGTTCCAAATGTGAAGTAAATCAACGACGCCTCTCATTCCGATAATGACATGCCAATTTAGTTTTTGTCAATTATTATATTGGGTTTGAAATTCGTTTAGTGTTTCAGTTGCTTATCTTTGTTCCCCAAATTCCCGTTATGTATCTTTCTAAAAACATCTTAAAATCATCAACCACATTCAAGATGATTCAATTCAATGTTATTTCATTCGCAGGCCAAGATTGGTAGGCTGCAGCTCACAAGATAAATACCTTGAAATTACTACCATGGCCGTTCATGTTCCAACGAAATTCATCTTCTGGATAGACAACTTACGTTTGTAAAATACAGTCATTTCAAAATTGTTGAGCTTACACTAATTTTAGATTGCATAACCGAGGATAGTGCCTTTTGGCTGAGAATTCATCTGGAACCTTGGATATATATATCAACAAGTGGTTGTCAATACGGGTGATAAATACATGGACTTAAATGCTTCACCTCTCCCTGAAGAAGATGTATTTGTATATTCAGAGATAGTAGATATATGACCAGCTGATCGGAAACGTCGAGCGACTGACACTGAGGTCATGTACCAGGTATTACTATGTTCTCCTTTATTCGTTTTTGGTCTGATATGCATATGAGTTTGGTTAACTCGGACATTATTGGGATGCTTACTTGCCCAAATACGGTGTGTTGTAATTTACATGCATTTTTGAACAATGTTGAGAAATCTTCATGCCACCATGTTCAGTTAAAGTTTAACATTTTTTTTAACAATTTTGAGGCACTTTGATTTCAATTTTGCCTTGGGAGTAAGTGTAAAGATTATTTTGACTATTGTTAATCTCATATATAGCTAAAGTTATTGTATCACACTCTTTAACACCTATCTGGGTGCTAGCTTGGAGTTTCCATATTTTTCAAATATCATTTATTATATATTGGTTAGACTTGTTTGGTACAACTAATGTTTACTCTAGGCGATTTAGTAGAATTTGTAGCATAGGCGATGTCAGACCACCATGCATTCGTTAAATGGTTTTTTTTTTGGGGTCTGTGATTAGTGTCATTCTTTTGGTAGTTTTATTATGACACCTCAACTGTAGAACAATTTATTTCATTATGATTCACTAAAAGAAGTCTATGAATGATTTTTAGAATTGAAGCTTAGATTTGGAAATGTGGTACCGTTTGGTAGGATAAACCAAAGTGGGAAGGAGTCTTTCTTTGGGACAGAGGGATCAATTGACTATATACTGGAACTCTACCTTTGGTTATTTAACTAATTCAAAGTGTTGCTATTATTACCAAGGAATGATGGTTATATAACTTATATGCCTGACATTGTTGTATAATTCCACAACCTAGCCAATGCACAACTGTACCACAATCCTTTTTGGGACTCAACGTTTCCTATGCTTTATTGTTGATTCTTATATATGTGTCATGCTATTTGTTTTCTCCTAGCGCCGGTTTAAATTAGCTATTTTACTTTGTTAAATATTTTCAGGGAAAAAATGTAGCCTAATTAATAATTACTAGATTGACTCCCGTGCGATGCACGGGGCGTTACTATATATTCAAAAAATAAAAAATCTAACTAAAATAAACCAAAAACTCAATTCGCTTATACATTATAAAAGACTTCCTTAAAGGCTACATTGTCAGTACATAAAAATTAGAAATCAATAAAATAGAAATAAAACATAAATCATAAGGATTATGCATTTCTCTGTATACAATTCTGTAGTTTTTATTAATTTAAAAAATTAAATAAAACAGACGAACATGTTTATCATATACGAAATAAGTTATTGAAATCAGTTAAAAAATGTGAAGATTGGAAATCTAATAAAAAAAAAGGTGATATTTTATTTCGTTTTGATGAAGAGAAATTTTGAAATAAGAACAAAAGATTTAGTCATACCAACAGGATAGTACAATTATCTAATAAGAACTAATATCATTATTTTTCAAATGAAAAATTTCCATTAACTCATGATCGTACATCTAAAAAATCATGTCATATTGATTTACATTAACTCATTATGAACATAATTATGATATTCATTTTCAATTTAACTTATTTAATAGTTAGAAGAAAAAAAAAATACTAACAATTTCGTTAAATGAATTTTTTTTTGGCCAAACCCCCCAATTCCCCATAAAACCCAACTCACTTCTTACTCCCCCTCCTTTAAAATACCGATTTATACTATCTTTATTTCTTCTAATATTGACATAAAATTAAATCAAAATTTTATAACTGATGGGCATCTTCCCTGATATTCGTCTTTATAAATACACAATTTTTTGAGACGAATACAAAAATCGATAAATTTATTAATACTTTATTTACAATGTTTCAAATACTTTTTTTAAAAAAAATTAAATTAATTGTTTGGTATATAAGCAGAAGAACCATATTACACCATCTAACTTATTAAATAGATATATATTATTATTATATAAAATAACCATTTATACTTTATAAATACACAATCGTTTTGTTTATAAAAATTCAACACCATTCCAACTCATCATCCTAGACCCCACCACGTTCATTTTATTTTATATTCTTTATTTTTATTATTAGTAATATTATTATTATTATTATTATTATTATTATATTTATCATTTATAATTAAAAATAAATACTTTACACTTATTTAATTTTTACAAAAACTATATAGAGAAATAAAAGACGAATTAACAAAGGATAATTAAGAAATTTATATTTAAAAAAGAGGAGTTTTTTTCTCTCTATCCAAATCAAATGAAAGAAGTCTCTATTTAAAGAGAAAGAATTTATGAATTTTGGTGTAAAAAAATTTAAATAAAAATTAATTTATTATAAAATAATTGAGGGTAAAGAAATCGGTAAAAAAAAATTGAAAATTCAGCAAGCCAATCAACGGGAGACATGTGTCAAATTCTTTTTAAAAAAAAGGGAAAAAAACCTACATACACGCACTGTTGTCGGCCCGTGAAGTACACGCCCTAGAGAAATGTCGAAATTGCCTTTCCACAGATAGATGACACATATGTCCAATGTTAAAAAAAAAAAAAAACCCTAATGAATTCACGCGCCTCTTTAGGCCCGTGTAATTTACGGCTCTCATAATTTTAATCAATAAAAAAATAAGAAACAAAATAAATCATTTCTTATACACTTTATTTGGGTAAATATTAATAAAAGTAATTTAATTTATTTCATAAAAATTGAGATTATAACTCATTTTGTTACTTGATATTTTGTTCTAATGTATTTTCGCGTGTGTGCACGTGTGTATGTTTAACATGATGTACAAAGCTTCTTAAATTAGCGACACACATGTTAGTAATGTTTTTGCTCTCCATAGAATTTCAATCCTAACCAAGTAACTACAAATGTGCCCTCGTTTATTTTAAAACTTATGCAAGTCTTTTTATATATATAGAGAGAGATAGAGATTTATAAATAATTATTTTATACTTATTTTTAAAAATATATTATATTCACTTGTATTATGCGTTTTAAATTGATGAAAAAATTAAACCAAGAAACTAATCTAATTTTGGAGTAAAATATTATTGTACTAATTTTCTCATTTCTCAAATAAATGTCCAAAAAAACATTCAACAATTGTGTTAAATGAAAAAAAATTCCCCAAACCCTCCATTCCCTCATCAAACCCAATCCAACCCACTTCTTCCTCACCCTCTTTTAAAATACCAATTTATACTATCTATATTTCTTAGAATATTGACATGCACTTCAATGAAAATTTTAAAAATGATGACGATCTTTCCCTATATTCGCCGTTATTAATAATTTATTTACCATTCTTCAATTTTTTTAAATAAAATAAATAAATTGTTTGACGTATCGAATTAAAATAAACCCAATAACCATATTACCCATTTCAACTCATTATCCTATACCCCATAACTTTTATTTTATTTTATATTCTTTATTTTTATAATTAGTAAAATTAATATTATTATCATTATCATTTATAATTAAAAAAATACTTCACACTTAAATAATTTTGACTCAAAACATATTGAAAAATGAAAAAGGATAATTAACAAAGGATAATTAAGAAATTTATATTAAAAAAAGAACAGTTTTTTTTTCTGAGTCCAAATCAAATGAAAATAGTCTCCAAAGAGGAAAAAAAATTATGAATTTTGGTGTAAAAAAAATATAAAAAAATTTAATTTATTATAAAATAATTTAGGTAAAAGAAATGGGGAAAAAATTATGAATTTTGGTGTAAAAAAAATACTTCACACTTAAATAATTTTGGTCATTTCACCGGCGCGTGAAGTAAACGCGCCAGTGAAATGACCAAAACGCCCTTTACCACACGGATGACACATGTCCAAATTTACCAAACAAAATTAAAAAAATAAACAACCCAATCACAGATTGCCACGAGTGATTTCAGTCATTTTTTTTGCAAGTTTGACATGGCGTGAAAAGACCAAAATGCGCCTCAAAGCCCCTTTAATTACCACAAACTTCCTTTCATATATATAGATACATAGATATAGATATACATATAGATTTCCCAAACCCTCCACCTCCTCATAAAACCCAACCCACTACTTCCTATCCCTCTTTTAAAATATCAATTTATATTATCTTTATTTCTTATAATATTGACATACACTTCAATCAAAATTTTAAAAGTGATGGTCATCTTGGCCGATATTCGTTTTTATTAATACACAATTTTTTGAGACGGATAGAAAATTCTATAAATTTATTAATACTTTATTTACAATGCTTCAAAGTTAATTTTTTTTTATAAATAAATTGTATGATGTATCGAACTAAAATAAACCCAATAACCATATTACCCCATCCAACTAATCATCCTATACCCCGCCACTTTTATTTAATTTTATATTCTTTATTTTTATGATTAGTAAAATTATTAATATTATTATCATTTATAATTAAACAAAAATACTTCACACTTAATTACTTGTCACAAAAAGATATTGAAAAATTAGAAAGAAAAATTAAGATATTTATATTTAAAAAAAATGTTATTTTTTCTGTGTCCAAATCAAATGAAAATACCCTCTATTTATAGAGAATTTTTTTAAATGAATTTTGGTGTAAAAAATTAATTTATTATAAAACAATTGAGGTCAAAGGAATGGGAAAATAAAAAAATTCGAAACTCAAGAAGCCAGTGGAACGCCGCCAAGTGTCCCAACCAAAAAAAAGGAAAATATCTCTGCGTAAATGTGCCTCGGTCGACGGGAATACGACACGCGCCAAATTTTCACCCTATCACTGCATGCCACGACAAATTTACTTCAACTATTTTTAGTTATGCCACAATATGAAATGACTTACACTTTAATCAAAATTTTAAAAATGATGATCATCTTTCCCGTTATTCGCTTTTATATATACACAAGTTTTTTAGACGGATAGATATTCAACAAATTTATAAATAGTTTATTTACTATGCTTCAAAGTATTTTTTTAAAAAAAATGAATAAATAGATTGATCTATCGAAATAAAATAAACCCAATAACCATATTACCCCATCCAACTAATCATCCTATACCCAACCAGTTTTATTTAATTTTATATTATTTGTTTTCAAGATTAGTAAAATTATTAATATTATTATCATTTATAATTAAATAAAATATGTCACACTTAATTACTATTTACTAAAAATATATTAAAAAATAAGAAAGGAAAATTAACAATGGGTAATTAAGAAATTTATATTTAAGAAAGAGAATTTTTTTCTGTGTCCAAATCAAATGAAAGAAGTCTCTATTTAAAGAGAAATATTTTTATGAAATTTGGTGTATAATTTTTTTAAAAAAATTAATTTATTATAAAATAATTAAGGTCAAAGAAATAGTTTTTTTTTTTTTTTTAAATATGAAATCCATCGAGCCAATCAAAGGGCGCCAAATACACATGTTTTTTAGACGGATAGATATTCAACAAATTTATAAATACTTTATTTGCTATGCTTCAATTTTTTTTTTAAAAAAATAAATAAATAAATTGTTTGATCTATCGAAATAAAATAAACCCAATAACCATATTACCCCATCCAACTAATCATCCTATACACCAGCATTTTTATTTAATTTTATATTCTTTATTTTCAATATTAGTAAAATTATTAATATTATTATCATTTCTAATTAAATAAAATATTTCACACTTACTTACTTGTAACTAAAATATATTAAAAAATGAGATAGGAAAATTAACAAAGGATAATTAAGAAAATTATATTTAAAAAAAAAGAGTTTTTTTTCTGTGTCCAAATCAAATGAAAGAAGTGTCTATTTAAAGAGAAAAAAATTATGAATTTTGGTGTAAATTTTTTTTTTTTAAAAAATAATTTATTATAAAATATAAGAAAATTAACAAAGGATAATTAAGAAAATTATATTTAAAAAAGAGAATTTTTTTTCTGTGTCCAAATCAAATGAAAGAAGTGTCTATTTAAAGAGAAAAAAAAATTATGAATTTTGGTGTAAATTTTTTTTTTAAAAAAAATTAATTTATTATAAAATAATTGAGGTCAAAGAAATAGGATTGTTTTTTTAAATTTGAAATCCCTCCAGTCAATCAGAAGGTGACACGTGGCACAAATTAAAAAAAAAAAAAAAAAAAAGGAAAAATGTTGCAATGACTCGCCATTGTCGGCGCGTGTAATACACGCGCCAGCAAAATGACGAAAATGCCCTTATTTAAACGGGCGACATGTGTCCGAAGTTATTTAAAAAAAAAAAAAATCCTCAACCAATCATAGTTCGCCACATGCTATTTCAGCCCAATTTTTTTCCCTTTTGCCACCGTGTGAATTGACGAAAATACCCCTCAATGGCCAAAAATTTACCAAAAGCTTGTTATTATATATTGATAGATAATAATCACAAGAACTATCTAATCTCATTTTATACTTGCAATTGTATTTCAAAGCTTATACAACTGCCTTTTGGGGAGCTTATGTTAGGAAACCATTAGAATAAGTGAAGAAAAGAAGGTAAAGTGGGACGGAGGGAGGGAAATTATACCTTGATTCTAGCTTCTAGACACTTGAACATGGGAGCATGTCTGGGATAACCATAAACCTGATAGTATTCCAGATGAGTTAAAAGTGCATTCTAGTTGAAATGGAGCAATGAAAAAAAAAAATCAGAGCTATTACATACCTCACTTTACTGCCTCGAATAAAAACATGCTCAAGTTGTGCAACCTTCCCATCCTGCAGCAGAGAACCAACATTAGTCTTAACAGAGAAAGTATGAATACGAAGAGTTCCTGATTACTACTCTCCAAATATTGAAGACTTATTCACACTTTATCTTGTAAGATCTCAGTTCCAGTTCCTCTGTCGCAAAATTCAAGTTTTTTTAGTTTATTATGGGGATTAAGGAAGTTTACTTTAAGCCCTTTTAGTAGAGTACAACAACAACAACAAGAAAGCCCTAGTCCCAAAATGATTTGGGGTCGGCTAACATCAATCGACATATGGGATCGTCAAAGAACATGAGGGGAACGGAGAAGAGGAGAGATTGCAAATTAGGAAAAAAAAAATTTTAGTAGGTACTACACATAAATACCGTTAGAGCTCGTTTGGTAGCAAGACCAGCATAATTGTTTATTCCCGTACTAATGATCCGTGTATAAATAATACCAACCCCTACTATGGGATAAATAAAAAGGGGATAAGCCCCTTACCTTCTAATTAATCCAAAATTTTAAAATCATACCAAACAACCTTATCTGATATTATTTACCTATCCAGTTTTTATCAAGCTATCAAGCGGCCCCTTAGTGTTCTGATTAGGCAACAAGTTAATGCTATATAGCCATTCTGGAAGACGCGAAAGGCGAGGCGAGTGGCGAGATGCGGGTGGCAAAAAGGCGAACAAGTTAAAAATAAAATAAAAAATATAAATATATATCCACATACATGCGACATATAAACAAAGCTTTAAAAAGGTTATGAACAAGAATAAAACATTAAATAAATGTCAAAAGTTCACATATAAAACGAATCCAACATTCCAACACACAATATATATGAACTATATATGAACTAAAATACTAAATAACAACAATCTAACAACAAACAATATTTTTTTTAATGTTAATAATATTTTCTGACTTTTGTAATTTAAAACTGTAAAAAAGAACCAAGAAAAAATAATTAAATAACAACAATCCAACGTATTGTATTGCAAAGAAACTTAAAGAGAGAATAATTTCATTGTCTCACAACATGAAAAAGTCAACAATCACCTGCAAACAAAGAAGACTGTAAAAAAGAAAAAAGAGAAGAAAGAGGATAAAGTTGAACAAAAGTGCAAAACAAAGCAAGTAGAAAAGAAGAAAAGCAGGTTCGTAGGTCGTTGTTGAACTGCAGAGGTCGTCGTCGTCGGTCATCGAAGAGAGAGAGAGAAAAATCTCACTTGAATCGAAGAGAACCAGCCTCGCCGTCGACCGGAGTTGATTGCGATTGTCGTTTTCCTCTTTCTCTTCTCGATCTGTCGACTAGGGGCTAGGGCAAACTCAATTATAAAAATCGCTAAAAAATAAAGGAAAAACGACGTAGTTCAGAAGTATTTCCAACTTTCACGCCTTTTCCCAAAGGCGACGGCTTGCACGCCTCTCGCCTTTGGTGAGAAAGGCGACGCCTCCCCTAAAAAGGCTACCATCCGCCTGCCTTGTTGCGAAGAGGCGACAAACCCCAAAGTTGACGAAAAAGGCGAGGCAGGCGACAAGTATGGCAAGGGCAAACCATGAAAAGACAGTTCTCCACAATGGCGAATATAGTAACTTCCTCTGAAAATGAAAAATTAGTACGGATTTTTCCTTTTTTAGAAAATACTACACTTATACAACCTAAGTGTCCCGGAAAAGGATCCAACCTTCTGACTAACAAGGATGTTCAACCTTATCTAATAAACATTCAATGAAATTTAGATACCACAAACCACCTTATATGCCAATCCCAAAACTTGGGTCCAATCCATAAATATGGGCTAAATACCTCGTTGGGTCAAGGCCCATAGGAGAGGTTCACCTCGTTGGGTTAAAGCCCACAAAAGAGGTCCATGTTGCCTTAGCCAGATAGCCCCAAATGAAGACATTGAACCAATAAGCAATTTGACAGAAGTCGCATAAGTGTGATAATATCCCTCAAATCGCAAGAAGCAAGTCGCCCTTAAGAACCAACAGGTCAGGATGAACTTATCTGGCGTGCGACATCATAAAAGTCACTCAAATGGAAACTTCCTCACAAGTTGTCATCTTAGCAAGTCATCTTAGCAAGTCATCTTAACGGACGTTGTCTTATCATTGCATTTTATAACAATATGGACGAGGCTAACTGCTCTGCAGCAAGGAGTTATCTTCATTTAAGTAAACGACAAATAATTTCTTTTCACTCTCCACTATCTCAATTACCAACAAAGCGGACCAGCCAAAAGGTGACACTTGTTCCACTAACTTGGTGATGCCACCTTACTTTATTGAACTATAATCCCTCCCTCCATTTGAAAGTTTACTTATTTCCCAAATGGTTGTCCCATTTAAAGGTTCACCTTTCCTAAAATAGAAATAGGACCCACTTATCATACTCACAACAATTATCCACTTACTCCACTTTCTCTCTCCTACCCAACTATCAACACTCACAACACATCATCTTTTTTCTTAATTCTTGCACCCAACTCAAATGGTGAACCTTTAAATGGGACAAAGGGAGTATATATTGCCACATCCCTCCTCATTAAGTAATCTATCTCTCAACTTAAATGCTCTAAGCTTTAACTCCATCTTGAACCATGTCACCATAACGATTACCCTCACGTCGGAGGCTTATAGCTTAGGCAAATACCCCGCAATGTCACAATTATCGTCTTATTTGAGGTAGTTGATCTCACCACCACAAGGAACTACACAACCGAACAGTGTTACCATTTTTCTATTGCATTGCCACCCAATCAGGAATTTTTTGTCATGTTGGATTTTTTTCTCTGGTTCGAAATGGACTCGTGTAGACGACCAGAGAGTAATACTTAACTGGTCAGATATTTAAGTATTTTTCTTCCTTTTCATTTTTCACTTTTGAGTATTTAGAGATTTCCCTCTAGTTTCATACATTGATGCCATGAAAAGTATTCCAAAAGGTAGCCTCAATCTACCACAGTAGAGACCTCTGATGCTCGGACTCTTTGGTTTACCCGGCCGTACCCGTGTCGAACACTCCGATTTTAGTGTCATTGACAAGTGTCCGGCGGGGTAAACCAGCGAGTCCGAGCATCATAGGTAGAGACAACTATGCCACAGCATTTTCATTTAAATAAGAAGTTCGAACTTGATGGCCCATCAGCATAAAACATCGTTTTCTAATACACAGCTTGAGAGTCTGTCCTCCTTTCCACCATCTCTCTCTCTCTCTTGACTAACCGCAAGTTGAACAATGTACATAGAACATGTTGACAGTTTAGTATTGACAGCTTATGGACACACTTGTGGGTGTGGTGCTAGTTGATCTCTTAATATCCGCCTCTAATCATCCTCCAGCCTAGTTCATGAGCAAGGTAAATAGTTTATGTATGCTTACTATGAAACTGAATTCACAAAACCAAGGCCATGGGGACACTCCACTCCAAGAATTGCCAATGAGATTGCAGCATGGGGTGGTTCACAATAACCAGAGTCGGTGATAAGAACTTTGTACAGCTGATTGGAACCAACAAACAAAAACTCTGCAATCTCATCACTGAAATCCTCTCCATTTTAGGCTTTCTACGGTACTAGTGTATATACATCATCTTGATCAGATCAATTGGTCAATAACAACATATGAAATTTAATCACACAAATAAAACATTCGTTTAATTTTTGAAATTTTCCCTTGACCCTTTAGTTCTCTGAAACTCAAATGACGTACACCAGATGAAGGAACCACAGCAAACCCCAAATCTAATGGAAAGTTCCAGGATTTATAGAGCAGGGACGGCAAACCAGAAAAATTGGGCAAGCACTTAGAAGGCCTATTCAAGATCTATTGATAGAATCAAACAAATTGATGACTTAATCAAGTATAATGAAAATATTTTGAGAAACAAAACTACTGGGATTTAGAACAGATAATTACTTCAGCAGTAAATGTGATGTTCATGAGTTTACTAGAGCTTTCAAATTACAAAAGTTGAACTCAAGAGAAGTCCAATTTTCCATTTCTGTAGTTTCCACAGTTGTATGGTAATCTAAAATGCTCAAATACAAGTAGTAAAGGAAAACATAACTCGAGACAACACATAATAAACTACTAGAGACATCCAAAGAAAGAAGAGTGTTTGAGCTACATAAGATGGCCAAAAACAATATAAGGGAATTTTATGCAACCCTACCTTTCAGTTACAACATTCATTCAATTTACTCATTTGCATTTTATAGCAAGAAACCACACAAAAACTCAAATCAACTGATTATTTTAATCCTGAAAACAGACAAAAGTTAAATTGTACATCGGGCAATAAAATATGGACAAAAGTATCGTGACGTGCTCAATTTCAAGATGAAGAATACAAACTACTCCCACCATCCGAAGGAATATTCCCTCTTTTTTTCCATTTCATTCAATACCAAAGCCCAATCTCTAGATGATGTAATAATTTAAAGGTGATTTCAAAAAAAAAAATTCAGGCAAAGCAACATTCTTAACATTTATAGCAAACCCTAAAATCTAGTGAAGGAGTCATCCTTGAACACAGCCCAAAATTCCAACGTCAATTTCCATCAAAGGTAGGGCAAACGATTGACGATTTTTTTTTTCTGGGTATTAACTCAATCGAGGGTTTAACAAAAGTAGTAATAACAAAATCAATAACGAAACAAAAAAAAAATGTAATAATTCAAATGGTTTGTGTAAAGCACAAACCTTAGCGGTGAAGGTGATGTTTTCGAGTTGACAGTTCCAGTTATCTTCACACTCAATCATGCTTCCTCTATAATGCTCACCGCTCTTCAGCTCCACCGTAACTATGTGTCCGGCGGCCTCGTGTAGAAGCTTCACCGGAATTCCTAAGCTCCTGCTCATACTTGTTAATGGCGTCGTCCCTTTTCTCTTTCTTTCTCTGTCGGGTTTGATCTGCAAAACCCTAAAATCTTGCTAAACCCAATTGTGTGTTGAGGTGAGACGGGTCCTCGATTTTTCAATATAATGATGAGCACGAGGGCAAATAAGTAATTACTCCCTCCGTCCCATAATAACAGTTACAGTTACTGTTCCGCACGGGAATTAAGGAAAAAATGAAAAAATTGATGTGTTGTGAGTGTAGATAGTTGAGTAGGAGAGAGAATGAGTGGAGAGAATAGTAAATTATAATGGTGTTGTGAGTATTAAAATAATGTAGGAGAGAGAATGAGTGGAGGGAATAGTAAAGATTCTTTGCCATTTTAGAAAGTGTGACTTATTAGTGGGACGCCCAAAATGGCAAAGTGTATCACTTGTTGTGGGAGGGAGGGAGTATATCATTTCGGGGAGGCCTTTGTAAATTGTATGGAATTATGGAGGGGGCAAATTGCAATTCGGTTACCTATGTTTGTATAAGTTTTGCAATTTGGTTTTCAACATTGAAAAAGTTGCACGTCGATTTCTAGCATTGCATTTTGTTGTAAATTGATATAAAAACTAACAAATTATTAATTTTTTAACGAAAATAAAGTCATTTGTCATGTAAATAACTATTTAAAGGCCATGCTAATCATTTCGCATGGGGAAAAGGAACAAATTACTCTTTAACATCAAAATGATGTAGCTTTATAACACTTGGTTAATGAAAAAAATGATTCAAAAATATAAATTAATTAAAAAAACGTAAAGTAGTGAGTGGTGGTGACTATGGTGCTAATAGTGGTAGTGGTCAGTGGTGTTGGGTTTGAAATGAATATGAAATGATCATTATAACTCTTACAAATTCAAGTGCATGGCGCATGACTTGGATTTTGTCAAAAAAAAAAACTAAAATTTCGTTAATTTTTACATCAATTAGCAACAAAATGTCAATATTAGGAATCAGATTGCAACTTTTTCAATATTGAAAACCAAATTGTAATATTAACACAAACATAGGTAACCAAATTGCAATTTTCCCTTATAGAAACTAGGGGTGTAAGCGTTTCGGTTCAAACCGCGATTTGAGACCGAATCGAATCAAACCATGTAGTATAGTTCGATTTTCAATCAGGAATTGTTTGGTTCGGTCTAAAAAATTGGCAAAGGATGGTTCGGTTTGGTTTGTGGTATGACTTTTCGAACCGAACCAAATCAAACCGCGATTTGAGACGGCCAGACAGACCGAACCACCAAACCAAACCATTATACCAAACGACAAGCCATATAATAAAATCACTAGACCAAACTCCCATAACGCATATATTAACCATATATTGTCTGTTGAGTAATATTTACCGTTAGATCAATTAAAAAATCTACATTACAACATACTAATCCTAACCTCGTGTTTTACACATCTTATTCAATATTAATTTTAGCATTTTCTCAATCTTTATTGTGATACATAACAAATCAAGTTCTCTACACGATCGACAGTGTATAATATGTTTTCTTCTTTCAACTCTCGATTCCTTTGACTTTCCTCTTCAACTCCCGCATCCCTCGCCCATCATTCGTGATCACAAAATATTTTATTAACATTTGACAATTAGTCGTAGTCTGAACCGTGGTCTGAACCACAATTAGAATCATGGTTTGAACCATAGTCTAAATCATGGTCTGCATTGCGGTCTGAACCATGGTTTGGACCGCGGTCTGAACCATGGTTTGGACCGCGGTCTAAACCATGGTTTGGACCGCGGTCTGAACCACGGTTTGAAACATATAACTGAACCACGGTTTGAATCAAACCATGACGGTTCGGTTTAAACTTTTTCATGGTTCGGTTCGGTCTGGATGACTAGTGTTTCGGTCTGTAAATTGGCCCAAACCGAACCATTTACACCCCTAATGGAAATCAAACATACCGCCTCGTGTGGTAGACGGATATGTAGGGGTGTGAATTGGTATTTGATTCTATAATAAAGCTTAACTTTGTTTGATATTTTTTTAAAGGATTGGGGTTAGCTAGGAAATTAGTTTACTACGGGTATCAAGTATCCATTTTTAACGGTTATTTGATACTCACGATTTAGGATGATTTTTTATTAGGGGTGTAAATGGTTCAGTTTGGGCCAATTTACGAACCAAACCACTAGTTATCGATTTAGAAAAATCTCAAACTGAACTAAATCATGAAAAAATTCAAACCGAACTGAAACAAAACGTCATGGTTTGGTTCGATTTGGTTCGAACCGCTGTTTAAACCGCAATTCAAACCACGGTTCAAACAATGAAATAAAACACTGCTTAAACCATTAATTAGAACATGGTTTCAAACAACACAATTCATTATCATATTTGTTTGAATTTTCTAGACATAACATAAAGAAAAGATTCAGTATTTAAATACAACTTGAAATTGTACTTCAATGTTTATGATAACAACATGCCATTTGAGTAATTGTAATGGTACTAGTACTCGGATGCCCGGGACGGTATACATGATGGTCAGGCGTAGAAAATATAAAGAACCCCTTTTAATTTTGTCGTTCTCACATAAATCCCCACCCCACAACCATTTTCATCTTTCCCACATCAAAATGGACATTCATATATAAATTATGTTGGATAACTGGAAAATGAATAATTTGATTCTATTTCGAACGTTGTCATCAATAACATGATGATCATGAATATCCACACACTTGAAAGTCCAAACATAACAATTCCTAAGTATGTATTTTTTTTCAATTTTTTCCATAATTTATTATATTTTAGCAAACTAAAAATTTACAAAATTATAAATAAGCTTTTTTTATGAAAAAAATTGATATTTCCAAATAGTCAAACAGGTAGGTTAAATGTAATACAATCAACGAAATCAAATAAAAAAAACCCTGTCCTAAACCACTATGAAAGCTAACCTAAGGTAACGCATCTCGCCTCCTGCTAGCTGCATTAAACACTCGAGCAATTTCGGCACGATCAAAGCAATTTCTATTGCAGG
Organism: Adenophora triphylla var. japonica; assembly: GCA_022495995.1. Lineage (NCBI taxonomy): Eukaryota > Viridiplantae > Streptophyta > Magnoliopsida > Asterales > Campanulaceae > Adenophora > Adenophora triphylla. The sequence goes on along the minus strand of JAFEMH010001695.1, from coordinate 145,640 downwards.
GTCGAGCAGCAGAATACCACAAGAAATCAGCAACAGGAACTTCTCCTTCCCTCCTTATATTGTCTTTCAGGGTCAAGTAATATAACAGCCTGCGTTTTCTTTTGCATCTTCTTAGAAATTCTTGCAGGCAGCCCAGTCCCTCTCGATCCATATTGCAAAGCTCTATTTCCGCTATCCACAACAGTGACTGTAAAATTCAGAATCAACATAATAACAGACTAAACAGGTAATATTCATATTAGCACATCAATTTACTACAACAAAACTTTGCTTCATAACTATGATTTAGCATATACAGGTGACAATATCAAATTATTTAGCACTTAAAAAATTAATTAAGACAGTAGCTGTGATGGGTTTCCTTAAATAAAATCATAAAATAATCTGAACCACATTATTAAAAAAAATGAGAATTGAGATGATTAAGTATCTGTATAAAAGAAAAATGCAGTCCATGGATTTTTATGTTTTCAAACAGAGCCTAAGATAAATGAAACAAAGGAAATAGATGGTGAAACTGTACTGTAATTACTTCAACCAGACCTAGAGACTAAACTGAAATTGATGTATATGAAACTGAATTATTTACGGCACCAATTAACATCAAAAAACTGATTCTCTCTGAATTGTCAAATCTGGCAATGAACCCTTGAAGATAATCACTAATCCAAATAGTATTAGTGTTTAAGAAAAACAATAATTTGAACCATGTCAAGTAAAATGAAGCCAGTTTCATCTATAACCTTAAGGGAAACACACACACACACACACACACACACACACACACACACACAAACAAAAAATATGATAAATGCTTCTTGGCTATGGTTCCAATGTCTTCCACAAAATGTCCAAGTCAATTAATAAAAACTACTTAAAACCCAAATGTTAATGAACAATATAATGTCAACCCAGAACATAATTCAAGATAAAAATTCAAATCGAACAAAATCTTACTTCAGCTTAAAATCAGAACTATATCAACAAAAATCTCATTAAACTAAAGTAAAATTCCCAATAATGAAAGTAAGTCAAATCAGATGAAGGAAATACCTATCAATGCGGGTCAAAATGTTCTTCGATGACATGATAACCACAGGGATCTCTCTGAAGGTTGAAGATTTCTGCCAAATAGTTAACACAATTCAGAACTAAACAACAAATTTGGCAAAATTTAGTTCAATAATTGCTTCAACCACTTGAAAAGGAAACCTAAATTGAGAATCACCAACCTTAATTTTCTTGAGCAATTCAAATCCAGTCATTCCGGGCATAGAATAGTCTGTCATTATCAAGTTCACCTTCAAATCCTAATAACACGACAATCAAAAATAAAAAAAGCTTAAAATTCCTGTAAAATTTCCATAGTTTTCTTAGCAACCTAACACGACAAAAAGGATTTAATCAGAATCCTTACATCAAATTTACCGGAGCTATCGTCTTCATCTAAGCCAAGATATTGCAAAGCTCTGTTTTCGCTATCCACAACAGTGACTGTAAAATTCAGAATCAACAGAATAACAGACTAAACTGGTAATATTCATATTAGCAAATCAATTTACTACAACAAAACTTTGCTTCATAACTATGATTAAGCATGTACAGGTGACAATATAAACGTTTGTGCAAAACTCAAATCCAATTTTTTCTTTCAAAAGACATGATTACTTTTGGATACCTACAAAATACAACTATACATACTAAGTTCATATCATCTGCTCCATTGTTGGAAGAAAAACAGCAATGATGAGATTTCAGTGCTTACGCACAAATTTTCATGGGGAAAAATGATACGAAGTTGACCACCATCAGCCATTTTCTGTAGTTAGATTGCTATCTCTTTCTTTTCTACAATCTTTTGGGAAAAAACGATACGATGTTGACCATCAACCTGCCTGAAAATAAATATAAGTTGAAGTCGGTGCTCTTATAATCAGAACATTCTTCTCAACAAAATTAAATCATAATCATCAAAATAGCATACCCAATTGCCTAAGCAATCATTTTAATACCACAACGCAAAAACCCCAAATAGATAAACAATTAAATGAATATAATTCCCTTCAAGGTTCAATCAATCTGAAATTTTATGAACTTGGCATTGCCGAAGAGGACGACCGGAACAGTAACCTTAAATTAGGGTATAGAAATGAGCTATGAGATTTAAGCAGGGGGTGAGGAATAGTCGATGAGGCAAAATAAAAACAAACCTATTCTGACGCGGCGATGGATTGCGTGGTGCAATGGGCGGCATGGTGCAATGCGGCGACGATGGCAGTTAAGGTGGCGTGGTACAATGCGACACCTTGGCTTTTCCTCCCGATTTTGCTTCTTGACCGTGTAAAGGCATGGGAGTGGGGGAAGAGGAGGAAGGGAAGATGGCGCTGAACTATTTGGGGGGGGAAGAGAATGTGAGGGTGAAAATCTAGCGCCGTGAGCGCCTCTAACCGCGCTCGTGAACTGCCATGAAGATGATTTTGGGCCGTAGGATTGATTTTTGAAGAATCAATCTCAGCCACCACTTATAGGGGGATAAGAGGCGATTAAACCCTCCCTCTATTGTATTATAGATGTGCTAAAGAGTGAATTAATATTATTACAGAAAGATTAACAAAAAAAAGGGTTATGAGCTAAAACCCATGAATAGTATTTGGGGTTCAAATCTAAATGTGAGGTGGAGATGAAAGATATGCATATCTATGGTTAATATTGAACGGTTTGGTGTTTTGGTTTATCAGTTCGGTTTGGTGGTTCGTTCTCGCGGTCTCAAACCGTGGTTTGAGGGTCCAGACCACAGACCAAACTGAACCACACGGTTTGACAATTTTTGGAACCAAACCAAATCACTATTGCTTTAAAACTGAACTAAATCGTGTGGTTTGGTTTGGTTCGGTTCCGAACCGCATATTTAACCGAACCAATTACACCCCTATTTTTGATACCCATTTCCTAGTAATTCGCAAAAGCGAAAAATATTTAATTTGCGGGAAATATACAGCAAAGATCAAAAGCTCATCGGATGAGATTAAATTTCAATTCAACGCAATCCATCTATCGTTGCCTTTCATCTATCGTCTCTCTCTCTCTATATATATATATATATATATATATATATATATGATGCTGCAAGAATCGTGCTGAATCAATCTCCGTCCAATCAGCAAGATAGATCTCCTGGCTTTTAACCTGAAAATAGAACCTACGACTAGCCGGAATGGTCTTCGGCGAAGACCCTCGGGCGTGAGAGTAAGTATGGCGTATATGAGAGCTGATAAGTTATAAAGAACAATGTATTCAGAATAACATATAGCAATTACCTTGGAACGGTTGATATTGTCATGTATTTATAGTTTGTTGATGAGAGATGTAATTGTAATAGGATTGTGCTAAATCCCTTGAATTATGGATCAGTTACGTATGAGAAATCGTGTACATGTATAACTCCTGATTTGTAGGGAGTTTGATATAGAAAGAATTGTAGATACGCTTGGACTATGTAGGTCGACGTGTTCTTTGATAGGTCGAGGTCGCCTACTGGGTCTAGGTCGACCTGACTGAATGATGGGATCGGATGATACCCGAATAGATCTGGATCGTATGTCGGACGATAGCTAGGTCGGGACCGAATAGGTCGGACAATAAGCTAGGTCGACTGATCTTTAATGATGGGCCATGGGCCTTGTAATGATTGGGCCTAGCCCACTGAGAATGTGGTGGCAATAACATCTGTAAAGCTAGACTTGGTCATTTGAAATTTGGGCTTGAGTCACTTTTATTCCGTTCGGTGGCTGACTTTACGAGTTGACTTTGTCGACCAGGAAGTTATAAGAATTTTTGCTAACGATTTAAGTATGTCGCAGGTAGATGCTCGAGCTAATTTGTTGGTCGACTAATGGTGGCGTGGCTTAATCTTGATCGTTTACAGTGAACGGCAAGATCTGAAAGAGCGCCATTTTCCATAATCATTACCTATTTTGACGCTTGGACAACCACCTTGGGAACTGTTTTTGGCATTAATTGCGAATTAACCATTGAAACCCCAAAACCTTTCCACTTCAGGTACGGATTAGTACTAGTTATAAAAGGTGAATCCTTTTCCTTTTTGAACTTTACAAACCCCCAATTTCCAGGCGTATACTCAGAGAGCGAGAAGGCAAAGCAAGGATTCTGATAACCGGTGCGATCGAGCGTTCGTCTTCTTCCCATTAACCTCTGCTCTTCGAATTTTGTTAAGGTACCCCTCAATTTTTCTGTTTATTAGCTTTTATTTCGAGCTTTCTCATTGATTTCCGCCATGGCTAGGACTTTTAGCTGCGAGTCAGGTACTTGGTATGGTTATTGTGTCACAAATCGTAGAGTATATAAATGTTTAGGTGGAGTATGGAAAGATATGTCTTTAGAGGAATGTGCCCTTATTCTGACCAGGTGGGGCTTAGAATTTATTGAACAGGATTTTCCTGTAGGAGATAACCTGGGTGACTTAGGAGTAGACGGTCAGAGGGTAGTTAACTTTCATCTTTTCCCTGAACTGTTAGATCACATAGCTCTATTCTACATTAGGGGTCCCAATAAACCCTCATACCTTAGGAACAACCAAGGGTTTCCAGGGGAATCTAGGTCGCCCATGTCAACTAGTAGGACTGATTCCCCTGTTTCTTCTTTTTCTTCAGATATGTCAACCCAGGACTCAGCGGGCTCTCCCTCGGGCAACATTGTGAACGCCTTTGGCTCGACTACTGTACTAGGTTGCCATGAAAGAGGGTATGTGGTCCCCAAGTCACTTAAGGGGAAAAAAGGTCCAGATTCAAGATTAGAGCTTTTGTACACTTTCTATGAGGTTAACAAGGAAGAGTACCGGCTCACCCATTACTCTGAGAAGGAAAGGAAAGCTCAAGAATGGAGATATTGGGCCCTGAATCCCTCAAAGGTCGCCTTCTTTTATGGCCAATTTGAGGCTGGGCTGCGTCTCCCTTTGGACCCATTCATTTGCGAGTTTTTAGAGTGCTTGAATGTTGTTCCGATGCAGCTAGGAGCGAACACCGTGAGAATATTAGTTTGCTTTGCTATGGTCTGTCAGTTCATTGGGTATGAACCATGTATGCATGTCTTCAGGAAGTTTTTCAAGGTTGCATTTGATAAGAGGACCTTAGGCTTCAGTACCCCAGCTCGAGCTAATGCCCCCAATCTATTCATCAATATGCCCGACAAGGTAACTGGGTGGAACTCCCACTTAATCTTAGTTGAGAGTAGGAAAGGCTGGGAATTCCCCCTACCCACCAATGAATCCAAAGCCTTGAAAGAGGATGAGTACTGGGTCCCGTATGGGAGGAGGAGTTGACAAATAAGCTGAATGAGATAGCTTATAGGGGACCCATAAGTTGGGAGTTGTTAGGATCCAGTAAGAATAACTTTATTCAAGCTGGGATGCTGATGGGTGCTGACGAGGTTTCCCCACTTGCTTTAATAGTTAGGGGCTGGAGGTATCCAGACTGGGTCACTCACGAAGGGGATCGGTATAGGTTTGAGAGTCAGTGCCATGATTGCAAGATTGTCCCGGAGTCCAGTCGCATGACCAAGGATCATTTTGGGATTGAATATTTGCTCGACCTTTTCTTTAGCTCATTACTTTTTACTCGCATGCTTTTAATCTTGCTCGTACATTTGTTGTTGTACCTGATCTCGTCCTTTTACTCGTGCAGTTCTCACTCCTGCAGGAAGCGAATATGGTTCGTATAGTTGGCGTAGATGACAGGAAGAAGAGTAAGAAAGCACATGGGGCTGCAAACGCTTGAGCTAGTAGAGAGAGAGAGGCTGAAAAGAGGAATAATCTGCTACCGAATGAGAATGCATGAATGGTGCCCATGGATGACTTTGGATCGAAAGACCCCATGGAGAGCGATAGCCGGGCTCAGGAAATAGCTATTGACAAGGATGAGGTTGATAGGTCGACCATTCCTGGTTCGAGCTCCGATCCAGCCCTGGTGACCTCTGAGGGGGTCCCCAATGGAGATAGACTTCTTAACTTTGTTAATGTTGATGAGGACGCCCTAGCTGAAGACGATGAGGGGGCTCTCAATTCTCGGAAGAGGTCGAGGGTGGAAAAAGGTAAGGCCATCTCCCCCAACAATCTTCCTCCTCCTGCTTCCTCAATTTCAAGCCCGGAGTATGTCGAGTCTCAGATAACGAATGATGAAGTGGATTTTATTATATGTAATTTCCTAGTTTCCTAGACATTTTATCCTGATTTTGATGTAATTTAGATTAGTTTTGATGTAATTTTGAGTAGATTTTGGATTGGTAAGTTTGTGGGAGATCATTGTATTTTGAGACATATTTTTAGTGATTTTATGATGTTCCTGCGAAGTTTAGTAATGCTCAAAAGACAAGTCAAAGTTAGCCTTCAAGTCAAGGTTCGCAGAGGGTAAAGCTGCAATTATCAGAAGTTTTAGGGAACAAACTGCAGATTGAGAATGTTCATGACCAGAATGAGTTGTTGGAAAGCTGGATGACTAAAGTGGAAGAAAGAGTTTAGGAAACAGAATCAGTTGTGCGTGAAATCTTAGGATGGCGTGTTGACCGAGGTTGACCAGAGGAAAAAGGCTTTTGGTTTTAATTTTGTTTTTGCTTTTTCTTTTATTATTGAGTTTAGGTTTATTGGACAGAGGAGGAGTATATATACTTCTTTTGTCAATATTTTTAGGGTTCGACTTTTATTATTATTTTTCCTAGAGAGTTCATCACTTTTTATGGAGAACTAATTCTATTGCTTTGGATTCGATTATTGGAATCGTCTTGAAATTCAATTGAGGTTAATTTCTTTTCATATCTTTTGTCCTATTCATATTTTCTTCTGTGTTTATTGATTGAATTGATTTCTAGGGTTTTTCAAGTAGGCCAATTGTTGAATCTTGGTTATCAATTTATTGCTAGAATCCCCTAAGATTGTGTCAATTTAGGGTTTCATAAGTAGCAACTTTATGATTTATGCATGTGTCATGGTAAATTGTGAAGAAGAAGAAAATAGACAAGTATCTAATTGAAATAGCATTAGAACGTGTTCTTGATCTTAATCTCTTAAATCGGAATCAATCAATATTGTAAATCTAGACTGTGTCAGTTAGGTTTAGGTATTGATTAGGGTTATTAGTGAGTGTGTCACTGCTATTAGCTACTATTAAAGAAAGAGATAGAGATTGAAATAAATCTAGTGATCGAGTGAATAGGGTAAAAGTGAAAAGAGTTAACCGATGATATTTGAATGATAGACGGGGAAAATAATTGATCCAAAGTGCTTTCCTTTAATTGTTTATAACTTAGTTTTTAATTCCCGTCTTAGGAATTTAATAATAATCAAGCAGACCCCCAATCTTGTCAAGTGAAAATTGTGCAAATAAATAACCGTTCTTCAGTGGATCGACCCTGGACTTGTCCTAGCTGCAGTTTTGTAGCCGAGTCTTGGTATTTAATTTGTAGGCGTGCGACTTTAGCCTATCAACGAAGCTGAGTGATGCTCCCCCCCCCCTCAATGGGGTCAATAGCTTGAGCCGTAGATATCCCGATCTGGGGTATGGGCAAGTTGTGATTAGGAGGGCAGTAGACCCTGACCTGCTCACTCATTTTGCTGATAAGGGGTTGACCCCCGAAGAGTTTTCTGACCGGACTGGCCTGGCGCACAGTGAGGTAAACCTTTGCTTCTCTTTTCTGCTTGGTCGTTTACTTATTTTTTGATTTTTCATCGAGCTAATGCTTTTTCGTTTCTCAATATGCAGTCTCTTACTATGGTCGAACAAGCAAAGAGCTCTTGGAGAGCATCTATTGAGAGGGAGAAACTGGCTATGGCCCAATATACCCGTAAATCTCATGAAGTGACTGAGCTGAGAGAGAAATACAACGACCTAGATGAGGCCTATGATGCTCTTGAGGCTCTCAAGAATGATCTTTGTGGCGGCGAGGAAAAGCAGCCGAGTCGACCTCAAAGCTATTGGGACCAAGCTCGATGAGATGAAGACTGAGAGAGATGCTGAGCGCCTGGGGCATGAAGAAACGAAGAAAGAGCTTGCAACAATCTCCAAGATTCTCCAGGATAGAGATGCGTTTCTGACTAGGTTGAATGAAGAGCACAATGCTGCCAGGGCCAAGTGGAAAAAGGAGTCTCAGACTGCCTCGAAAGTCGTGGTAGAAGCATTCAAGGAGAGTGATGAATATTACAACACAATGGTTGACAGGGCGAAGGATTTTCTCAATGTAGGTCGGCGCCATATGGCCGGTCGAGCTATGGTTGATCCAACTGCCGATGTGTCCCTTGAACAGCTGGCCCACTGGGCGTCTGAAGAATAATATGACACTGCAGCTCGAGGTGGTCACACCGTGGTCCCATATACTGACAATGACTTGGCGTTCATAGCCCAACAGGATCAAGAGGACGGTTATGAACCTTGGATTGCCCCTCCCCTTGCAGAAAGGAATTTCAACGTGGTTCTCCAAGAGATCGAGGATGCTGAAGACATGGAGGAGGACGTAGAAGAGGAGGTCGCCAATGACCAACAAGATCTAGTCGATGTTGGGCCAGCCGCTTGATATTTGTTCCATGTAATGAACAAGCTACAAAACAATTTTCTTTTTGTTTATGGTCGTCTATGCCTTGGCCCGGTTTTTGGGAGGCATTTTAACTTGACATATTTTTTATCGCATAAGTTTTAGTCCGCTGTGGGGAACTTTCTTTATTTAATCGTAGTTGACTTTTCATTCGAATCTTTTTGCCTTTGATCCTTGTATGAATGTAAGTCGAACTAGATTTGATAGAATGAATGAGATCGTTACGATGGTCGGGCTATTTTTTAGAAATAAAGTCGACCTAATACTTGGCTCATTTGATAATGAGATTGACTAAGAGTCGAATCTTATTAGAACGAGGTCGGCTAAGAGTCGGACCTGTTTAAAGAAACGAGGCTGACTAAGAGTCGAGCCTGTTAGAACGAAGTCGACTAAGAGTCGGACTTGTTAAATGAATGAGGCTGACTAAGAGTCCAGCCTATTAGAACGAAGTCGACTAAGAGTCAACCTTGTTAAATGAATGGGGCTGACTAAGAGTCGAGCCTGTTAGAACGAAGTCGACTAAGAGTCGGATTTGTTAAATGAACGAGGCTGACTAAGAGTCGAGCCTGTTAGAACGAATTCGACTAAGATTCAGACTTGTTAAATGAACGAGACTGATTAAGAATCGAGCCTGTTAGAACGAAGTCGATTAAGAGTCGGACTTGTTAAAAGGAACGAGGCTGACTGTTAGAACGAAGTCGAATAAGAGTCAGATTTGTTAAAAGGAACGAGACTGACTAAGAGTCGAGCCTGTTAGATTGATGCAAAAATGTAACACATTTTTGTTGAATAGAACTGTCACTTTTATTGAAGTGGTAGCACGATTACATGAAAACGGAAGGCTAAAATTGAAACAAAACTCAAACTTGAAAACATAAATTAAAACTGAACTAGATAACTGAACTAGAAGTTGTATTTGATAAGATGGATAGCATGCCACGGGTGTTTCAACTCCTCACCATCTAGATGGGCGATCATGTAAGTTCCTTCCTTAATAAATCGAGTAACGATGTAGGGACCTTCCCAGTTGAGAGATAACTTGTTCATCTGAGTTCTCCTTTCAGTTGACTCGATCCTCCTTAACACATGGTCACCTACTTGGAACGATCTTATCTTAACTTTTTTATCATGGTAACTCTTAGTTTTCTGCTTATAGTTAATCATCCATAACTGAGCTGTATCTCGCTTCTCGTCGAGCAAATCCAAGTCGATCAATCTGTTGATGTCGTTCTTCTCCTGATCAAAGAAAACTACCCTTGTTGTAGGGAACTGTATCTCGACCGGTGCCATGGCCTCTAATCCATATGCAAGAGCAAAAGGGGTTTCACCCGTGGCCCCCAAGTGGTTGTGCAGACTGCCCAGAGAGCAATGGGAAGTTCATCCAACCAGTTGCTTCATTGACCAACTAAACCCGTCTTGAGTGCAGAAAGGACCGGTTTGTTCGCTGCTTCAGCTTGCCCGTTACCTTGAGGATAAGCGACTGAAGACTTCCAATGCTTGACTCCAACTCTGTTCATTTCTTCTTCGAAAGCTGTGGAGAACTGTAGGCCGTTGTTCGACACTATAGCTCGAGGAATCCCAAATCGGCACCAAATGAAGTCGTGAATAAAATTGATGGCGTTATCCTCTGTAATCCTGGCTAACGGCTTGGCCTCGACCCACTTTGTAAAGTAATCAATAGCGACAATCACATACTTGCAAATTCCTCGGGCGGGTGGGAAGGGACCAATTAAATCGACTCCCCACATATTGAAAGGCCAAGTTGCGACCACTGGAGTTTGCTCGGTTGTAGGCAAGTGAGGTAGGTCGGCAAATCTTTGGCACTGATCGCACCCTTGAACAAAATCGTGAGCGTCAGCTTTGTAAGTACGCCAATCCAATTCGCTACCCTTTATAGGTGCATTTTAATGTAATAAAATTGCACTGGGGCGTTTTGGTAAATTCCCGATCCATTCCGAGACTTCCGGGAACTTTTTATAAGTTTCCCGCGAAGGGAGTAATGTTAAGTAATTTTTCCATACAAAAGGACCTACAGGGAATTAAACCATTTTGGACCTTTAAGGAATTATCTTGGAAGGTTCCAGAATGGCAAATTGGTGCCAGAAACGGTTATGGACATGTTGTGTCACGCGACAACTCGAGCCATGAAAATTGGACACAGGAGGTCGTGCGACACAATTAGCCTCTAATCTGCAGCTATAAATAGAGCCCTGCACCTCTCATTTCAGGATCCCTTTTCGATTCCCTAAAGTCACTCTGCCAAAATACGTACAGAATACCTCCCCTCTCTCCTAAAACACACACAACACACACCAATTCCCTCAATTCAATCCCTCTCACCCAAATTCACCCACCTACTCGCATATCCTCATACACACCACTGAAGATCTGAAGATCAGCACTCCATCTGTGCTCAAATCCGTGTCCTGCAGTTGATTAGAAGGCCATTACATCTAACTTGGTGTAGTGGTGTGGGATCTACAAGCGTAATGAATCCCTTTCCTTCATATCTCTCTCATCCATTTGCTACTTCCTTGTTCCATTGCAATTTTCATTCCTCCACTTGATAATCTTCTGATTATAAAGTGGCAATCGCCATCTCTCTGTTTAACCTGTTTTGCTTGTTATTGTTCATGTTCATGATGTGATTTCATTGGATTTATAACTTGTTCATCAAGGGAGTGTGGATCTCCCCATATCCACACCCCCTTGGTCAATTCGTTGCTGATTTGTGTTATTCCGAGTTTATTTGGTATAATAACTTGATTTGAATTGGTATCTCTTGAATCTATTTCTCAATTGTAAAGTCTCTGCAGAAGGTCAAGTTATGTCATGCGACACAATCGACCTCATCAGTCCTGTGTAGTGCGACATAACTAATCCTATGCAGAGATTGTGATTTCAGTTGTAATTCATATGTCCAATTCTCTTGTCACTCAAAGTAGAGTGTGGATCTTCAATATCCACACTCATTTGAAGTGATTGGGTATATCTCAGTTAGTCCTGCGCTTAATGTTGTAAGGTTTCTGCATATGATAGTTAGTGTCACGCGACACAATCTGCAAAGCAGATCCTGTGTCACGCGACACTCTTTGTCATTCTGCAGAAGTCATTTCCCAATTGTAATCTGTTTGTCCTCCTTGTAATATGGGGTGTGGCCTCCCATGATCAATGGCTCACAAGTTTTAATGTTCCCCTTTGAGCAATAAAACAAAGCACTTCCATGCATTTTATACATATCTTGTCACACACATTTCGCACACACTCTTGAATGTTTTGGATGTTGAACATAGAAAGACTCGTCTACGGACGAGGCGTGTTGGGTGAACTCTCGGTTCTTCCCAACACGTAACCTGGCCCTCGAATTCAAATTCTCTTTTAAAAAAAGGTTTTCAATGTTTCCTTTAAAACGGCGTGGCGACTCCCAAAACTTTTTAAAATTTCGGCGAGCGTACATTCAGTGGCGACTCTGCTGGGGACTTGAAACTTATTTTTCAAAAGTGGGTCAAACTTTCGTGCTTGTTCAACATTCATTTCATTCACTTGTGTGTGCTTTGTTTGTGACATTATATGTGTTGTTTGCATCTTATATGCATTGTTTTATTCCTTTCCCTCCTTGTGTCCCATCTTTGTTGTGCTGAGGCTTAGAGTTGGAGCTATTGCATTGTGCTTGGGGACTGGGGCTGGTCTTGCTTTTGTTCAGATTCTGGATATAGGGCTCCTTATGTCACGTGACAGGATTGGTCTCATCAGTCCTGTGTCACGCGACATAAGTGGTCACTTTGTAGGTATGGGACTCTGATGCAGGTTGAGATTGTAGGGCAGCCCCCATGATCAACTTATGATCACTGTGATTATTGTGCTCTGTGGGGGTGTGTATGTTATTTTCCTTCATTCCCTTTTCAAATAAAAATAAAAAAATAAAAAACAAAAAAATCATTTTTCGCAAAATAAAGGAATCTAGTCATCCGCACACTACATCACATAGATCTAGAACCCTCGGGTGCGATTGACGGCATCGCGGACGGTGATGTAGTTCGCCTACGCTTGAGCGCCTGAAATCAAACCTATCCCCCTAGCGCATCATAGGTGGAACCACACTTTTAAAGCTTACCCAACGGTTGGTTTTTGACACGATGTTTTCAAATACACTAAAATGAATTGTTTCAAAATTTTTAATAGACTTTCGTACCTATTCCGAAACCTAGCACGTGTGGGCATGTTGCCATCGCAACATGGTTTCACGAAAGGACATTTCACTCTCACGACATGTTCTAACGAGAGATCATGTCTCTTTGTCAACGTGCACCGACGAGAGGTCATGCCGGATTTTTCCTTGAATTTCTTCAGGAATACCCGTTATGCTGCCCAAATTTCTCTAGAAATTGGGATTGCTCGTCCGTCCCATAAATGCTTTGGTTTTATTTAGGTATTATTGCCTATTATTAATTTTTAATTAATACATTTGGTGTATTTTTTGGATGATGTGTCCCTAGGTTTCCCCGAGGTCTAGATTGCGTAAATAAAGGTTTCCCCCTTTTCCAACCGTCTCTAGGACTTAAATGACATTGATTTCTACTTGAACATTAATAAGATGCTGCATGAGTCCATCTCCTTCCATACTCTTTCCTCTCCCATACCATCTCAAGGTTCTCTATCCTCCGCCTTATACACGCTCTCTCCTCTCCAGTTACGGCAAGTTGGGTGCGCACTCCAATTCTCGTTGCTCGTCTTTGAGGGAGTTGCAGTTTCAGCAGAGGTTGCATCCGATCCAAGTTCAGAGATGTCTAGTGCAGAGAAGAGTATGACCACTCAATCTGGGGATTCATCTGCCGCGGGTCAACAAGGCATGCATGATCTATCCATGGAAGAGACGAGGGCTAATTTGGAAGCCGCTATAGTTAGAGAGCGTGAGGCTCAATTATTCGCTCAAACCGCTAAAGCTAGAGAAGAGACAGCACACTCTAAGTTTATGGAAGCAATGAGAAGCCGGGGTATTGCTGTGATCCGACGTGCTGATGGGACTTATGAGGAGGTTACTGATGCCAACGAGTTTGATGTCAAGATCAGGAATGTCTCCCTTCCTCCTTTTACTCCAACATATCATCAAGCTCCGAGTCATGGTGTGCAGTCAAACCCTCAAACAAGTTTTGGTTTAGTTGGAGGACCACAGCCTATCTTCTATGATTTGACCTCCTCACCAATTCCCAATGTTTCTATGCCTCTAAAACAATTTGGGTCCCAGCTTCCGAACAGTCAGGGCGGATTGTTTTCGGGTCCTCAGTATCAACAGGGTCAGTTTCATGGTCCTCACTTCCAAGGTAACCCTCAATGTCAGAGTCATCACCCTTACTCCGGGAATCAGTTCAGCCAAGATGGATTTCTGCAGTTTCCTGCTAGCCAGCCTCAATCTCAAGGATATCAGTCTCAGCCTTTGATAGGTTCATCTTTTGGATTTGGCTCATCATCTATGCAACATCCGGGGTCAACTCCTTACATGCCTGCTAGTGCTTTTCCGTAGAATCAGAATTCTCCAACCGGTCAGTTTAATCATTTGCCAGCTCCAGCACCTGGGTCGACTCAGCCGTCTTTCTTCCAATCAGCCAGTTTTGAGCTTTCTTCAACCGTTGTTTCCTCTATTCCTCAGCTTCCAGGGATGACCCCAGAGGTGACCGCGTTGTTAAAACAGATGCAGCAGCAAATTGACAAGCTGACTGTAGGGTCAAGTGGACTTAAGGTTGTTGATCCAAGGTAAGTAGAGCCTCTCCCTTATAAGTTCAAGATGCCCAAAATACAATTTGATGGCTCAGCATGCCCGAAAACTCATGTGGAAACATATGTGATGACTATGGGGGCAATGGGTTGTACTCCCGAGTTTATGGCTCAGCATTTTCATCTCACACTCAAAGGACCTACATTGACATGGTTTCTAACCCTTAAGCCAGAAGCTCGAGCCACTTGGAGTCAGATCACTGAGGCTTTTCTTGATAAGTACCGCGGGAATTAGAGTGGCGAATGACCAGGGATGATTTAGTTGGCATGATCCAAAGGGGTGATGAGTCTATCATCGATTTCTACAAACGCTGGAATGCTAAGCTGAATGAGCTTTCTGAGCCAATCCCTTTGCAAGATCAAAAAGACATCTTTCTGTCATGTGTAAAGTCAGTTCTCCGTAAAGCTATTGGGAGTGGTTGGTACCCCGATTTAAGGGAAATGGTAGGCATGGGAGCTCGTAGCGAGAATCGACTCTTCAATCTCACCCCAGATGTCAAGACCAGTAATGATAGTGGTTATGGTTCCAGGATGGCTAATCCAGTTTCCCGTGTCCCGCAAGACAATAATATCAACAACCTTCAAAGAGGAAGCACTGGTCTAGGCAGTGGGAAATTTCATCCTCGTCAGCCACAAAAGTTTGACGATCTTGGCATGACTACGGAGGAAGCATTTAATGGCTTGGTTAAGGCAGGGATGGTCCAACCCCTTGATAATTACTGCCCTGTTCATCGCAACCCAAAGCTGGATACAAGAAAGTACTGCTCCTACCATCAATTCCAATGCTCATTCAGAAGCTTGTTGAGGAAGGTAAGATCGAGAAAGCTTCCCCCAATGTTGTCTCCAATCTTCTTTAATAATATCTGTTGGGTTTCGAGGGTCCATGCGCAGCGGAATAATGCAATAACTCGAAAAACCCGGAGCCCTAGGATCCGTTCTAGATGATTAATTAAGTAGTATGAAATAGAAATACCAACCTTGTGTGCTTTTGTCGTTGATAAACGTGACCCAACTCCAGATTGACAATCTTGTGAATCCTTGATGAACGATCGTTGAATCACGAACTAAAGATCTTGAAGAGCGAAGATCCTCTATGTGTATCCACGCGATGAACGAACCCTAGAACTCTTCTAGGTGGATTGCTAGATCCTTGATTGAAACTCTTTTCAATCGATGAAGAATAATGGAATTGGATTGATTTTGATTCTCAATTCTCAATTGAAATCTCTCCTTTTTGGTGTTTCTCTAGACCCAAAACATGATAATGACGGCTAGGGCAACCAGGGGTAAGTATTTATACGTTATAAATAAAATCCCCTTGCGAAAACCCTAAAATTAGGTCATTTATGTATCAGTCCAGCGTGGACGGGACGACTCGTCCCCCAGGGCACGAGTCGTCCCCATGTCACGATGTTCTGATACTGGCGTCCCCCTTAAGGGGAATAGTTGGTTTTAATTCAGGTCACGAGTCGTCCTGGTGGGCACAACTCATCCCCATGGGCACGAGTCGTCCCTCAGGATGCTCCCTCTGATTCATCCGTCCCAGGCCAAGGGAATAGTTAGTTCAGGCCTGGGGACGAGTCATCCCCAGAATACAAAACCTCAATATTCTTCATTTTTGACAATTCGTTCGATGCGTGTGACCCCATAGGACTATATTATGTTGGCAATGAGTTCGATCACATTGATCCTCATACGACATGAGCGGACTCTAGCAAGCCATCATGTCTACCCAAATAATATAATGCAAAGTTCGATTTCCTATATAGAATATATCACAATCCCTTTGTCACACGATGTTATATTGAACATGAGTCATGGTCCACGTCAACTCATATTGTTCAATGCTTTCTCGTTACTAAGTAAATTGATTAATCGAATGATATTAATCACATTAATTCATTCGGGCATGGCCATGCACTACATCAATCTTACTTACGAGTGGCCTAGCAAACATCTCTCTTTACGAGGGACAAATTTCCATCTTGACTTATCATTCTTCCCAACAAGAATCATATCATGCCAATAATAGCCCTTATTGTTATCCGGTTAAAGACAACGTTAAACTATATCAAACATGATATTCATCGAGTGGAAGACGATGATAATCTCAGGTCAAAGGATATCAATGATATAACTATATGAGATTTATTTATGACATACGACCATGACATAAATCTCATAATGGAGTCTAAAAAAGATTCGCAAACATCATATGATTCATAATCATATGAGTCTAAATATCCATCTTTATGGAGTTTAGAGATGCGTTTCTCATTTATGTGCCCAAGACGGCAATGCCATTTATATGTGTCATTCACATTATTTGGTTTGGATTTCTTATTTACATGATAGATATTATCAACATTATTTTCAACAGCCAAGACATAAAGGCCATTAAAAGAATGAGCAATACAGTAAAGCACATCATTCAAATAAATAGAAAATTTCTTATTCTCAATAAGAAAACGATAACCTTCATTGTCTAAACAAGAAATGGAAATAATGTTTCTGCTCAAATCCGGAACATAATAACAGTTATTCAAAACTAAAATTAATCCGCTAGGTAAAGTGACTTCGTAAGTCCCTACGGCCAATGCAAAGAACTCTTGCTCCATTTCCAACCCGTAGATCTACTTCACCCTCTTTGAGCAACCTTCTATTCTTTAGTCCCTGCACATTTAGACAAATGTGAGATCCACATCCGATATCTAATACCCAAGAACTAAAAGTAGAAAGTAAAATATCTATCACATAGATACCTGAAGTCATGGCAATCTCATTGCCCTTCTTCTTCAGCCCTTCCTGATAAAGCTTACGATTTACGCCTCGATGCCCAGGTTTCCTTGAAATGGTAGCATACCGCATCCTTTTGGGATTTGGGTTGAGGCTTCTCAACAACGGCAACCTTTGCCTCCGGTTTAGCAACTCTTGCTTTAACCTTAGGTTTCTTGACCCCCTTTCCTTTATTCACCATCAACACTTGATTGGTTTTCTTGGCTATCTTGTTCTCGCATTCTTAAGCATCCCATGCAATTCAGACAGAGTCTTATTCATCCCATTCATATTATAATTCGTAACAAACTGATTATAACTTTCAGGGAGTGAATGTAGTATCATATCCGTAGCCAGCTCTAACTGGATAGGATATCCAAGCCTCTCAAGGTGTTCGAGGTGACCCTTCATTTTCAACACATGAGGCCCAACAGGTTGTCCTTCAATCATCTTGCATGAATGAAGAGCCTTCATAGTGTCAAACCTTTCCTGACGTGCTTGCAACTGGAACATTTCCTTCAAATGATTTCCCAAATCATAAGCTTCCATGTGTACAAGGTCCTTCTGAAGGGCCTTACACATGGTAGCAAGCATCAAGCAACCAACATCAATAGAATCATCCACATGTTTCTTATGTTGGTCCTTTTCAACTTTAGTTGCATTAGCAGCAGGCTCGGGTGGAACGGGTCCATCGAGAATGTACAACTTCCTTTCCTGTTTGAGAACAATTCCCAAACTGCGGATCCAATCCACATAGTTGTTGCCATTCTCTTCTAACTTGTCCTTCTCAAGGACAGATCGCAGTGACAGATTTTGATTAGTGTTAACAGCCATTGATCTACAAAGATATGCAATAAATATGAACACATATAAGTACCAATTTCATTTAAGAGATTAATTAACGTATTTCACAAATACTCCCACTAAATTATATAACCTTCTTATACAATCATGCATAATATAATTTAATAGGCTAAGACCCAACTTTAATTTAATTTCAAGTCGGCTATGACACGACTGCTCAAAATTAAACTAAAAAGGTAGATAACATTTATCAATCATATCAACATATGACTCTTAGATCCTTTATGAGATTATAGACATCTTATATCACATGTTTCAATCCCATCTTATGCCTTAGGCCCAAAACTGTTTTGATAGCCTAATTGAGTACAACCATTTTAAACGTATAGCAATCACCGTTTGCTCATCTTGATCATACAAAGATAGAATCAATGTACCTCGCTATGGCGTAGCCTACATGAAACTATCCGTGTACTCACAAGTGTTTAAACATGGGTGGCATAAACAAACTCAAAATTCAAAGAAGGTTCAATTTTTCATGTTTATCAATTAACATGGCAAGGTTGATTCATGAAAACTCTATGAGCATAATTATGAACATGGAATGATGCAACACAAATCACATTTGATGTGTAATTACTAGTACGTGGCATCGTATCCAAAGTTATCCCACACTTCCCAGAAGTGCCTGTGGGGAAGGTCTTGGCTTCCAGCCTATATACTAAGTAATACATCAAAACCCATATTATAGATTAATCACATTAATCACATAATTCACTTCATAATCATGGCATATCTACATATACAATTACTTCCATAAGCAAATCCCATATAAATTCATATTCTAAATCATATTCATCATGAAAATTAACATAATCACATTATATAATTATCATGATAATCTAATATAAACATCATGAACGGGGCTCTGATACCACTGTTGGGTTTCGAGGGTCCATGCGCAGCGGAATAATGCAATAACTCGAAAAACCCGGAGCCCTAGGATCCGTTCTAGATGATTAATTAAGTAGTATGAAATAGAAATACCAACCTTGTGTGCTTTTGTCGTTGATAAACGTGACCCAACTCCAGATTGACAATCTTGTAAATCCTTGATGAACGATCGTTGAATCACGAACTAAAGATCTTGAAGAGCGAAGATCCTCTATGTGTATCCACGCGATGAACGAACCCTAG
The DNA here is from genome assembly GCA_022495995.1 of Adenophora triphylla var. japonica. Taxonomy (NCBI): domain Eukaryota; kingdom Viridiplantae; phylum Streptophyta; class Magnoliopsida; order Asterales; family Campanulaceae; genus Adenophora; species Adenophora triphylla. The sequence goes on along the minus strand of JAFEMH010001695.1, from coordinate 126,497 downwards.
AACTCTTCTAGGTGGATTGCTAGATCCTTGATTGAAACTCTTTTCAATCGATGAAGAATAATGGAATTGGATTGATTTTGATTCTCAATTCTCAATTGAAATCTCTCCTTTTTGGTGTTTCTCTAAACCCAAAATGTGATAATGACGGCTAGGGCAACCAGGGGTAAGTATTTATACGTTATAAATAAAAGCCCCTAGCGAAAACCCTAAAATTAGGTCATTTACGTATCAGTCCAGCGTCGACGGGATGACTCGTCCCCCAGGGCACGAGTCGTCCCCATGTCACGATGTTCTGATGCTGGCGTCCCCCTTAAGGGGAATAGTTGGTTTTAATTCAGGTCACGAGTCGTCATGGTGGGCACGACTCGTCCCCATGGGCACGACTCGTCCGTCAGGATGCTCCCTCTGATTCATCCGTCCCAGGCCAAGGGAATAGTTAGTTCAGGCCTGGGGACGAGTCGTCCCCTGAATACAAAACCTCCATATTCTTCATTTTTGACAATTCGTTCGATGCGTGTGACCCCATAGGACTATATTATGTTGGCAATGAGTTCGATCACATCGATCCTCATAAGACATGAGCGGACTCTAGCAAGCCATCATGTCTACCCAAATAATATAATGCAAAGTTCGATTTCCTATATAGAACATATCACAATTCCTTTGTCACACGATGTTATATTGAACATGAGTCTTGGTCCACGTCAACTCATATTGTTCAATGCTTTCTCGTTACTAAGTAAATTGATTAATCGAATGATATTAATCACATTAATTCATTCGGGCATGGCCATGCACTACATCAATCTTACTTACGAGTGGCCTAGCAAACAGCTCTCTTTACGAGGGACAAATTTCCATCTTGACTTATCATTCTTCCCAACAAGAATCATATCATGCCAATAATAGCCCTTATTGTTATCCGGTTAAAGACAACGTTAAACTATATCAAACATGATATTCATCGAGTGGAAGACGATGATAATCTCAGGTCAAAGGATATCAATGATATAACTATATGAGATTTATTTATGACATACGACCATGACATAAATCTCATAATGGGTCAAGTCCAGTGCCTTGTTCTCTAACAAGTACCCATGAATCTAATGTGCATCTCCATGCATATAATCATCATATGATTATCCATTAGACTTCATACTAGTGCTTCATAAGTACTAGGGACACGATTATTAAAGTAAACATGCAAACACATATAATAATCAAAGTAATAATCTCATATATAAATGAAAATGACATTACAAATAGGTCTATCTCTATAGGCCTAGGGCACTAACACCTACAATATCAGCAGAAGTCCAGAGGCTCTCCCATCTGAAGACAAAGAAGTCAGTCTGTCAGCGTCATAGGTTCTAGAATGTCCTTTACATTGTCATGAGTCTGTCAAGTCCAAGTTGGACCGGTTTTCGCTTTCAATAATAAAAATCTTTGTTTCTCTTCTTGCTAGACTCGAGACATCACTTGCACACCCACATTACACTCAATTGAAATGGTTTTATTCTAAGTGATCACTTGTGCTACTCAATTACTAATGCATTGAAGCGACTAATATTTAAATTAATCGGAGTGAGAAAATCGATTGATATCTTTCTCAAATTGGGGCTCACCAACTCCCCATCTTGCATCTCATATGCTCACATCTCTTTCGTCATCCTCAGCGTTCTGTTGCTCAAAGAATTTGCATGAATCTTTCTCAATTAAGCTTAAGCAAGCAATGAAGACTTAATTTCGTTTAGATCGTCCGGTAGGGATTGCGGTTGAAACCTTTCACCCTAGGGAAACCATTACCTCACCCTCACTAAACAATACCCTTTCATTTCAAGATCGGCGTGTTTTGAAGCCTCGTTTAGCCATCATCTATGCTCCCTGCCGAGAGAAGTCCAAGCGAAACCAAGAAGTTAGCTTCGAGAGTCGGCGATGCACAAAGTACTCAAGCCATGAAGGAAGGACAAAGATAATCCTCAATTTCTCAAGAGGCCTTCCAAATTCTCAAAAGAAGGATTCTAGATCCTCACAATTTCAGTAAGAATCCTCAAATCATCAAGAACCCTTCCAAATTATCAAAAGAAGGACTTTAGATCCTCACAATTCAACAAAAATCCCCGACTTCTCAAGAAGCTCCCCGATGTCCAAAAAGGAGCCCAATTTCTCACAAGTTCACAAAAAGTCTCAATAGATTGGATTTTATCTCACCAATACCTTGACCAATTCCAAGCCATCCTCTCGATTTTAGAAGATATTCCCATTTCCTTAACCAACCCCAAGTCGTCCTCTCGATTTTAGAGGATATTCCCATTTCCTTAACCAACCCCAAGTCGTCCTCTCGATTTTAGAGGATATTCCCATTACCTTTACCCTTGCCTTTGGCCAAAGCCAAGATTGACCCCTCATTATTAGAAGCAATCGATTTCCTCGCCATAAAAATCCCAATCACATCCCCAAAAGCCAACCTCTCATATTTAGAGGTTCAGTCAGCAAAAAGCCCAGCCGACCTCTCATCTTAAGAGGTCATCAACTTTCCAAATCACCCGATGGCCGATCGAAGCCCTGAAACCCAGCTACAGTTCCTATCGGATAACATCTTCATTCTAATATCTTCAAGATCTAAATCAGATTAATGCTTCGTTGCTTGCTTAAGTCGAAGCCAAATCCATCTCGGCTCAAAAGATCATCAATCAAAGATTGTGCAAATTCAATCCATTCATTTGGCGCTTCATGTGAGCATATTTCATTTCTCCTCCGCAAACACTTGCCGTGGATGTCCCACTGGGGCTTCGCATCCGTGTCTCTCATCGACACTCCAAGAGGACATGTTTTTCAATTCTCCAATTCTCAAAAAAATCCTCAAAGGTCCTCAAAATCTCAAATTTTCGCATTCTTTTCAATCGGGATAAGCCCGAACTATGGCGACCTGAGCTCCTCCCAAGGAGGGGAACGTAGGCAACCATAACTGGTCCGGTCGAAACCACAAACAAATCTCAGAAAATCCGGCCTCCTCAAGGGCCATCCCTATACACAAATCCTCAAATAATCTTTCCAAGTTTGATTCTCGATATCAGTTGGTTTTCTCCTTGTGATTAATCAAAATATTTGTTCATATCTGGATTAGTGTTTGAATAACCCGAACATCAATAAAGGGTTTTAAGCAGCTTTGTGATCACCATGAATAAGACAAGATTTCAAGTGTCTCGACAAGTCTTCTCTTTCTACATCATAGGAAGATAGAGCCAAACACTGTTTTTCTGTCAAGCAGGGGCTTCCATACACTTTTCCACACCTTGTGATGCTTATACTTTCCCAAAAGCGAGTGTGTCACAAAATCGGTATTCATTCCCACTTTTCGAAAAATGTGCCCCTACACGTAAACATTTTCGAGTCTTGTCCAGTGACTGATTGACTTATGTCAGAAATGATGGGTTGCCTCCTTGGCCACAAGATGACTCTGTCTGCGATAAGGCTGCATTGAATCTCTTCAAACTGGGGCTTTGTTAAGCTGTTCTCTTAGGCTCTCCTTATCAAATTCCCTTCGGGTTTGCATTGCATTATCAACTGGGGCTTCGCCTAGTCATCTCGTCAAAATCGGGACATTCTCTGCACTACATACGATACTTGCTGTTCTTATCAATCACCGGCTCAACTGCTGCCATTTACGCTCCTAGGATACGCCCCGACTTACCTAGCCTGCACCCTGCCACTCATATGTTCCTCAATCATCACTCATACATTTCCCCACCTCATGGGAGAGGGTCCACCCCATCATATACAAATTCGTCCCATACACAATCCATCATGATTGCTACATACATATCTGATTGTGAAGCCGTGCAAAATCCTCACTTCTTTTCTATCCCCAGCTAAGATAGACTCGTGCAATAAAGTTTAACAGTGCTTAAAGCTAGTAATAACTATTTCCAATAAATGAAAATTGCCTAGAGTGTTGTGTTCCCCCCCCCCCCCCGCAGGGTACGATAATCAAGTGATCATAATCTGATCGTGGGGATTGCTCCTCAAATCACAATCTGGACGAAGATTTCAAATCCTGTAGGTGGCACATCCTGCCTTTATCATCTTCATCATTCCCGTCATCTTCAGACTTACCAGCTCCTCTGAAAGAGCCTTGGCTGCCTCAGTATTCAAGCAGTGTTCATCAAAAAGAGCTTCAGCTGCCCTAATATCCAAGCAATAACGCGCATCAGTCTCGGCGACATCAAAGCCTATTCTGCACGGCGAGTCATCATCAAAACCCATTTTTATGGGCAAATCATCTTCAAAATCCCGTTCTCATAGGAGCACCTTCATCAAGGCCTGTATGCACTGACATGTCTTCATCAAAGTCCCCACGAGTGGACGAAAAATTATCAACAAAAGACCATCCCTGGCACGACAAACCAGCAATTCATCAACAATAGTGGTATAAGACCCTCCGGCAGCCACAATCATCAGCAATAGTGGTATAAGATCCTCCGATAGCCACAATCATCAACAATTGTAGTCTAAGACCCTCCGGCAGCTACAACCCTCCTCGATCATCAGCCGTAGCATCAGTCCCTCCGGCAGCTACAGGTAAGCACAGAACAGGTATGAAAGCATATCTCAGTCAATTACTTTTCTAAAGAGCATTAATCTCGCTCTCAGGTTTAGATGCCTTCAAATAATCTCGTTCTCAGGTAGTGATGCCTTCAAATGATCTCGTTCAGGTTGGATACCTTCAAATAATCTCTTTCAGGTTGGATGCCTTCAAATAATCTCTGTCCTAGTCAGTGTCAACCATGCACTATCGAGTCACACTCTGTCCAGACTTGGTTGATTTTTTATCCAGCCCGTGTCATAAAGCCTGAATACATATCCCATGTCGGCCATTATCTGAGTCAAAACCAAGAAATCAAGATCTCTTGCGCAAGCAAGACTATGAAAGGTCATGCTAAAATCTTGACCCGATCTTGATTTCCCAAGCTACACTTAGACAATGATCCGTACCGGATATACGTCTATGCCCACATGACACCATGTCATCAAGCTTTTAATGCGTCATCTATGACAATATGACCTAGCCAAAACCTAAAGTCATAGATCCCTTACGTAAGAAAGGTAAAGAGAGGTCATGCCGAACGCTTAACCCGATCTTGACTTAGGTACTGGCTATGTTCACTATTCACATGGCAGACGCATTAAAACGAACATGATAGGCTCGGTCCTTAGGTTCGTTTTTCTTTTGGCCAGTGGAAACCGCTTGCCCTATAGGACCCTCGCCCTGGGATGTCCACCCTGGGAAGTCAAAATACAGGTGCAAAACGAGGGGCTTATAGTCGTAGTGATGGTTTCCACTGACCCATGATCTAGAATAGTTGCGAAAAAGAATAGCAATTTTTTCCAATCTATTTAGGATTCTAAGAAAATATGTTTTAAGCAAATTAAAAAAAAAAAAAAGGAAACTGCATGTCGCTTGAGCTTTCCCCCTCCATCCAAAAAGCCTTCCTAAGTCTGAACCCTACCTTTCACCCCCTCCAGCGAACCGAGAGTGGTTGAGAGTACCCGGGTGCTGTCTTTTCAGTATCGAAGTTACAAGGTCCGACAGCCCTTCCGGTTCAACGGTCCGAACAATCCGTTACTCTCCTATGGCGGGTCAACACATAACAGTAGAGGAAACGGGACGTTGCTCCCAGGAAACTTCTGAACAATGGAAGAAGTATGGCTAGCTTTCAGGGCTCTTGATAAACGTTAAGGCGATCAGCAGGACTGGATCTAATATGCCATGCGTCATTTCGGAACATTGGCAATCCCCCAACCGTCTGGGGTTCCCGTGAAAACAAAGACGTGCCCGCTCCCGCAGCTCCCAACGTCTCTCATTATCCCCAGGGATCCAATCCCTTGCCTCTATATGAACCCCGCAGCCACAACCTGAAGTCCCAATGCCCGCCAGGGAAGGACTTACCGAGCCAATGCCCCGAGGTTTCGCGCTCGCCAGAAACTGTCAAGCACATTTGGTGGGATACATGCGAGTGCCCCGCTTGCCTAGATGAGGATTTCCAAGATGAAATAAGTGAGGACCATCCCCCAAGAAGAAGAAAATCCTCTTCCCAACAAAAGCTAAGGAAGAGGTACGAAGCCGGCGATCCCACAGTGGGAACCCGCGGAGAACCATCCGGAAAATTTGACTACTATGTCATTTATTCCAGCAAGTCTCCCCAGCCCAGCTAAGCTCAAAATCATTTCTGCTCCATGATAAGCTGGGACGAGCTCCGTACAGCAACCAATGGCCCAAACGTTCTGACACCCCAACCTTTATCTTGGGATGACATCAGAGCAGCCGTCAAATCCCCAACAAAAGAAATAACGGTGAACGAGCCGAGGTGCGATGCATGGCCGTATGCTAACCAACGCCCTCCCATGACAGAATTGGGATAAACAAACAAAGGAAAAGAGCTGGAAGTAAACGTACTGACCCATTTCGGCCAAGTCCCGACAAATCCTCCAAGGACAGATATAAGGCCAGCAACACCTGAGCCTCAAACTGAGAATGGCCCTTATGCCAATGAAGCTGAAGTGTTTGACCCAAAGGTTGAAGACCCGATCTTGACTCAGCCCAAGCGCACTCAAGTCAATATATCTCTTTGGTCCCTACTCACTTCCTCCCACCCTCACAAGCTCAAACTGGAAGAAAGTCTGGCCCGAACCATGGTTCCAATCACTGTAACCCCAGATGAAGAGGTCCAAATGATCGGCAATATTCACTATGGTAACATCATTACCTTCACTGAGCTCGATCTGCCGAAATTTGGGGCTAATCACAATGAGCCCTTCTACATCACCGTTCAACTCGACGAGCGTCGCCTTTCTCGGGTCTTGGTAGATGGAGGATCGGCCATGAATGTCCTCCCTGCCAAAATGATGGACTTGCTAGGAATCAAGCCGACCGATCTAAAGCCATCAACTCAGACGATCAAAGCTTATGACTCAACATCTCGCTCAATCTTGGGGGTAGCCACTCTGAACCTATGGTTCGAAAAGCAGATGATGCCAACATACTTCCAGGTCATCGACATCCCGATCACCTTTACCACCATCTTGGGTTGGCCTTGGCTTTACCAAATAAATGGGGTGGCATCCACTCTACACAAATGCGTGAAATTCGTTCAAGGAAGCGATCTCACCACCATTTATGGGGACATTGTGACTACATCAGGGACAAACATGAATGGCATCCCGGTCCTGGAAATCAAGCATGACGACGAAGGCATGATTTTGACGAGATTCACAGTTGAAAGGCCGAAGGCCCAAGTGTAACACATAGACCTCCCCTTGACTTGGGACCGGATCCCTCCTCCCATGAAGATGATGAAGCTCATGAATTACATTTCGGGGCTCGGTTTGGGCAAGCACCATCAAGGCACCCATAAGATCATCGAGGTCAAAGAACAAACTACCTGTTGTGGCCTAGGGCACGTCCCTACTCCCAAAGATATTGCGGAAGACAGAAAAGTTGCACATGGAAAGCGCCCATTTAACAAAAGAGGCTCGTACATGATCTCCGACCTTCATCCCTACATCTTCGACAGGCCCAGTTCACAAAGAAAACTGGTGATTTGAATGAAGATATGAAGAAGAGGACATAGCTAATCAACGCCAAACAAGATTGGTCGACAACAATGGACAAATGGGAAAAGCTTCAATAGAACCTTGAGAAGTTCAGAGGCCTCGAGCCAAACCCCGTCCGAAGAGCATTCCTCGATGCACCAACCCTACCGGGACCCACCACAACTACTATTCACAATGAATTTTGGTTTGGGAAAGCCCCTTCCTTGGTAGAAGAGTTTGAAAAACTTTCTGTCTTCACCCCTGCCGCAAAAGAGCGGGACGAGTCAGTATTCGATAGGGCTATTACACGAACCGAGCCGGCTCGAGCTCGGCTCGGGCTCAGCTCGAAAAAAGCTCGAGTTCGAGTGGGCTCGAGGTGAACTCGAGCTCGAGCTCGAACCGATTTTCAAGCTCGTCATTTTTTTCGAGCCGGCTCGTGTTCGGCTCGTATGTTCGACGAGCTCTGTTCGAGATCGACTCGTTTGAGCTCGACTCGGGCTCGGCTCGTTAAAAGCTCGAATAAGTTTTAGTGTATATATATATATATATAAGTCGAAGCTCGAGCTCGGCTCGTTAAAAGCTCGTTTGATTTCAGATTTTTTTCAAAAAATAAGTCGAAGCTCGAGCTCGGCTCGTTAAAAACTCGTTTGATTTCAGACTTTTTTCAAAAAATAAGTCGAAGCTCGAGCTTGGCTCGTTAAAAGCTCGTTTGATTTCAGATTTTTTTCAAAAAATAAGTCGAAGCTCGAGCTCGGCTCGTTAAAACTCGAGTTCGAGCAGCTCGCGAAAAGCTCGCGAGCCAGCTCACGAAAAGCTCGAAACTTGATTCGAGCCGAGCTCGAACATGCATTCTGGGATCGAGCTCGAGCTCGAGAAAAGCTCGAGCTCGAAATTTTTTATTCGAGCTCGAGCTCGAAACTTCAAAGCTCGGCTCGGCTCGGCTCGTTTACAGCCCTAGTATTCGAGCTAAAAATGCCCAAAGCTAGAAAGGAAGACCCCGAAGAAGATGCTTGGAACGAGCCTTTGCTACAGCAGCTTTTCAGCGAAGAAACCGAAATACCAGACTTGATTGATTTTGTTTCTGATAACTCTGTAGTAGCCATGACTGGGGACAACAACGCGAAGCCTTTCGACCCTCACATCCTCTCAAGCCCGTCCACAATGCCGTTAAAGAACTGGGCCACCTTCTTCGGACCTGCAGCCAGCAAGGAGCAAATGATTGAAATGCTTGGTCTAACCCCTCGCATCCTAGAGTCTAGCCTCGAGTCTGTTGTCTTTGAATTCGAGTCTCCCGAGTCATCTGATGGCCTTACGCCGGACGATTATGAGTTCATAGCCAACAATGTATTCCCCTACACTTTAAATGAAAGTTTCGACCTTTCCGAGTATCCCCTCGTTGCATCTTTAATGAATGATAAATTAACTAACAACTCAAATACAGTTAATATGATTCACTCGATAAAGACGCATGCACATTAAATGAACAATATATTAAAGAAATTTTTAAGCATGTTGTCAAACGAGAGGAAAACCGGGCCCAAGCTGTCGAGGAGGTTTTAACTAAAGTGAATTTGGGGACAGCTGAAGAGCCTAAAGAGACGCAAATCAGAAGTTTCTTCACCGGCACCGAGCAAGAAGCATTGACTGCACTGCTCAAAGAATTCATGGACCTGTTCGCTTGGTCCTACCCCGAATCCCGAGGCTAAGCCTATCAAGCAGAAGATATGCCGAATCAAGCCAGAATGGTCCTTTCAAGTAAAGGAAGAGACTGAGAAGATGCTCCGCGTCGGCTTCATAAGGGTGATCGAATACCCGACTTGGCTCTCCAACATAGTCACGGTCACCAAGGCTAATGGAAAAGTATGCTGCTGCGTGGACTTCCGAGATCTCAACAAAGCAAGTCCCGAGGAAGACTTTCCCCTGCCAAACATAGACACGTTGGTTGACACTATGGCCAATTTTGAGGTTAAGTCCTTCTTGGACAGGTGTTCGCCGGTTACAATCAAATCAAGATGGCCGAAGAAGACCAAGAGAAAACCGCCTTCACAACCCCCTAGGGAACCTACTGCTACACAGTAATGCCGCTGGGACTAAAGAAGGTTGGGGCTACCTACCAACGGGCAGCGACCGCCCTCTTTCACGACATGATCCACATGGAGATCGAAGTGTATGTCGAAGGCATGATCATTCACTCAAAGGGATCTGAAAATACCCGGATCGCGCGTATTGCGGCGAGCGATTTTTTGATGGACTTCACTGAAAAGAGAGTCGCCACGCCGTTTTGTATTATGAGCCTAAACTTTGAAAAAGGCTAGTTTGAAAAGGAGATCGTTTTGATTGGGAGCCAAAACTTAGGAAAAGGCTGTTTGAAAAGGAGGTCGTTTTGATTGGGAGTCAAAACTTAGGAAAATGCTGTTTGAAAAGGAAGTCGTATTGATTGGGAGCCAAAACTTAGGAAAAGGATTTTTGAACAAAGATAGTTAGGTTCGGAGGTCAGGTTACGTTTCGGGAAGAGTATCTGGAGATCACCCGAAATGCCTCGCATGACAAGTCTTTCTACCTTTCTCGAAAAGTGTGTGTGTGTGTGTGTTCGTGTTACTTTTGAAAATGAGTCTAAATGACAGACTTTAATCTTGGGTTGAATGACAAACGTTGATTTTGAAAAAGGATCGTTTAAATGACAAACGTCGATTTTAAGGGAGTTTGAAAAGGAGTTCGAATGACGAACTTCGGTTTTGAACCGGGCATTACGATATTACCCTTTTTAATAAAAATGATGGCAAATGAGATGCGATCAACGAGTCATTTTGTGACTCGGACATTTGAAAGTAAATACTATCAACAAACCAAACAGTTTGGACTTGTAAATGACAGTATTGAAAATACGGTATCAACGGATCGAACGATCCGGACGGTAAAAGTGCGATCGACGAGCCAAACGACTCGGATTTGTAAAGAGCGTAAAGTAAATAGCAATATCAGCGGATCAAACGATCCGAATGGTAAATGACGATCACGAACCTAACGGTTCGGACGGTAAAAGTGCGAATCAACGGATCAAACGATCCGGACGGTAAATGATAGAAAAGTAAAAACGGGACTCAAATGCCGTTTTAACCCTAAATTACTTCTCTCGAGGGAGAAAAGATGATAAAGGACTAAAATGTATCAAGTCCCGTAGACGGCGTTTCGTCTACATATTGAGAACTTTGATCGGATCGAAAGTAGCGTATGACGCGTAAATCGAGACAAAGCGGGGTTTAGAGAGTGAGAGTGTTACCAATGGCTAGGTGTTGACTCTTTTGCTCGGGAGGATGTATACGGGATACGAAAAGGTATTTGAAAGGTATTTCGGAAGTGTTTGACTCGTGTTTGGCTTGGAAAACGTGGTTTTCACGTAAATCAAGGCATTTTCGGGGCTCGGGAGGGGGTTTTGGTTGCTGGAACCGTGAGGATTTGCTGAGGGAGTAAATATTTGGGCCTTATTTACTGAAGGGGAGGGGCTGTATTTATAGGGGGTGAAACTGAAGAATAGGTCGTCCGGCCATAACCTCAATTTTAGGGACTTTTGGGGTATTTTGAGAATTGCAGAGACTGATTGATTAATTCGGAAGAACATGCCGGCCGACCAGTCACTCATTTTGGGGGTATTTTGGACTTTTCACCCTTGAATCTGATTGATGGGGATGGGAGGAGGCTTGCATGTGGGCCATGTGTCCTAGCTTAGTCACTAAGATTGCCCATTTGCTCCGCGAAGCCCAGTTTTGACTGTTTTCTAAATAATTGTTCGGATAAATGTCCGGAACAGTCCCGAAAAGTCCCGGAAATTGCGTATTTATGAAAAAGTGGTACTTTTACGTGTGAGAACGTGTGTTGAGTACACTTTGGATTTTGGATGCACGGGACAGTCCTGAGAAGTCTCGTTAACTTGAAAAGTGTGAGTTAACGAATTCCTGTTAACTTGGAAAGGGCCAGTTAACGGATTGTAACGATCCGGATTTGGGTACTTACAGGATCAGACGGACAACACCTCATCGACCTGAGAAAGTTCTTCGATCGCCTTCAAAAGCATTCAATGAGGTTGAACCCTGCCAAATGCACATTCGGAGTCATCCGAGGCAAAGTCCTGGGATACATGGTCACAGAATGAGACATCGAAGTTGATCCCCAAAAGATCAAGGCCATAGTCGAGATGAGACCACCGCAAACCCAAACATAAGTGAAAAGCTTCATGGGCCGCATTCATTACATCAATCGCTTTGTCAATCAGTTGACTTCCATGTGCGAGCAAATCTTTCGACTAATGGAAAAGAATGCGGACATCGAGTGGAACCCGAAATGCCAAGACGCCTTCGAGAAGATAAAGGCGTACCTCATGACTCCTCTGATCCTCTATCCTCCCCACGAGGAAAAGCCGCTCTTGCTATACCTAACTGTGACAGACACCGCAGTTGGAGCCATGCTATGCCAAGAAAAGAAAGAGTCAAAGGTCGAGAATGCCATCTACTTCGTTAGTCGAAAGTTCCAAGGCAGCGAGCTCAACTACTCAGCCCTAGAGAAAACCTGCGCAACTCTAGTATGGGTAGTCGGGAAACTGCGATACTACATGCAGTCGCACACAGTGCACCTGGTCTCCAAAATGGATCCAGTCAAATATCTCTTCGATAAACCGTCCCTGTCAATGAGACTTGCCAAATGGTATTTTTTTCTGGCGGAGTTCGACATCAAGTACACAAACTAGAAGTCAACCAAGGGACGAGTAATGGACGAACAATTGGCCAACTTCCCAACCGACGAAGCCAAAGGTCCCGAACCACAATTCCCAGACGAAGGAATCTTCACACTTGAAGGCGAGAATCGATGGCAGCTTTTCTTTGATGGAACAGCCAACAAAAGAGGAAATGGTATTGGAATGCTCTTGGTCGACCCAAAAGACGAGCACACCCCAATCGCCATCAAGATAAACTTCGAGGTAACCAACAATGTCGCCGAATATGAAGCATTCGCTGCCGAACTAGAGGCCGCCCTCGAAAGGAATGTCCAAGAGATAGAAGTCTACGGGAACTCGGCCTTGATCATCAATCAAGTTTCCAACAAATGGAAAATAATAGACCCAGGCCTGCAAAGATACCACGCCTGAATGGAGGACCTCATCGCGCAATTCAAAGAGGTCACCTTCCACTACTTGCCAAGAGACCGAAATCGATTTACAGACGCCCTAGCCACCTTGGCTTCACTCATGGAAGTCCCCAAAGGGAAGGCGGTAAAGCCATTCAAAGTAGGAAGGAAGGAAATTCCTGCCTACTGTTGTGAAATCGAGGTAGAGCCCGAGCCGATCAACGAGCCGTGGTACAACTAAATCTACCAATACCTCAAGAACGGGGAAACCTCTTTCATAAACGAGGAAGGCAAATACAAAGAAGGAATCAAAGCCAAGAGCATCGTGGCCCTAAAATGCCTTGCCTCTCACTTTGTCATCCTTGGGGACATGCTATACAAGAAACGCTACCAAGGACCGCTCCTCCTCTGCATCAGCAAGGAAAAAGCAAATGAACTCATGAACGAGGTCCACAATGAGGCTTGCGGTCCCCACATGAACACCAAAGCTCTGATGCAGATCATTCTTCGAATTGGCTTCTACTGGATCTCCATGGAGGCAGACTGCATCCACTTTGTACGAAGCTGCGACAAGTGTCGGCGGTTCTCCAACCTTAACCATCTTCCCCCTCATGATCTCTATTGCATGACCACTCCCTGGCCCTTCTCCACTTAGGGAATCGATGTCATAGGGAAGATCACTCAGCCCGGCAGTAATGGCCACGAGTTCGTCTTGGTAGCCATCGACTACTTCACAAAATGGGTCGAAGCCAAGTCCTACAGGGTGCTAACTTCCAAGAAGGTCGCACAGTTCCTCAAAGAAAACATCATACACTACAAGGAAAATCGAAAATAGAGACGGACGGAGTCTGTAGCTAATTTGGAGACAGGTTAGAGACGGATCCAAAAATTAGAGACTGATTCTGAATTTGTCTCTAATTTAGAGATGGATTCTGAATCTGTCTCTAATTCAGGGACGGATTCAGAATCCGTCTCTAATTCAAAGACGGGTTTTGTATCTGTCTCTAAATTAGAGACAGATTCAGAATCCGTCTCTAAACTTTAGAGACAGATTCAGAATCCGTCTCTAAATTAGAGACAGATTTTAATCCGTCTCTAATTTAGAGACAGATTTTAATCCGTCTCTAATTTAGAGACAGATTTTTGAATCTGTCTCTAATTTAGCGACAGATTCAACATTTGTCTCTAAAATTTAGAGACAAATTTAGTATTTGTCTCTAAATTAGAGACGTGTTCAAAATCTGTCTCTAATTTAGAGACAGATTCAACATCTGTAGCTAAAATAGATTTATTTTTATTTTCTCAATTTTAGGGTTTAATAATTGTATATTTTCATTTCATTTAAAAAAAACTTTTTTTATATAACTTTGTATATAAAATTTCACTGACCAACATCTCAAATAATTTTCTTAATCAAAAAAAAAAAGTATATCATTTACCCTAAAACCCATATCATATATCCTAAACCCTATTTTTTATATAACTTTTTCTAAAAAAATCACTAATTAACAAAGTCTAAAATATTATTTTCTAGTCAATAACAAATTAAAAAAAATAATAAATAAATATAGGGTAGTTCGTCCCTCTTTTTGACTTTTCTTCTATATACTTTCATTTGTTTAGTTTTTTTCTATCTTTTTTTATATAACTTTTTCTTAAAAAATCATTAAATAACAAAGTCTAAAATATTATTTTCTAGTCAATAAAAAATAAATATACCTCACTCTAAAGTCTAAACCTCACTCTATACCCTAAATCATATATCATTTACCCTAAACCCCATCTTTTTTTTATATAACTTTTTCTAAAAAAAATATCACTACTAACCAAAGTCTAAAATAGTATTTCCTAATCAATACAAATTTAAAAGAAAATAAAAAATAAATATATCTCACTCTAAACCTCTAAACCTAACTCTAAACCCTAAACCCTAAAATCCATATCATATACTCTAAACCCTATCTTTTTTTATATAACTTTTTCTAAAAAAAATCACTAATTAACAAAGTCAAAAATATTATTTACTAGTCAATAAAAAATTTAAAAAAATAAAAAATTAATATAGGGTAGTCCGTCCTTCTTTAGACTTTTCTTCTATATACTTTCATTTGTTTAGTTTTTTTCTATCTTTTTTTATATACCTTTTTGTAAAAAAATCACTAATTAAAAAAGGCTAAAATATTAATTTCTAGTCAATATTTTTTTAAAAAAAAAAAAAAAAAAAAAAAATAAATATAGGGTAGTCCGTCCCTCTTTTGACTTTTCTTCTATATACTTTCATTTGTTTAGTTTTTTTCTATCTTTTTTTATATAAAATTTTCTAAAAAAAATCACTAATTAACAAAGTCTAAAATATTATTTTTTAAGTCAATAAAAAATTAAAAGAAAATAAAAAATAAATATACCTCACTCTATACCCTAAACCCTATATCATTTACCCTAAATCTTATCTTTTTTTATATAACTTTTTCTAAAAAAATATCACTACTAACCAAAGTCTAAAATAGTATTTGTCAATACAAAATTAAAAGAAAATAAAAAATAAATATATCTCACTCTAAACCTCACTCTAAACCTTAAACCCTAAAATACATATCATATACCCTAAACCCTATCTTTTTTTTTACATAACTTTTTCTAAAAAAATCACTAATTAACAAAGTCTAAAATATTATTTCCTTTTCAATAAAAAATAAAAAAATATAGGGTAGTCCGTCCCTCTTTTTGACTTTTCTTCTATATACTTTCATTTGTTTAGTTTTTTTCTATCTTTTTTTATATAACTATTTATTTAAAAAAAATCACTAATTAACAAAGTCTAAAATATTATTTTCTAGTCAATAAAAAATTAAAAGAAAATAAAATAAAAAATAAATATACCTCACTCTAAAGTCTAAACCTCTAAACCTCACTCTAAATCCTAAACCTTATATCATTTACCCTAAACCCTATCTTTTTTTATATAATTTTTTCTAAAAAATATCACTAGTAACCAAAGTCTAAAATAGTATTTCCTAGTCAATAAAAAATTAAAAGAAAATAAAAAATAAATATCTCACTCTAAACCTCTAAACCTCACTTTAAACCCTAAACCCTAAAATTCATATCATATACCCTAAACCCTATCTTTTTTTATATAACTTTTTCTAAAAAAATCAATAATTAATAAAGTCTAAAATATTATTTCCTAGTCAATAAAAAATTTTAAAAAAATAAAAAATAAATATAGGGTAGTCCGTCCCTCTTTTGACTTTTCTTCTATATACTTTCATTTGTTTATTTTTTTTTTTTGTCTTTTTTATATAACTTTTTCTAAAAAAATCACTAATTAACAAAGTCTAAAATATTATTTTCTAGTCAATAAAAAATTAAAAGAAAATAAAAAATAAATAAACCTCACTCTAAAGTCTAAACCTCACTCTATACCCTAAATCCTATATCATTTACCTCCTATCTTTTTTTATATAACTTTTTCTAAAAAATATCACTACTAACCAAAGTCTAAAATAGTATTTCCTAATCAATTCAAAATTAAAAGAAAATAAAAAATAAATATATCTCACTCTAAACCTCTAAACTCACTCTAAACCCTATATCCTAAAATCGATTTTTTTTTTTAAATATAGCTTTTTAAAAATTTATATACCAAAATAACATTTTCAAAAACTTAAGTACCAAACTAGCACTTTTGACTTGAAATCCGGAATTGGTAATTCCGGATTATGAATTCCGGAATTACCAATTCCGGAATTGATTTTTTTTTTCCAAAATTGAATTTCCCAAAATAATACTTCCGTAAATACGGGCGATCGCGCGTTGAAATAGAGCGATCGCTCCTAGTGTATCCGGCGTTACCAATTTCGGATTCTATTTTTTTTTCCAAAGCTGATAAAATGGGCAAAATAATATTTTCTGGAAAAAAATAGCGAGCGATCGCACGCTTGTGGGGGCGATCGCTCTTAGTGTAATCCGGAATTGATAAATCCGGAATTAAATTTTTTTTTTTAATACTAAATTTAACTAAATTGAATTAAGTAATGTTTTTTTTTGAAAAATTCAAATCCGGAAATGCTAATTCCGGATTTGCTTTACAAAACCCACCTTCCCCGGCAAATCTGTAAAGAAATCAAGCATAATAAAAATCCAGTGAAGAAGAAGGAGAAAAGAAGGAAGAAGAAGAAGAAGAAAGTAGGTGAATTTTTTCCAAAAAAAATTGAAAATTCAAGAAGTTGATTAAGAAGTTCAAGAAGAAGAGAAGAGTGGTGATTAAGAAGTTACATTTAATCCTCTTATTTTTTGTTTGAAATTTAAATTTAGTATTTATTTGAATTTTTTTGTGAATGTAGTGATATTGTTAAATTAGATTTTTTATAATTTTTTTTTTTCAATTTTTAGGAATAAATATGGCTGGAGTTCCACTTATTTTCATGTGTTATTGGGGAGGAAATGATGAACACCCGTTTGAAGGTGAACATTTTGAAAGGGGACCAAAATGTGCACTTAGGGCTAAAACTCGGTGGAGTTACAAGAAGTTGATTAAAAAGTTAGCTAAGAAAATTGGGGTAGATCGAGCTATTGTTCAGTTGCAAGTTACTTGTAGATATCCTCATCTTGTCGCTCCTGGGATTGCAAACTACATTCCATTTGTAATCGACAATGATATGGGTATGGAAGTCATGTTTGATGTTTCTGCTCAGTTTGGTGGGTTGAGTATCTTACAATTGTATGTTAAGATAAATTTAGTTGATAATGTGAATGTTGAGGAGTTTGAAACCCATGAGGAGCCATTTCAAAATGAGTATGTTAATGACATGGATACCTTTCAGATGGGTTCTTTAAGCTGCTATAGTCAGAGGGACGCTGGAACAAGTACACAAACATATGTGGAAGAGGAAGAGGGAGAGGAAGAGGAAGAGGAAGAGAGAGAGCAAGAGGGAGGGGGTGAGGGTGAGGAATTGTATAATAATGATGATAATGATTCAGATTATGAAGAAAATATTGGGTTGCTTCTAAATGAAGATTGTGACGATGGATATGATGATTGCAGTAGTCCTACTGATGTTAGCGATAATGAGGGAGAAGATTTGGCATTACATTTGGTTGCTTACGAAGAACCACAACATCATGTGCATGAGAGAGTCGGGTATCAATTTTATCGTGATATTGGAGAAGGATCGGAGATATATGATGATAACCAATATGACTTTGCTGAATGGAATGCAGAACATCATGACATTGCCAAAGGAATTCGGTTTTCAAAGAAGTCAGAGGTGCAGCATAAAATGAAGTTGTTTCATATTAAGAAAAATCTGCGCTTCAAGGTAAAACGAAGCACAACCCGAAAGTGGACTATTGAGTGTTTGGTGAAAGATTTTTCGTGCAATTTTTATGTGAATGTGAGTTTGAAGAATGCCGGGTATTGGGAAATTACCAAATACAAGGGTCCTCATTCTTGCTTGGCAACTGAAATTAGCCATAATCATCGAAACATGGATGCTAAGTTCATAGGGCAGGAAGTTTTGGAACTGGTTAAGGCTGATCCCGAGTTGAAGATTGCACTAGTGAAGGCGACAATAAAAAAAGCCCATGGGAAGGAAGTTTCATATAGAAAGGCATGGTGTGAGAAACAAAAAGCTATTGCAGAGGCATATGGAGACTGGGAAGAATCTTACATAAGACTGCCACGTTTGTTAGCTTCCATCCAAAAGTGGAACCCTGGAACCATTGTGGAGCATTCGATCCTCCTCCTCCCCGGTGCTTTAGGTATGTTTGATCGTGTGTTACGGGCATTTGGCACTTGTGTGGAAGCATTCTCTCATTGTCGTCTGTTATTTCTGTTGATGGCACATTCTGCATGGAAGATATAGAGGGGTTATTCTTATTGCCGTAGGTGTGAAGCGCGAAAATGATAGTCTACTTCCTCTCGCATTCGCTATTGTTGAAAAAGAGGACTATCGAAACTGGTGTTGGTTTCTGCATCTTCTTTGCAAACATATTGTTAAGGGTCGTGAAGTTTGCTTGATATCTGATCGGCATAATGGCATCCTTTCCACGGTTGGAGACATTGCCAGCTGGCCACGAAATGTTATCCACAGATGGTGCATGTTGCACTTGCGAGCTAATTTTCTTAAAGCTCACAAGGGCGTTGGATTGAAAGATCTTTTTTGGCGTGCTGTTAGCACCACCCAAGATAGAAAGCTTAAATGCTATCTGAGGCAAATTCGTATCATCAACCCTGAGGCAACTAAATGGTTTGAGAACTTGGATGCTAGAAAGTGGACAATGGCTCACGATGGTGGATATAGGTACGACATTAAGACTACTAATTTGTCTGAAGTTTTTAATGGCGTTATGAAAGGAGCTCGGGGAATGCCTATTTCGGCGGTTGTTGAGACCTCATTCTATAGGTGTGTGGCATACTTTCAAGATCGACTCACTAAAGCAATTAGTGCTTTAGGGGGAGATCCTAATGGCATCCCACCACCAAATGCCACTATTCTGAGTTCGGTGAGAAAATCGATCGAAGATACCGATACAACTTGGATAAGAATTTGGGTTTCATCACGTGACAAGGTTTAACACTACGTCTGTGGGTGTTTATAGTGTGACGACCAGGGTACGTGGTGACAAAGGTGGACACATTCAAGTTGTGAGATTGCGTGATCGAACATGCACTTGTGGCAAATGGATGCAATATCATTACCCTTGTTCGCATGTTCTTGCGTGTTTCAAATCGTAAAGTGTCGATGGTATGAGTTATATTCATCCTTTTTACAACCTTGCCTCGTACTACAAGATGTGGAGCTGCTCTTTTCATCCAATCCAGGACGAGGCCTATTGGAATGTAGATCATATTGTCCCACGTTTTTACCCTAACCCTAGAGCATCGACGTGACCAGAAGCAAGGGAGACCCAAGTCAAGGCGACTGAGAAACTCTATGGATTGGCAAGTTGCGAAAAAAAAGAATCGTTGTGGGATTTGCAAGTTAGAAGGTCACACGCGAAGGAGATGTCCAACTCTTAGGCAGTAAGAGTTAATTGTTATTTTTATTATTACTTCTTAAATTAAGTGCTTTGAACTTTTAAGTATTGTTGTTTTATTTGAACTTGTAATATTGTTTTATTTGAACTTGTAATATATTGAACTTGTAATATATTTAACTCTTGGTGGAGTATGACATCAAATATATTTGTAGTTGCCGAACTTAAAACGACCAAATGGGTCAACCGCTCCATTTTATAGCAAATAAAATATGAATAAAAACTGAAATAACATTAAAATAAATAGTTAAAATTAGTGATCACATCCCGATCACATAGGATAGAAATACAAGTTCAACAGTTCAACAACTTATACATTAATCAAACATTAAAATAAAGAGTTCAAATTAGTGATCACATCCCGATCACATAGGATAGAAATACAAGTTCAACAGTTCAACAACTTTTACATGAAAAACCCCTTCATGAAAAATCAGATGGGATGAAATCCCTATGGAATACCTGCACCACAAATAAACTAATGTCATATGTTGAACAATCACCCACTCATAGTCTGTACCTAACAATTTTACCTTGAATACATTGGGGAGTGTGATGTTGAGATAATGAGATTTACGTGAGGGAGAGAAAACAACAACCTAAAAATTACAAAACAACATGATTAGATGGCAATATTAATAATAGGTTCCAGCTGTTGCATTTTTAATACATCATACCTGATGAAGTATCAGAACAGAACCAACAACTATGTCATTTCCGAACTCACTCTCAGTAAACACCTTATGATGAATTGAAGCACCTATTGTTCCCGTAGGATCCTATCAATTTTACCTTAATTAGTAAGATAAGACACATACTAATCATGCTAGAAAACATACAAAACTCATATGCTAACCTTCAAAGTCACCATAGCGTCACCAAATTCATTTCGTGTGATGGTCTTGACAACACCAACGGCAACATTAATCCTATCAAATCCATTAGGAAATCCGCCCTTGACAATGTCGAAAGGGGTAGCAGGAATCATACCATCGCCATTGAGCAATTCAAGTGCGGAGAGCCAAGGACTGCGTTCGAAATCTTTATCCTCCTTGGGATCTTCAATTGCTCTCCTCACATACTTTTGGGTCGGAATTAGAGGTTCCTGAGAGGATCCCCCCCTCTGACGATCGAGGTTTCTCTGGCGCATAGCCAACTGCACGTCACCAGCTGGACCATGAATCAGATGCTCTGAAGAGGGTTGAGACAGATTTATTTGAGAGAGGTGAGAGGGTTGAGGGTTAGATGTTTGGCCTTCAAAATGAAGACGGGGATTAGAATGGCGTTTGAGTCTGCGATCCATATTTGAGTTTTGTATGAAGCAGGTTGTAATGAAACCACTCCTTCCTTTTAAAGGGGAATTCAGATTTGATAAATCCGGCATTAGCAGTACCGGAATTGAAAGTTAAGATAAATCCGGCATTGGCGGTGCAGTTTGTCGATGAAGATAAGATCGGCATTGGCAGTGCCGGATTTGAACGTATATTTAGTAATCCGCTTGTACTAAAAAGCCAATTTATTTCGGAAATTATTTTATTAACTCTTAATAAATAATCTTAAGAGTTTCTCGTTGTATCGTTTAATTAAAGCATTACAAAATTTAAGAAAAGTTATTACAATATTTTTTAACAAAATAATAAAATGTATGAAAACTTATTACTCCCTCCATCCCAAAATTGTCATATATTAGTGGTTAAAGTTCAACAAAAAAGTCAAATGGGACAAACATTTTGAGACGGAGGGGAGGGAGTACAATATGTTAAAAAGGTAAATCAAGACAGATGGGGCGATCGCCCTCTTTCATTCGCGCGTTCACGCGAGATTCTTGGAATTTAGGAGCGATCGCTCCATTAAGAGGGGCGACCGCTCCCATATCAAAACTGAGCCAATCTTGTTATACTCCCTCCGTCCCAAAATGTTTGTCCCATTTTTGACTTTTTTGTTGAACCCGTTATTGTATAAAATGAAAAATATTATAATTACAGTGATTGCACATATACAGTGTATTATCAAAATGTCTAATACATTTTGATCAAAAGCTGGACATTTATTTTAGGATAAATAATTTCAACACTTGGTATAGTTTCTGTGATTGCAGCGATCCAAAAATAAATTTTTAACATAACACAATGTTTGCTTAAAATAAAAAATGTTTTGCTAAAAACAAACATCAGCCATACCACCAGGCACACTACAAGAAGGGAAGAAATAAAATAGATTTAGCGAGTCAAACCAAAGATGAAATTAACAACGAGTTTGTTACAAACCAAAAATAAAGATGTCTTTGGGACACACCCCAACATAAAACCAAGTTTGCATGCCAACAAAGGCATGACGAATTAAAATACAAACCAAAGATGAAATATTGTTTATGAGGATCCCCTCATCAAATTAAACCAAAGCTGAAATTAACAAAGAGTTTTAAAATTCAACAAAAAGCAGTAATCTTCAATACTGTCCACCATAGCCCGACCCATCTCCAGGTGGTGGTGGCATCCGTCCTAGGATATTCTGGAGCAACCGAGTCTGCTCCTCCTGCCGATGATCATGTTATGACATCCAAACATTTTGTTGTGCCCTCCAAGCCTGAGCCGTCTCAATCTCTGCATCTACGCAGACGGATAAATGTATAAAATCTCCCCTCATATCGCTAATCTGACTCTCCACGGAGCCAATCTGCTCTGACAGATAATAAGCAGCCTCGGCCGGGTCTGCTCGCCACTCATCCTCCTCCTCCTCCTCCTCATCATCATCATCATCATCATCTCCAGCATGAGGTCTCCTAGATGACCCCTCACCCCTCTTTTCATTCTGACATTTAGTGGTGAGGGTGAAGAAGTTAATCTTTGGACCTCCTCTAATGTCCTTGTTAACTAACCTGGGGTTAAATCCCGATTTTGTTATCAAGGCTGTGATCAACAATGGAAAATTATAGTTGGTATTGGCCATACCCTTAGCCGTGTTCCATATCTCATTACTGATTATTTTTCCAAAATCAATTGTTTTTCTATGAACTATCATGTGCATCAGAAATGCACGTCTCCAATTAACCTCATTAAAATGAGAGGAGGGGAGGATCCTCTCACAAATAAATCTATGAATATACTTCATCCAATTATCCATGTCTCGAGACTTTACAACTACACCCTTCTTCAAATCCCTAGGGTCAATTACCCCGAAAGTCGGAGCTAGCAAATGCAAATTTTCCTTAACTTTTTTTCCTATCCTCTCCATCTCTTTGGTATACTCACACCCATCCTCCTCAATGTTGGAGGCTAACCCGTAATGTTGATTAATCGCATCCCTATCATATTTTACCTCCAGTCCCCGCACAAATGACTGTCCCGTATTCCCCCGTTGAAAAACATTAGCATAAAATTCTTTTACTAAAAGTGAAGTTCCATAGTTTAGGGGCTTACTCCCTACCTTTCCCCAATTGTATCGGGTAACATAGTCATCTAAATACAAGCCATTAAAATCAAATTCCCTCTCCGGGTTGAATGGCTTGGTTTCATATAACTCAAAGAATTTTTGAGCTTCAATCCCAACAAATTTAGAAGCATCAAACGGGGGACCGGGAGGGGTTGTAGTGTTGGTGGTAGTGGTTCGTGCTTTTTTAGGAGGCATTGTAAATCAAAACCCGAAGATATAGATTGAAAGCTTACTTTGGAATTGGTCGGAATGTCGCCGGAAAGTCGCCGGAATCTTTTTCTTCAAAAACAAATGTTTGACAATCTTCAAAATGCACCTCAAACCTTGAATCTGTGCTTCAAAATGGATGATTGATTGATTTTGGGTTGAAGAAAATTGAATTTGGGGGTCGAAATTTGAAATTTGAGAGAGAGAGAGAGAGAAGGGGGCGGCTGGTAGGGTATTTGATTGGGAGAGGGGGAGGTTGTTTGGATATACCAGCGTTCTTGGGAAATTCGCTTAGGGAGCGATCGCACGGGGTCAAGGGAGCGATCGCCCCTTTTATCTGTAAAAAGAATCCGGAATTATTACTTCCGGATTACATTGGGGCGATCTCACTCTTCCATTCGCGCGTTCACGCGAAGTTACTGGAATTTTGGAGCGATCGCCCTATATAACGGAGCGATCGCTCTCTTGTCTATCCCTCTTTTCTCAAATTCCAATTAGTTATTTAACATTTTTTGTTAGTTTTTTTTTAGAATTTTCATCAGTTTTTTAACGTTTTCAGTTAGTTTCTCAGAATTCCAGTTAGTTTTTTAGAATTTTCAGTCAGTTTTTAACGTTTTCCAGTTAGTTTTTCAGAAATTTCAGTTAGTTTTCAAATTGTAATCTTTATAAAAAAAAGAAATATAGAGTACAAAACTTAACAATAATAAAAAGAATAAGTATTATAGAAAATTGACCACATCCCGGTCACGTAGGATACCCGTCAAGGATAATTAGACGGGGTAAATTCATCAGGAGGATTGCGAATCCTACTCCCTCTCCTCGGCATACGACGACCACCTGATCTAGATTGTTGAGATGAGGATGAGGATGATCCATCGGGACTTTCTGAAAACTGCACACGAGGCAAATGGAAACTAGGCCTAAATCCCGGAATCTCGAATGCCTGCTCAGGCGTCTGAGTATAATTGCTAGAAGAAGGGAAGGAGCTCTGAGGCGGTTGCGTGAAACCAAAGGCGATTCATCAATTTGGTAAAAGAATTACCCGGTCTGTCTGAGTGAACTCGTACGCATTGAACTCAAACTGATGCATATCACCGTATTGATCCCGCATCTCTGGCTCATCCTACAGCTGGTATCCGCCACGCCTACGAACCCGATTCTCCCTCCGTGGCTCCTCTTCAGCAGTATGATCAATCGTTGGAGGGGGAGCTTGGGCTTGCAGCCGTTCCTGCTCCCTAATATGTGTCAGTGTGTTACTAACACATTGTTGAGTGTAATTCGCCAGGTCTTCCAAGGATGTGGCATTCTGGCTGTATATGTACATCCCTTGGAGACTTTGAATCTGTTCAAAACAATGAACTAAAATTAATTAATACGGAAAAATGGTATTGTTTTTTGTAAAATCATTGTATGTAATATATAACTTACCACACCCTCATAACCAGTTGAACGTGACCTGAACCCTAGTCCCTCCACATTAGACGAATTGTGGATGAGCGATCGAGTAATACGCCTATACCATCTCAAATAGGGGTGATAGTAACTCATATCCACTTCACCAAACTCTCCATCAACGACATTAAACTCCCGTTCATTCCACTTTGCTATGTGCTGACCATGTTCTTGCATCCAGTTAACGCCTGACCGACCTTGCCGACTAATCCGATGCAAGTCCAAAGCGGGTGTCGCGGTCATCGAGGCACACCTTGAACCATCCCAAATTGTCGCATTACGCGATGCGGAAAGTGCCATTCAACCCTCTCAGCGGATGAGGGCACCTTCGCCCTCCATATAGCTTGGCCCCGAAGGCAAATATTCGGAGCGGCACACCGTTGTATGGTGCCACACAACCCGATCCTTGTCTAAATATGACAAGCTGGTCTCGATAGCCTTGCGGGTTATGGGCGATCCACAAATGTATACGACAATGGACCGCTTCCACCTACATATGAAACAATTGACATAAAAATAATGAGTAAAAAGCGATATATTACAAAACGAGATCATTTACAAAATGAAGTAATTGAAATATACTGTAACCCATTTGGTTGCAATCCATTAAGTGTTATTTACGTATGTCTCCTAGGTTGTGTACACAACAACCTCTCCCATGCCCAAAGCTATAAAAAAAATTATCATTACGTACAAAAGCAGATTAAGTCCACTAGCATAATGTAATCATATATAATTGATATACTGTACGATGGTTAAGAAGCCACCACACCCTTTCGAATCGTCTTTGAGATGCTACACACATCTCCCTATACAAGAAGGCCAACGCTCTACTACCCCAGTTATGTGACCAATATTATTTATTTCCCTAAGAAGTGCGAGGTACATCAACTTCACTAGGTTATCGGACGAGACGGGCATAATGTATGACCCCAATAATAAGAAAATGTAGGCTCGAGTATATGTCTCAATCATATGCTCGGACGCATTATTGGGAAGAGCTGTTCAAAATGAGGGAAGTGTCCTAGAACCCATCTCATTGATATCATTCCACCTCTTTTGATGTCTGCAGGTTGAGGGTGCAACCCCAAATAACTCCTCAACAATCTCGACCCATGCCCCCGCACTCCTACTAGTTTCGAACTAGTCACCGCCATTCCGTCTACGGGAAGACCACCACAACATGCCAATATCCTCTAAGGTGATGGTCAATCTCCCCTACGAGGTAAGTGAAAAGTGTGGGTCTCACGGGACGCCATCTTTCAATCAAAGCCTCAATCAAATGCCAATCATATTGTAAATGACCTAATAAATACGCTCCATAAAATCCGGTATTTATAAGCTTATCTTCTATCCTCCAATCAACTCTATTGGAAATCTTGGACCACGCCTAGGTCTTAAATTGGTTAATTGTTTGTCCCTCACAAATATATTTAGATCTATGTGTATCTGAGAAGTCAATACATGTGGATCGATTGGCCCGGGATCAATAAATTGTTGTTGTTCATGTTGATTCATACGAAATACAAAAATTTAATAGTAATTAAATTTAAATGGGACTTAAAGTTTTGCTACATTTAAATAGAAAAATTGCAACATGTTTGTCAAAGTAATTTTAACAAACACTTTATTTTAAACCTAACTTAAGAAAATCCTAACTAGGCAAAAATTAAATTACAATTGTTTAATTCATTGACAATCAAAAATTAAGTACATAAATCACAATAGTTTTAACAACAAATTATATAAAAATGCACAAATAAAAATTCTTAGAAAAATTTATATAGCTAAAATTAACAACTCAAAACAAATTAAAAAAAGAAATATAACTAACCATTCTTAAGTACCAAACTAACACTTTCTCTCACAACTCTTTAAACTTCTTCTCTTCTCCTTCTCCTTCTCCTTAATTCTTTCTTTCTCTATCTCACTGCACTTGCACTAGTTTCTTCTTCCCTTTCTTCCTTCCCTGTGTTTCAATCTGAAAAATGGTAGGTGGAGTAATTCAAATTTTGAATTCGGAAATAGCATCCCCGAATTCAAATTAAAGCAAATCCGGAATTTGCATTTCCGAATTTGAAGATACGCCACTAAGGAGCGATCGCCCCATAAGACGCGCGATCGCCCTCTCCTTTTTTCAGAATATATTAATTTGCTTTATTACTTTTTTGGAAAAAAATAAAATAAAAATAGAATCCGGAATTGGTAACGCCGGATACACTAGGAGCGATCGCTCTATTTCAACGCGCGATCGCCCCCTATTTACGGAAGTATTATTTTGGGAAATTCAATTTTGGAAAAAAAAAAAATCAATTCCGAAATTGGTAATTCCGGAATTCATAATCCTGAATTACCAATTCCGGATTTCAAGTCAAAAGTGCTAGTTTGGTACTTAAGTTTTTGAAAATGTTATTTTGGTATATAAATTTTTAAAAAGCTATATTTAAAAAAAAAACATCTCCTAAAATCCATATCATAAACCCTAGTTTTTTTCCATCTTTTTTATATACCTCTTTGTAAAAAAATCACTAATTAACAAAGTATAAAATATTATTTTCTAGTCAATAAAAAATTTAAAAAAAAGTAAAAAATAAATATAAGGTAGTCCGTCCCTCTTTTGACTTTTCAGCTTCTATATTTTTTCATTTGTTTAGTTTTTTTTCTATCTTTTGTTATATACCTTTTTGTAGGAAAAAATCGCTAATTAACAAAGACTAAAATATTATTTTCTAATCAATATTTTTTTAAAAAAAATAAAAAATAAATATAGGGTAGTCCGTCCCTCTTTTTACTTTTCTTCTATATATTTTCATTTGTTTAGTTTTTTTCTATCATTTTTTATATAACTTTTTCTAAAAAAAAATAATTAATTAACAAAGTCTAAAATATTATTTTCTAGTCAATAAAAAATTAAAAGAATATACCTCATTCTAAAGTCTAAACCTCACTCTATACCCTAAACCCTATATCATTTACCCTAAACCCTATCTTTTTTTATACGGAGTATAACTTTTTCTAAAAAATATCACTACTAACCAAAGTCTAAAATAGTATTTCCTAGTCAATACAAAATTAAAAGAAAATAAAAAATAAATATATCTCTCTCTAAACCTCTAAACTTCACTCTAAACCCTAAACCCTAAAATCTATATCATATATCATATACCCTAAACCCTATCTTTTTTATATAACTTTTTCTAAAAAAAATCACTAATTAACAAAGTCTCAATTATTATTTTCTAGTCAATAAAAAATTGAAAAAAAAATAAAAAATAAATATAGGGTAGTCCGTCTCTCTTTTGACTTTTCTTCTATATACTTTCATTTGTTTAGTTTTTTTTCTATCTTTTTTTATATACCTTTTTGTAAAAAAAAATCACTAATTAACAAAGGCTAAAATATTATTTTCTAGTCAATAATTTTTTTAATAAAATAAAAAATAAATATAGGGTAGTCCGTCCCTCTTTTGACTTTTCCTTCTATATACTTTCATCTGTTTGGTTTTTTTCTATCTTTTTTTTTATAACTTTTTCAAAAAAAAAATCAGTAATTAACAAAGTCTAAAATATTATTTTCCAGTCAATAAAAAATTAAAATAATATAAAAAATAAATATATCTCACTCTAAAGTCTAAACCTCACTCTATACCCTAAATCCTATATCATTTACTAGTTATTATTATTAATTAATAACATTATTATTTTTGATATTATGTATTATTACTAGTTATTATTAATATTATTATTAATTATATAATAATAATTATTAATATATTCAATTATATAATTGAATAATTAACAATAACATCATTATTAGTATTATTATTAAGTATTATTACTAATTATATGATAATATTATTATTCTTGATACTAGGCATGCTACTTTAACTAAAATTTTGGGTAAATCAAATAAAAGCATGTAAATATTTTAGATAACTTTTTGTAAATTTCAGTAATAAAAAAAAGTCTAAAATATTAATTAATTAATCAATTATATAATTTATAATTCATTAATAAATATTATTGATAATAAATATTATTATTCTTGATATTAGACATAAATATTTAAGTTAGCATATAATATAGTGTGAAACAAATATAAGTATGTGATGTGGCATTGTTTGATTGGATTTCAAAATTTCACGCGGATCATGAACCAAACCAAGATCTGGCCATTCAATATATTCAATCCAACGACCCATAATATTTCAAACAAAACCACTTCCCTTTTTTCTCTTCCTCTCATTTTTTAACCCTATTTCTCTATTTCTCTCCCTTCAACAAACACAAACAGCCTCCCCATTCCCTATTATCTCTTCACCTTTCGCCGCCACCACTACCGTCACCTCTCGCCGCCATCGCCCTCCATCACTCTCTTTCTCCATTTTTAGTCTCTGTCGGACCTCGGTAGGAGCCATTGGAGGAGCAGGTGGAGAAGCAGCGGCAGATCCGGCGACCAAAGCAAACATTAACACAACAACGATGGTAGAAGATGCCATTGTTATCTCTCTGTATATGAGATTCGAGATTTGAAAATGAATTTGTTTGATTTGTTTTTCGATTTGTTTTCGATTTGTTTTTCGAAGGTAGAAGACGCCATTTTTAGTCTCTGTCGGACCTCCATCACTCTCTCTGTTTTTCGATTTGTTTATTTGTTTGATTTGTTTTTCGATTTGTTTTCCATTGTTGGGTTTGGTTTTTTGGTGGTGTTGTTAGTGATGGTGGTGAATCTGGTGATGGTAGAGGGATGGTGGCGCCAGTGATTGAGACGGTGGTGGGTGGTTGGTGGTGGAAGTATGAAATTGGAAGTGGGTTTTATTGAAGATGATATTAGATTTAATTTTGAATAAGATGAATGGAATACTTCTCTACATTTCGTTAAATATTTAACTCGTGTTAGTTTATTTAATGGTAGAAGTTTGTGAGGACTGATTTGAGTATAAAAGAAGTTTAGGGGAGCAAAGTGTAACTATGAAATATCAAGGGCTGATTTAAGATTAATAAAAATTAAGGAACTGATTTGAGAATAAAAAAAGTTAAGGGACTGATTTAATATATATTTAAAAATATATATTAATATATTTTAAATATATATATATATATATATATATATATATATATATATATATATATATATATATATATATATATATATAATATATTAATATATATTTTTAAATATATATATAATTTTTTTTAAATGTCAATTTAGCGACAGAAATATCCGTCGCTAAAATGGTTCGAAAATAAAACTACAAATTAAATAGAGACGGAAAATCCGTCGCTAATCCGTCGACGTACATATCTGTCTCTAATTTAGAGACGGACATATCTGTCTCTAATTTAGAGACGGCCATATCTGTCTCTAAATTAGAGACATACATATCTGTCTCTAAAACAACTACAAAACAGCGACGCCCAATTTAGCGACGAGCCTGCACCCACGGAATAGCTACGGAACAAATCCGTCTCTAAACACGATTTAGCTACAGAATCTTCATTTTAGCTACAAAATTTGCCATAGCTAAAATCGTTTTTCCTTGTAGTCATATGCCGATACGGCATCCCGAACGAGGTCATCTCAGACAACGGATCTCACTTCGAAGGAGAATGCGACAGACTATTGGCCGAATTCAAAATCACACGCCATAAGTCCTCTCCCTACAGGCCGCAAACTAACGGCGCAGTAGAAGCAGCAAATAAAACCCTCGAAAGGATCATTCGAAAAATGACAGTACGAGGACGAGATTGGCCCGAGAAGCTGCACCTGGCACTTTGGGGCTACTGAACATCAGTCAGGACCTCCATGGGAGAAACCCCATTTGCTCTGACCTACGGAATGGAAGCAGTACTGCCCGTTGAATTGGAAATCCCATCACTCCGAGTGTTGTTGGAAAATGAAATCAACGAAGTGGAATGGCTCCGAAGCCGGCACGACGAATTGGCCATGCTAGATGAACGCCGACTAAAGGCCATGGAACACATTCGAGCCTACCAAAGCAGAATGGCCAGGGCTTTCGACAAGAAAGTCAAATCCCGAGACATCCGGGAAGGCGATCTGGTGCTCAAAAAAGAGCCTCCCACCCGAACCAACCTGCTTGGAAAATGGGAACCAACATAGATCAGCCCGTTCGTGGTCCAAAAGATCTTCTCTGGAGGTGCCATGAAGATAACATACCTGGATGAAAATCCCTTCATGAATCCAGTCAACGGAATCAAGCTTCGCCGATACTTCGCCTAAAGAATATCGACTTTTCTGTCTCTCCTTCACTCACAAAAATACAAAAAATTGGATGCCATCAAGGCTCAGACTGGTTCGGTCTAAGAACTCACAAAAATCCAAAAAATGGATGCCGTTAAGGCTCAAACAAAAAGAAAGCAAGAAATCCTGCGTCTCGACGAAGCTTTAAAAGTAAATCACAAATCACTACAACTAAAATACTTCTTGACGAGTACAAGCACGGTCTACTCTTGTTGGGTATGCATGTTTTAACCCTCCTATTTTGTATTAGATTTGATTGATACCATAACCTCCTGTCTATTTTAAGGACATTAGGACCCTATGTAATGAAGCTTAGACTTCAATTTTTTAGCTAAGTCCATTTTATAGAATAGGTTAAATTTAGGCTTGAAGACTGGCACAAGACTCATTGGATGTGAGGTTGCAATTTCAAGCAGAATCAAAACCGCCTCTCAGAATCGCACATGCAACCGCATGTATATTTCCCCTTGATTCTCGCCCTCGAACCATTGCATTGACAGAACCGCTTATGAACCGCACTTGTGCAGTTCATTTGCAACCACATCTATGCAACCTCCTGGTGTAGCAAACCGCACTTCATCAACTGATCCTCACCAACCGCATCCAATGATTGAAGACTTGAAGTGAACCATTTTTTAACCGTTGGAATCCACGTCAGCAATATCAAAAGTCAACCACCAAATCTTGTCACGTGATTCAATGTCAGAGGAGATCTGCAAGGATCTTGAAAAGGTGACAGGTGTCCAAACCTCATTGCTTGCACTGAGCTCCGATCGCCTTTATCTCGCAATGCATCAAAGGACAAAAGTGGTTGATGTGGACCAATAGGATTGCATCAAGTACCGCCCTTACAACAAATTCGTATCCAACGGCTAGTTTCTTGATGCTTGGGTATAAATACCCCTAATCTTCACCATTTGAAGATTGCTTGAAAAATTGAGAAGTGCTGTGTTCATAGAAGCTGAAGCTCTGCCCAGAAAGTGTTCAAACCTTTGAATCTTTATCTTCATACTTCAAGAAATATTCCCCAGCCCAGAAATCAAGCCTTAACACATTCAAGAATCATTATGCTCTACATCTCACAGATTTAAAGAGCCTTGATCTTGTTCTCACACACATAACTCACTTGTTTAAACACATAGTTTATTCATTTGAGATACACTGGTTATAGTCTTAGGATTTGATCTTCATAGAATAGATTTTAAATTTGAGTATTGATCTTTGTAACTTGTAATCTCTCATACTCATAGTAAAATCATTCTTGAAAATCCAAGACTAACCATCTTGGTAGTGGACGTAGATCGTTTATCGATTGAACCACTCCAAATCACGTGTTCTTACTTTCTGCATTTATATTTCCTGTGATTACTAATTATTTATCTCTGTCTCTGTTTGATCTTTATTTAGATATCCATTATTGTGAAATAGTGTTTGGAGTTAACATTGTCAAAAATACACGTGTTTGTAAAACTGCACTCACCAAAACCGCCAAGCAAAACCGCACTTACAAACCGCCTATTCAAAACCGCTTTACACTCTATTATTCCGCTGTGCATTTTACATCTTCACTTGCAGCTTATTATCAACTGCAAGAGGATTTTGTAAGCAATAGGTTTAGTTTTTATAAGAGGGCGAAAAATTTGTAACAGCTATTCACCCCCCCTCTAGCTATATTTTCACCCTTATTGCCACCTTTGGGACCAACAACTCTCAAGCTCACAACATGCCAAAAGACAACTTAATACATTTAACAAATAATGTGTCTGCAAATGACATGAGTGGATACTTAGGAGGTCATTCTGCGCCACTTGCGCTCGTTCCCTCGCCATTCTTCCCTTTCTTCCCTCGTCCCCGGCGATTCTTCCTTCACTCCACGTGAGCTAGCTTTGTCTCTCTCATTCCGAGATCAGGGGTCCTCCCTATCGAGTCAAGCAATCCAGTAGCTCGCAGAGCTTCATTCGCCCGTGCCTTGGCTCGGATCTCTTCCCTGCGAGTCTGCAAAAGGGGACCTCTCTCCGTCAGTCGGTCAACTCTAGTTTCATAGTCAAATAAAGCATCTCCCGTGACATCCTGAGGGTTAGCCCAAGCTTCTTCACTCCTAAGGCTGTAGCTGAGACGATAATCTTTCCCAGAATCGCTTCCCGCCTACTCCCCAAAATCACTTGGGTCTGCCTAATATGCTGCTCGTACCAATCCAGGTACTCGGTGGTCAAAACAACACTCTCCCGGCGTCTAAGGAGGACCACAGGGGGAAGGCGGAATACTTCCATACCCTCAGAAAGAAAATGAAGACATCTGGATCTGTCATACAGAAAGAAGCTACCTCCATGGTGGCAATGTCGTTCCAGCTCAGTAAAGGCTCCTGCCTCATCCCAAACTGTCGAGAAACGAACGACGGGATATAAAAAGAGGACCAAGACAATCTCGGAACTCTGACAACATATGAACCTTCCTGAAAGGCCCTCCTAGTTTCAATCCCCCAGTGAGGAACCCACCAACGGATCTGATGCGTGCCAAGATGAGCCATCGATCTCTCCCAAGCAGACTAATCCATATCTAAGACAAGAGGCCGCTGAGCAAACGTCCACGAGCTGAAAGATGACGGAGAAATAGGCATAGCTTGAAGCCTCTCCCGCAACCACAAGGTGAGCAAAATGGGACTTCCCCCTCGCATGAACCTGTCCCTCATAACCAAGCGATCAATGCCGTGAAGGGTTTCCCCCAAAACCAAAGGAGCAACATCCTCACCGGCTCTAAGCGGTCTCTACCACATCCAAAGAAGGCACGGGCCACATACCCCAATGGAGCTGACCATGAAAAGCATTGCTATCACGCATAAAGCAAACGCACTCCACGAGACATCACTCTCGTCATCACCCATGAATCTCTCAGGAAAGGCAGACATATCAATATGACCAGAATCAAGTGTCATACCTTGCGCTTCTTCCTAAGAAGCCCAAAGAAAGTATGCGAGCATCACGCTCACGGTCGCACCTCCCGACCAAAGGAAGCGAGATGGCCTCCACCTCCGGTCCTCCAAGAAAAACCCGAAAATCCTCAAAGGTGGGCATAATTTCATTATGGGAGAAGCTATACACATGCCTCCTAACATTCCAGAACCTTGCGGCCGCCCGCAACAACTCCCAATCAGGAACTAACTCCTTAAGGGACCAAACGGAGCGAAGTTGAAATCTCACCTCAAAAGCCCGCTTATTGTGCCTCATGTGGTGCCTCATCCACATCTTGAGCCGCTCAAAGAAATGCACTTGCCTCTCCTTCAAAATCCTCGAGAAAACTCTCAGAACTAACGACGAATCCATGGCAAAAATAGAGGTTTTTTGATAAAATGGGGAAGAAAGGTCGAAATGGCTGTAATTTGGGAGGGAGATAATGAGGACAATCCAGATTTTCAGCAAATCTTATCCCCTCTCCAAAAGCAAGAAGTGTCCGTACGGACCAATTTGCATGCAAGAAGTGTCCGTACGGGCCACTTTGCACCCTGGCTCAATTTTTCAAAGAACTACAAACGCTTCTTGCCCGTAGCCGGCATTTCGCACCCGACTGCTCAAAAACCCTGTCAAAGCTGTTTCCAGCCCCCATACACTAAACACAAATGCATTCCCAGCTCATGCGACATGCACAAAAATAAAATAAACTAGAAACAATTCCTAGGTCAGTCCCAGTAGAATTACAAATAAATAGTGTGTTACATTACAATAGTAAAATGCTTCATTCGTCAAATACAAGTATTTTATTACATTGATACCAAAAAAAAAAAAGAAAAGCAAAAGGAGTCCTACTCCGAATCATCACCATCGCCATCACCCGACGGGAACCCCTGCTCCCCGGTAAACCCGGCGGCCACCTCCTCATCATCGAAAAGCTGACCCCCTCTTCGATCGAATACTCCAGATAGTCCGAAGAAGTGAGCCCGGCAAAAGGATCAAAGAAGGGAAGCCAGGACGAACCCTCACCCTGCGCACTCGACGGAGGGAAGAATCGATGAAAGGTTCGCGACCTTCGGCCCTCCGAAGAAGTCCCCGCATTGTAGCTATGCTGCTCCCGAGTCGGCATCTCAGGCTGTGGCTCCGCCTCGGCCCTAGAAGAAGGAGTATCCACAGACCTCCTCGAAGGCATTGGCTTGAAAGCTGCCGCACTCCGCGAAGACCCGCATGACATCCTCCTCAAGAGATTCTTCATAAAAGCCCTCAACCCCACATACTGGCGGGTGAGCACGTCTACGGTCCGCCCCGAGACCTGCACAATAAACAACAAAAGAAATGCTCAGCGAAAGAGATAAAAAAATACTCGACAAAAGAGAAAAATACAGAACAAGATACCAAGGAGGAAAAGAGTAAACAAACTCACCACAACATCCGGATCAACCCGGTAGGCGGCAGGAGCCTGCTATGGGATTTGCACCGACACCCTTCTCCTAGAGTCCCCACGAACGTAAGTGAAGTCCGGCCCAGGCACCGGTGCATCTTGAAGACGCGACGAACCAGTCCTCCTCTCCCTCGCCAACAACTAAGGCGTCCTCAACTTTCGCCTGACGAAGGCCGCATACTCCTCGCCCTCCAGGACGAACTCCTCGACACCCACTCAATCCCGATACCTCTCGAACTCCAGCATGTCCATCTCAGCAGGGCTCATCATGCGGAAGGGCGGATCCCTCGGAGCAATAGGGGGAATATCGGCACCATGCTGCCAGAAGACCCTCTCCCCCAAGCACATGGAGTCGCAAGTAAGGCCCCGCAGAAGCTTCCTTTGTCGCGTGATCCCGGGGGCACCCTCCAGCTCATCCTCGCCGTACCAAGACCAAGGGTACAACTGGCACCCAGCCAGGCTATCCCTCTCCAGAAATCGTTGCACATCCATGTATGTGACAGTGATCTTCCTCTGGCTAGTCCTCTTCCTCAAAGAGCAAGCCCAACACAACATAGCGGGATACCCGAACATGGTCTTATCATGCCAGTCCCACGGCTGGCACCGGAAGATCTAGTAGCACCACACCTGCCACAAAAAGCAGACAATGCTCAGAAAAAGAAAAGGAAAAAGAAAGGTAAAAACAATGACATTACAAAGCTACAAAAGTAGTAAAATCATACCTCCAAGGCAAAGTTGAAGCACCCCAGGGAGTTGACCGCGCCCCGTCTGAATTTGTCCAAGGCAAAGTAGAGCTCGGCCAAGCCCGCCTCTCCCCAGGAGATATCACATACCCTCTCTGAATCCACCCGACTCTCGAGCAGAGGGAAAAGAGCGGTGGAAGAGTGATTCGAGAACAAAGTCTCAGAAAGGGCGAACCATAAAAATGAGCATGCCAGCTGCTCCGCCACCTCGTGATACAACATGCCCAAGCCCTTACGGGGCCAAGGCGCAAAGCCCAACAACTCAGTTAGGTGCTCATCGGACATTCGATCCCGCCATCTCATCGACTCCCCCTTGAAGGACAACCCGATGATAGCCGCAAAATCCATGGGAGTCACCGTCGTCTCCCACCAGTTGAAGTTGAAGGTGTGCGTAGTGTCCCACCAATACTCAGACAAGGCCAGAAAAATGCCTTTGTTCTTCTGAGTCTTCGCCAGCCCGACCAGGTTCTCCACGAACACGTTCAGCCCAGAATCAATAACTAGCCTCCGAGGGGTAGGTCTCCCATCCTAGGAGATATCGGGCATGCTCCTCCATACCTCGGTCACAGCCTCAAGGGACCCATGAGACTTCATCTTTTTCGCCTTCCCAAATGAAGGCACCTCATCCTGTAGGTAAACACAACAAAGGTACGTCAATAACGATACTTAACAAATGAACCCAAAACAAAAACAATGACACATATCATTTACAAACACAAAAGTCCATACCAACACGGCACACAAACAACAAAGGGTCCGTCCCTACACATACACATTTTTTCACAAACAAGGGTCCGTCCCTACACAAATTTTTCAACACAAAGGGTCTGTCCCTACACGACACATTTTCATAAACACAAAACATTTTTCAAAGGGTCCGTCCCTACACGACACATTTTCAAACAAAAGTCCATCACAAAAACACGGCACATTTCACACAAGTTCCCCACAAAAAATCCGTTCATACACGACAATTTTTCGAACAAAAAAACCATGTACATACAAAAATAGCATCAAGGTACAAATCACCGAAGCATGCACTTTAAGGAGATACACTTTATTTTCACAAATAAGAGCAAAACTCCACATTTTTGCACAACAATCACATACCTACAATCCATATACACCCAATTTCAACAATTCAACGTCAATTTCACAAATTGATCATGGCAACAACAAAAAGCCCCAAATTGCAAAAACTAAAACCCTAGTTCTAGAATACATCATTTCTAGCAAGAATTAAAAACAAAAAATTGATTTCTTACCTCCACTACCGTTTTCCCCGCAATGTGTGCACCCTCACATCCAGATACAACTCATCCAGATTGATTGTTGAAGGTGTGTAGGGAGAGAAGCTCCTTTGGAGATCCAACCTCCTCTCCATGGCTCCTCGGGCTCTTTGACGACGTCCAAGCCTCAATCCTTTCGCCATGATAGTAATCTAGCGATTTAGAATGGTTTTCTCGGGAAAATTTGGCTCAAAAATTGGTTTTCTTTTCTCTTTCTCTCCTTCCTCGGCAGAAACTTGAAAAGGAAATGGAAATGGCGTGTTTGCAATATGATTTTGCTTAAAAACACCAGATTTGCATAAGAGTCCGCACGGAACACTTTGCAAGTGCAAGTGAATCTGCACAGACTACTTTGCAGCCCCAGGCAATTCCCTCTTTTGCCCTTACAAATTTTGTCCTTGGTTGTCCAAAAGAAATTTCCAACAAAATTCATACATTTTGGTCCCTAAAACAAACGGAATCATATCCCTAAGGCACAAACGCCTACAAAAACAAATCCCGGACGTCATCGTAAGTCCGAACCTCAAGGCAAGCACGCCTCCCAAAAATCAAATACAAGGCAAGCACGCCTCCCAAAAAACAAACACAAGGCAAGAATGCCTCCCAATATACCACACAAGGCAAACACGCTTCCCAAAAAACAACCTCAAGGAAAGCACGCCTCCCAATATACCACACAAGGCAAGCACGCCTCCCAATATACCACACAAGGCAAGCACACCTCCCAAAAATCAAACACAAGGCAAGCACGCCTACCATACAAGGCAAGCACGCCTCCCAAAAATCAAACTCAAGGCAAGCACGCCTCCCAAAAATCTCACTTAGGTACAAATGCCTTTACCTCACTTAGGTACAAGCACCTTAGGCACAAACGCCTTCTTATCAAGGCACGAACGCTTTCATCCCCATCATAGGACACAACCACGTCCTCACATCCGACCCAAGCGGTCACCTCACACATGAACTACGATCAGGCTTGATTCCCAATCGGGATACGTAGGAATCCTACCAAAGGGTCCAGCAATCCGACCCAAGCGGTCACCTCAGGACACCACCACGTCCTCACTACTCTATCTCAGTCAGAGGACACCACTACGTCCTTATACAAGACAAACTCACCTCACACACGAACAACGATCAGGCTTGATTCCCAATCGGGATACGTGGGAATCCTACCAAAGGGTCCAGCCATACGACCCAAGCGGTCGCCTCAGAACACCACCACGTCCATAACCGACGACTGACACGGTCATCTTCTCTCTCCGGACAAGCGGTCAAAATCGGGAACCTTATCTTTATCGACGACCCCACTTCCTCCATAAGTGACGTCGCCGAGGGGCTTCTATAAGTACCCCAACCTGGACCGCTCTCCGTCCGAACTTACGGAAAACACCGAGGACTCACGCCCGCGTGATCTCGAAGACCTATAACGTCCAAAAGGTCCAAAACCACCATCCAAACCAAGGGAAGACCTTTCAGGGATAAAAGGGAACTCAAGAACTTTACAGGAAATAACAAAATATGGCCAATTGACATAATGGTCCGTACGGACCACTTTGCAAAGTAAGAATGGTCCGTACAGACACTTACTTCAACACGCCAAAATGATGAAAAAAATCCCCTTAAAGTCCACAATATTCCCTCAAATCCAGGAAACCCAAAAAACTAGTAATGACACAAAGGTCCGTACGGACCATATTGCAGTTTTTTGATCCTTATAAATAGAAGGCTCCCCCTTCCATTTCATTCACACCTCCATTCTCTCCTCTCTCCCCCAGTCTTCAGGCACCCTTCTAAGCCTTCCCGTCCTCTTCTGGTCATTTTGAGGCGCTTCTGAGCCATCCCGAGGTGCTCCCGAGCCATCTCGAGGTGCTCCCGAGCCTTCCTGATGTGCTCCCGAGCCATCTCGAAACTCATCCAAGCCTTCCCGAGGCACTTTCGAGCCATCTCGAGGCATTTCGAAGCATCCTGAAGCTCTGCCAGTCCATCCTAAGGCATTCAAAAACATCCCCAAGCCCTGTTGGTCCATCCCAAGCCACCCCGAGGCATCCCCCGAGGCAATCCAAGGCATCTTGAAGCTCTGCCGGCACACACCGATCCATCCCGAGGCATTATGAAGCTCTGCCGGCACACACCGATCCATCCCGTGGCATCCCAAAGCTCTGCTGGCACACACCGGTCCATCCCCGAGGCATCCCGAAGCCCTGTCAGTCCACACCGGTCCATCACGAGGCAATCCTGATCCATCCCGGTCTGTCCCGATCGATCCCTGACGTCTCAAATCAAACACATTCCCCCGCGAAAGATAGACATAAACCAACATTGGTTCGATCTCCTTCCAAATCTCATTTAATTGCTTTCAATATATAAATATTTCTTTTAAATACATCGTCTACAATGTAGACATCACTTTCAAAATGCATTTTTAAAAGCACACACACACACAACATTTAAAGAAAGAAGGGTATCGAAAGACTCGTGTATACGAGGCGACTCGGGTGAGCTCAAATATCTCTTCCTGTGGCGTAACCTGACATCCGAACTCAAAAATCTCATCACAAAACAAAGCAAAACTAAAATAGCCTTTTCTCAATGTTTTGGCCACAATCAAAACGGCGTGGCGACTCTAAAACGAAATCGCAGCACGACCGCACGACGCGAGATACCAGTCCGGCCACGGATCGGGTAATTTCACCTTTGCTTCAATTCATTTGGAGAAGTAGTCAACTGTCACGATCACATACTTGCAATTACCTCGGGCGGGGGGAAAGGGTGATGATGTCGATTCCCCACATGTTAAATGGCCACGTAAGTATTATAAGAGTCTTCTTAATTGCTGGGACACTAGGAATGTCAGAGTATCTCTAGCACTTGTCACACTTTCTTACATAAGCTTGCGCGTCCTCTCTCAAGTTTGGCTAATAGTAACCAATCTTGATGATTTTATCGGTTAAGGTTCTGGCCCCTGGATGACCACCGCAAATGCCTTCGTGGACTTCAGCTAAGAGATTTTCTGTTTCCTTAGGATAGATACACCTCAACAGGGGCTTTATGAATGATCTTCTGTATATAATTCCGTTCATCACTGTGAACCTTACTGATTTCTTCTTAACGAGCCTGGCATGTGCTTCATCTTATGGGAGTTGGTTCTTGTCAATGAAGTCCTTGTAGTCATCTATCCAACATCTCTCCTCATCATCTAGGAGCATTACTTGTAATCTCTCGTAGGTAGGTTTTTCAGCAAAGACTACGAGTGGGTTAGAATTAGGATCTGCCACATCAATAGTTGCCAATTTAGATAGAACATCTGCCACTTGATTTTCTTCCCTTCCTATCTGACTTATTTCAAAAAAACTCCAGTTTTTTCGTCATGTCTAGTAGGGGTGTAAATGGTTCGGTTTGGTTAATTTGGACAAATTTAGAGACCAAACCGCTAGTAATCGGTTTGGAGAAATCCCAAACCAAATCGAACCATGGAAATTTTCAAACCGAACCAAACCAAACCACCTCGGTTTGGTTCGGTTCGGTCTCAAACCGAGGTTTCATTAAACGGTTCAAATTGTTCGAACTGCGGTCTAGACCGCGGTCCAAACCACAAACCTTTCCACATCTCTTTTTCCTTGGAGCATACTATAGACCTTGTAAACATATTCCAGTCCCAAACAATATTATTAGTAGTAGTAACAGGGTAGCCCAAAAAACTTCAGAAAACACAAACAAACCACATGTTTAATAGATGCTTCAAACAACATAATATGAAAATGAAACGGATGTTTAAGAATGCAGTGCAACAATCATAAAAGCAACAAAACTCAAGCAAGTCTTTACTGGAATAGCTATTAAAGTCCATATTATATTTGTCTAGAGCCTACATTGGTCAAAATGAAAATTGGTATAATTGTGCAGAAAAATGTTTACTCTATTTTGAATTAGGTTGGTGAATTTGATCTAAGACGTCGTAAAAGCAAATTGTAGATACTGGAAAGGTTGACTTGACAAATTACTGAATGAAATAGAAAGAGGTCAGAGAGAGCTTAATTTTGTATAGAAAATTCGTAAATTACCTTTCAATAGCCGGAAATTGGTGAGGCAGAGGAAGAGTGAGCCGGAGGAAGAGTGAGGCGGAGGAAGAGTGAGTCATGAAGTCAGAATGAAGGAGAAGGAAGAGGAGGAGTGAGCCGGAGGAAGAGTGGTAGTCTTC
This sequence comes from Adenophora triphylla var. japonica, assembly GCA_022495995.1. Lineage (NCBI taxonomy): Eukaryota > Viridiplantae > Streptophyta > Magnoliopsida > Asterales > Campanulaceae > Adenophora > Adenophora triphylla. Next base: position 84,771 of record JAFEMH010001695.1, on the reverse strand, counting down.
GTCGTCGTCGTTGTCAAAGAGAGAGAGAGAAGGCGCCGCTAGAAACTGGAAAGAAAGAAAGGAAATGGGAAAGGGATAGGTATTTATATTTTGGAATAGGTGATTAGGTTAGGGTTTGAAAAATCAACGGTGGAAAATAAATAAAAAATAATCAACAGTTAATATAACGGTTTGGCGGTTCAGCTCGGTGGTTCAGTTTGGCGATTCAGCTCGGTGGTTCGGTTTGGCGGTTCAGCTCGGTGGTTCGGTTTGGCGGTTTAGCTCGAAATGGTTCGATTCGGTTTGGTTTGGAGGAGTGAGACCGCAAACCAAACCGAACCGCATGGTTTATAAATTTTTGGAACCGAGCTGAACCGTTAATCGTTAAATACCAAACCAAACCACGTAGTTCGATTCGGTTCGATCTCAAACCGCGGTTTGAACCGAACCGCTAACACCCCTAATGTCTAGGATAAGGTCTTTATATTTTGTAAGTACAGGATGTTGCGTGCTATATTTCCCTTTTATCTGCTTGACTACTAGTTGGAGTCACAGAAAGCAGCAACTTTGGTTGCTCCATAGAAGGAAGCCAATTCAATGCCAAATATCAAGGCCTCGTCACTATAAGAAAAATGGCTTTTTGTGACAACATTTTTTGAAAGGGCTAAAATTCGATCTCAAATACCTTTTATCTGCTTGACTACTAGTCTTTTTTGCAGCATGAAGACCAAGTGATTGTGGAACATATTTCTCACTCTCCTTTAAAATTCTCCATACATGCTCATACTTAAAAACCTTTAGCCTTTTGTCATCACTTTTTCTCCATTGTTCATGTGCCTTCTCAAGTACATCATCATCACTCCAACCACTTGCACGATTGTTGTACCAATTATTGTAGTATGCTGAAAGCTCATTCACTTGCGAATAAAATTGATAAAAATGTGATTTAGCTCTGCTTGCAATCCTTTCCATTGTTCCAGCAGGACGATGTTGGTTGTAGTAATCAGTGATGCGTTGCCAAAATGCTTGTTTGGTTTGATCATCACCAATCACTGGATCAGTTCCAATAGTAACCCATGCCATAGCAAGCACCTTTTCCTCATCCATGAGACCATTGACTTCGATTAATTATGCGCTTCTTGACACTTGCATCAACTTCATAGTTCACATCCACATCTTTGTCAAGGATGATTTGTTCAAGCCCTACTTGAGTTGAATGTCTGGAAATTGAGAATCTCGCATAGAAGATGATGTTATAGGGTCTTTATCATTGCAAGAGACATCAACATTATACCTCTGTGACTCCTTTGAAGGTAACTTTGATGGTTGTGTTGATTGTTTTACATTAAAATTGGTTGATACCCCAAATTGATTACTTATATCAGACCAACATTCGGGTGGGCGAGGAAATAGCTGAGGTCGGTGGACATTTTGAAAACATTGAAAAGGTGACATATGTTGAGGAAATTGTTGGATATAAGGAAAATTTTGGATATGTGGTTGCGTAAGAAAAGGAAAAGAAGAAGGACGAGGATTAGGACGTCTCGAATCGGTATTTTCTTTGGCATTTTGAGGCAGAGAGAGATTTCTTTCATCCATGTTTTGGAACAATTGGCAGGATGAACAAAAAGAATGCTTATTGTTTCTTTATATAAATATTTGAAGTATACAAAGAAAAAAACAAAAAGCCAAGAGTCAGTACATACAACGTTCACTTCAATTGATTGCAAAATGAAATGGGAAATGGAAGATTAACAACGGTAACATTTTGACAATCAAAAAAAAAAAAAAAGAGGAAAAAAACATAATTGTTATTTTATACTCCCTCCGTCCCGGTAGAAGCGTCGCCATTTTAGGGGTGTCACGCAAATTAAGGAAAAGTGTGGGAAGAAAAAATGTTGTGAGTGTAATTTGAAAATAGGAGAGAGAATTAGTGGAGGAAATAGTGAATTTAAATAGTGTTGTGAGTGTAGAGGAGAGAGAATTAGTGGAGGGAATAGTGGATGGGTAATAGAATATTAATAAAATATTTCCTTTTTAGGAAAGGGTGACGCTTTAAACGGGACACCCTTTTGGGTAAAAAGTGACGCTTCGGATGAGACGGAGGGAGTATTTAATAGTTTACATAGGGAATAGGTGACATTAATGTAAAGAGCTCCTTGAAAGAGCTCTTTCTAGAAAGAGTTGCTCCTTAGCAAGGAGCTCTTTCACATCTTTCACAATGACAAAAACCTCTAGGGAGCTTTTTCGTAAGAATAAGGAGCTATGAAAAAGCTCTCATTGTGGATGCTCTTAGTAATTGACACTCTTTTTCAATGCCCTCTCAAATACTCCCTCCGTCCCACTTCACTTGGCACTAATTTCCATTTTGGGTCGTCCCACTTCACTTGGCACTGCCCAAAATGGAAAAGAATATTCACTATTCCCTCCACTCATTCTCTCTCCTACTTCACTTTTACACTCACAACATTCTCTCTCCTAACTATTCCTCCCACTCATTCTCTCTCCTATTTAATTCTTCATACTCACAACATTTAACTTTTTCTCTTTCTTACATCACTTTTCCTTAATTCCTACACCCAAAAAGTTGGTGCCAAGTGAACCGGGACGGAGGGAGTATAAGTTTTTTTTAGGATACTTTAACTTCTATCCGAATCAATTATTGTGATACTTTAACTTCTATCCGAATCAATTATTGTGATATTATCTTAAAATTTTCTCAGTACAATTTTTCCCGCGAATGATTCCCTCCAAAGATTTTAGAGATGTTGAAAGTTTCACAGAAACTCTCTCTTTCTGCGTGGCTAGGTCGTCCAATTTTTGGGTGCTGTCTAGGTTAGACGGCTTTGGGGATTGATTCCCTTTGAAATTTTTTGCATCTCTCTCGCGATTGATTCCCTCCGCGATTGATTCCCGTGCCAATTTTTCCTCTGCGACTGAACGGAGGGAGTAGTCTTCGATTGAAATTTCTGTCTGCTAGGTCGTCTGCGATTGATTCCCGTGCTATCTAGGTTCGACGGCTTTGGGGATTCCGAAGGTAAGCATCGCTCTCGCTTTCTGTCTCTCTCACGCCCACTCCATGCATCTCTCTAATTCTATGTATTCGATCGTTATTTCCTTTGCTCTCTGTCAGTCTGCTATGTACGCAAACATAGTATCAAGAGCTATTGGCGATCCAACTCTGCCTCGCAATTGATCGATTTAAACCCTAATAGGTGAGTACTTGTTATTTTCGAAAGGTTCATTCATGCCTTTATGTCAAGGCAATTCAGCAATTAGGGGTTAGGGTTTAAATTTCTTGATTCAAATTTCGTAGTTCTTGTTTCTTGTTTTGATTGTTATGGTGCTTGGAAGGTGAATTTTTTGATTTTATAGTCTGTTTTGGGTTGTTGGATTGTTTATTTTTATTTTTTTTTCACTACTCACACATGCACATGCACATGCACATGCACGCACAGAAGCGCCTAGGAGATAAATTCTAGGGAGATAAAGCCTTCCCTCTAACTTCTTGGGGGATCGAACCCATGACCTCCAGGTTGGAAGCCATGAGCTCTAGCCAGATGGCCAAATCCCCATGTGCTTTTATAGTCTGTTTTGGGTTGTTGGATTGTTTATTTTTTTTTATTTTTCACTACTCACACACACACACACATTTTATTTGTTCACATTGACCGGGGGTAATGACTCATTACAAGCTATTAGTGTTCGTTTGGATGGGAATAATTATACTTATTGGAGTTATGTAATGCGAATTTTTTTGAAAGGGAAACAAATTCGCATAGCCTAGATTTATTCTTAATGACCATAAAATCAATCTCCTCTACAGGCTGGTACGCTGATGTTTGTTGGTGTATTAGCTAATAGAACCGCACTCTCTACTAATCTTGTTAAAAACTTTATCGTTCATTCGCTGACATAGCCCGGGAGGATGCAAAAGAATCAACTGATTTGCAACTGTTTTGTTTCTCAATCATTGCCTTGATCAACATTGTTCAGGTAAACTTATACGCTGCGAGTTAAAATTGGAAGTAACAGTAAAAAGAACTGCTGCAAGTAGCAATGATTTTGAATGCACGAACTCGTTAATGCTTTCCATGTCATCTGAAATCAAAAGCTTCTTCATGAGCACAGATCTTTTCACCGACAAAGAATAGACCTACTTTCTTTTCCTAGAAAATTAGGCAATAATGGGTAGGACATGAATTAGTTAATGAACTTACTATGTTCTGTGGTGATTCTTCCACGTTATCGTCCTCTCTTTTCTTTTTCTTCATCTTTTTATTTTATTTTAAAAGAGTCTATGTTTCAGTAGCTAATAACTTCATATAGGTTAAATATCTTGCCATTGACATATACTAGAGTAAGGTTGTAACATAGTGCCTATCTGTTCTCTTTTGCCCTCCTAATATCAAGCAGGATCTTGTTAGTTCTATTCCATTGAATTATAGCTTGTTAGTTGATTTTACTGATATATGGGGTAGGAGGCTCTTGCAATCTCTCCGTGCCCTCACACACTTTAAAGAAGGGCCATGTTTTGCCATGAATTAGTACACCTTCACGATCAATCACTTGCACAGCTGCTTAATAAGAATTGATAGTATTACTAAACAATTTTAATATATTCACAGACTCACTGTAATCATATTAGCTTCTTTTTTGGTTGTCAAGTTTTCTGCTATGTTATTTACTAAATATGTGAGCTTAGTTTGTTCTTGTGATGATATCCAGAGGATAATTTACTGACTTTGTTGTTGCTGCTAATTTTACTAGTTACGATATGTTGAAGTGTTATCCAAAAAGGCTGTTGATATCTTAAAGGAGATCACGTACTCTTCGATGGCACTTGTTTAATGTACATGTCACAGAAATTGTATATTATTTGGATTTACCCTTACAACTTCTTTTTGATTTTTGTGCATTTTTATGCTTAATTTCAGAGACCTTACAGGGGTTCTTGCTGAACTAACTAAAGAGTTCAATATTGATAAATTTCTTTAGGTATTTCTGGAATCTCTTCTCGAGTACAGGTCGAAAATATTATTTTTGCATTTAAGTAATGTTTTTTCCTTCCTGTGTTCGCCAACTGAGTGATCTACATTCACTGTCTTGATGATGATCTGTATCTTCAAACTTTATTATCAATAGTGGAGTCGATTCCTGTGAGAGGCTTAATCAGTCACCTAGTCATGAAGCTCCTTTCTTCATCCACATCAAAGAAAGAGAATGAAAGGCTTTCATCTGAATCAGGTTTGTTCTGTTCAGACTACTTGCCTTGCTTTCAGCGAAGTTACCATACCCTCAATTCCAGCTCTTTCTAGGCAGCTGACCCTATATCTTGAAACAGCGGAGGTAAGAATATTGTACTGTTTCATTAATGCTGCAATACGATAAGAGTTCCTTACCTTCCCCTCTCTGATTATCAGGTTGCTTTGTAGGCTGGCCTAATTTCTCATTCGGATGGACTGTTAGATTCAGCAGTCTACGGCTTGCAAAATGTTGACTCGGTGGATGGTAAGCCTAAACATTATTGCACAAGGAAACATTTTTTACGGAAGTATTGGCTGGCCTAATTTCTCATTCTTAATCATGGATTTATATATGTTAGCTTGTCGCCGCTCAGGAAATATTCATTTGCTTTTCTTATTTTTTGTTTCCCATGTGATACAACATTATTAATCCTTTGTACTTTATTATTTTGAAGATTTGCCAGCTTCCATCTTTGTGCTATGACAACGACTGGCCGATGCAAAAGGTGTTCATTTTCCCTCTCTTTTTTCCTTTCTACATGAATCGATTGTGATTTATCAGCTTTCACTTGCCAAATATTTTCTTATGATTGATATGACAGTACATCTTTACCTACATCACAATTCATGTTCTACTTTTGGCCGCCTTATTACCGTGTTTGTTAATAGACCATATTATTGTTTCAACCGTCAGTTATATATCTGATCCTACCTGAAATCTTGGTTTCCATTTTGTCCCTGTTATGGTTTTTACTTTGTTCCCGGACCATGTGAATACCTTTTCTCATGGCCATTTAGGACCATCGAGTGTTGAAATGTGCCTTGCACATCGACAAACTCGCGGGAATGCCATTTGATTGGCTATATTTCTCTCTATTGAGCCTTTACATTGCATGTGATATATGCCAGTAAACAGCAGTTAGACCATGATATAGGCAAGGTAGATAGCATTCAGGTTTTAGAGATTATTTATGGACATTCAATAGGCATGGAATCCATTTGAACCGACATGACTAAGACAAACGAGGTGGTGAAAAGCACATTGGTATATAGGGAAATGTGAACTGATCATGTCAAGTTTGTGATCATGTCAATTGGCATAGAATTCGTTTGAATTTTTATTTGTCGTATTGCAAGGAATGAGGAACGAGTATGGGGTTTGAGTATGAGTGTTGTTGTCCAACGCACTAACAGAGAAGGATTTTCACAAGCCAGTATACTATCTAAGACTGAGCATATAATCACCCATACTGTTTTGTTGTAAATAACTTGGCTGCCATTTTTTCACGATGAGGAATTCAACTTTCCTAAGCTCTCTCTGTATGCATCAAAATAATGGCTCTGGGTCTGTGAGTCATGAATGGTTCTATTCACTTAAAGAATAATTAATTCCAGTTTAGATGTATTGGAAATCTCATAATATTTTGTTTGTTAAACTAAGTACTTAATTGAAATCTCAGAATATTTTGTTGTTTAAAAAAAACATTGTTGTTATGGATCTAATGAAGTGTTATATCGAGTATTATTTTTTGGTAGCCAATGGAGTCATGTTCGATTATGTTTTGTATTCATTTTTTAATCCGCAGAGATATTCTTCAATTATCATCTAATAAATTGTGATTGTGATTATATGTATTTTATAACGGAAGCTTTGGCGGTTTTTTTTCCCGAGTATTATTCTTTGGTAGCCAATAAACATGTTTGATTAAGTTTTGCATTCATTTTTTTAATATGCAGAGAAATTCTCACATTATCATCTAATAAATAGTGATTGTCATTATATGTTTTGGCAGTTCATGGGGTAGAATATGCATTTGGTGAACATGAACATTCAACTACAGGGATATTTGAAGTTGAGCCAAAAAAGTGCCTGGAATTCACATTTAGGAAATAAATGTTGGTAGGACGAACAGACTTGGAACCAATAGAGGTTCATGCATTCAAGGAGAAGTTAGCAGAGGAGTACTCACCAAGAAAACTGCAACCACTTATGTAAGACGTTTGTCTAAGTTTGACCGGAAGCCAATTCCTAGCCGGGTCAACTCGACATGGTAAGAACTTCAACCAGTAAAGATATTGGATTTCTTTCAGGATTTTCTTATAATATTATTAATTATGATACTTAAATCATCTCGACCAATTCTTGACAAATACTGAAGAATCTCAACCTTTAAAACTCCCTCCAACTCGCTTAGAGGGCTAGCTTAGATTTAGGAACCAATTGAAAACAACATGCGAGATATTACTGTGTCTATGATGAAGAACTATCCTTTGCTTTTACGCAAATTTATGGTTGACAAAGCAAAATTACCGTTACTAGTGGAAATGATTACTAGTGGAAATGATCATGTACATGGACCTGGAGCTTTATTCTCCAAAGAGACAGGAGTAGGTGCCTTAATTTAATATATTTTTAGGTGAATGATCAAGATTTGGCCAAGCTCTTATAGTCTTTCTGACTTGTAGGTTATGAAAAGTCAGTAGAGGAGAACACGAGTACAAAATTAAGCATGCTAATGACTACCTCCGTCCCAAAACGAATGTCCAAAAACTTTTCAAATTCCCTCTTGATCAAGAGAAAATTTGAATTTTTTGGACATTCATTGGGGACAGAGGTAGTAATGCTATTACCTTTTCCTGCTTTGCCTGCCAAAAGGAGCCACTGACATTGAACTGTGAGCAGAATCACTGCAATACTTATTATTTCCACCCTCTTGTTAAGGAGTACCAATCCCTTAACATTGCCCTGTCGTTGTATTTATTTTTTTAGGCTAGTCATTTTTGTTTATTTGTCTCGCTATTTGAGAAGGGTTTGCAAATTTAGTGGGCTTACTTTCCAGGTGTCTTATTTTATCTAATCATTTTGTTTCAGATTGAAATCAGAGAGCAACGGGAGCAACGGCTGAGGTTTGCAGTTACCAGCCCTTCAAGTTCTTTTTCGTACAAAGAGGTATCTTCTTCTTTCTCCTTCAAATTTCCATTTTGAAGCATAGCCAAATTGCTGTATTCAGCAATAGCTTTTATTCCCATAACATCATTGTTGAATGGTGTCCCCGGAAGCGGATACTTGACCCATGCCATAAATCTCTATTTACGCTGTGAGTAACATAGACAATATTCATTGTAACTGTAGGGTGGTGGGTGTTCAATGACGTTCATGATAGAGTTTGAGGTTGAATTGTTTTTACAAAAAACTTGGGGTATTTTTTGAATGAATTATTGAGGGTTTAGTTCGAATTTCTCAACCTATGTCCATATGATACTGAATATTGGTTCCTTTTCACTTAGTTCTAGAAGTAAGCTTAGCAGATATAAAAAGTAGGGAACAACAACAGTAAAACTTCAATCTAAAAGACCGTTGATCCAAACTCACAGAGTACTTTAGATAACCTAATCTTTTTGTATGGAAAAGATCACAAATTGTTTTTTGTCAGTGAAAGATATTCGCTTGGCTACCTGCAGATAAACCACACCAACTGAAGAGCTCCATCAGTTTTTGGAATTTCAACTGCCAAGACAAGACAGTGGGCACCAGTGTTCAACGATCTTCCAAGATCTTCCTTTTGGACCACAGCATAGGCAGCAAAGCACAGCATCTTTATATGACTTTGTACGAGTATTTTTAAGATAGTTAAATGCAAGTGTTTTTGAAGGGGACATATGTAAATATATGTTTATGGTTTGAGTTACTTGATATGACTTATATGACTTTATATAAGTATTTTTAAGATAGTTAAATGCAAGTGTTTTTATTTTAATAATTGTGTATATGGTGATCCCTAGATTGATTACGACATAGTATTTCCAGTTGTATTCTTGTATGTGTTTGTGTCAATGGTATTTGGGAGGGACAAAACCGTCCCCAATAGTTTTTGGAAGGGCAATCATAGTCGTGCCAAATGTATTTCGAGAGGCAATCAAATCGTGCCAAATGTATTTGGGACGACAAACAAAAGCGTGACAAAAGTATGCTCGTGGCTTTCGTGACACTATGACTAGGGCATATGCTATCTTTTATGCATTGAAGTATCTGCTCTCCACGTCTGATACTGCCTTGGAGACATAGTAGATAGGTCTCTGTGTGGTCCCTTCATTTCGGACTAGTACCGCAGCTATTGCGTTGTCCGTGGCTGCTAGGAAGACATATAGCATTTCTCCAGTAATCATGCGGCTCAACAAAGGAGGGGTTCCCAAGTATTCCTTCAACTGTTTGAATGATTCCGAGCATTCAGGTGTCCAGGAGAAGTTCTTGGCCCCCTTCAAGACTTTGAAGAATGACAGCGATCTTTCAGCGGATTTAGCGATGAATCTTCCAAGTGCAGCTATCCTTCCATTCAGTCTCTGAAACTCCTTGATGTTGGTAGGTTCCTTCATTTCTATTAAGGCTTTGATTTTTTTCTGGATTTGCCTCGATGCCACTCTGTGATACCATAAAACCGAGGAATTTTCCAGCAGTTACCCCGAACACGCATTTACATGGGTTTAATTTAATGATGTTGGCTCGTAGGTTGTTGAAAGTTTCCTCCAAGTCTGGTGCGTGACTTCCATCCTTAGTTTTGATGACCATGTCATCTATGTAGGCCTCCATGTTGCGGCCTATCTGCTCCCCAAAGACTTTGTTGACCATGCGGCGCGAGTTGCGCTTGCATTCTTGAGCCCGAAAGGCATCATAGTGTAACAATAAATTCCTCAACCGCTGGAAAATTTGTTTTTCGATGTCTTCCTCAGCCATTTTTATTTGGTGATAACCAGAATAGGCATCTAGGAAGCTGAGCGTTTTATGTCCAGCGATGGAGTCTACCAACTTGTCAATTTTTGGGAGAGGGTAAATGTCTTTTGGGTAGGCTTTGTTGAGATCTGTGAAGTCTACGCACATTCGCCACTTCCCGTTATGTTTCTTGACCATCACCACGTTGGCCAACCAAACAGGGTATGTTGCTTCCCTGATAATCCCAACACTTATTAATTTTTGCACCTCTTCTTTGATAGCGTCTTCCTTATCATTTGCAAAAATTCTCCCTGTCTGCTTGATAGGTCTAGCAGACAGATCAACTTCCAACCTATGGAGAGCTATATCTTCCTTAATTCCCCTCATATCCTCGATTTTCCAGGAGAAGACATCAAGATTATTTCTTAGGAGTGTGATGATTTTCTCCCTTTCTTAAGGGAGAAGCCCCGACCCCTATTTTTATTTTTTGATCCAGATAGTCGGGGTTGAGTATAATTTCTTCTAGTTCATCTACGGGTTCCATTTCTGGACTGTCTCGAAACTGTAGAGTCTCAATGATTATTTCTCTAAGTCTTCTGCCATCCTCGCCATAAAGGTCGAGCTCTTCCATGTCCAATGGTTCGTCTACGTGCAGGAGCTCTCCTTGTCTCAAGTCGGGGTTGGCCCCAGAGTTACGGCGGCGACGAGATGAGGGGCTACATCCGGGACGGACAAAACAGTGTCATTGTTTTCATCTACTTCTAGGATCATGTGATCCTCATCTTCTCGCTCCAAAAATCAGTTGAGTGCGGAACTAGTCGGTAGTCTTCACAGACTTAGAGATTTTCATGTTTTCTTCCTGAGTGCCCACCTCCATTTTCCTGGATGTTTTTCTACTCCTTATGACATGCTCCAAGAAGTCTTTGGGGGTCGCCCTCACGTATCCTACTCCAGCACGAGTAGGGGATTTAACTCATTCGTGAGGGAGGGAGGTGACCAACCCAAGTTTTCATTGACTTGGAATGCCTAGGATGGCGTGGTAGTCGCTTGCCAAGTCCATGACCACGAGCGTAGCGTGGCCTGCTCGGAAGGGATGATCTCCCAATTCCCGATGTAAATCGGCAGTCCCATGGCGTTGACTTTGTGGTTTGTAAAACCTTCTAGTCTTCCAGAGCATGGTTCCAACATGCTATCTTTCAGACCCATCTTTTGGAAGGTGGAATATTACAGAATATATCTCGGGAGGCCCCCGAGTCAATGAGGAGTCTTTCGGACTCACATTTGTCAATCCTTCCCTTGATCACCAAGGGTTGCTCGTGAGCCGCGCGACTTCCGACTAGTTCATTAGGAGAGAAGCTTATGACTTCCTATTCCTTGTGAATTCAGGCGGGGATATGATAGACTTTGCTTAGCTCATGCATCTGGTCCTTCAATTTTTTATTGGAGACAATCTCATCTCTGATTACATGAAGCTTAGCCCTAGGAGGCCTGTCCTCCCTTTCATCTTCCTTATCATCATCGTCGTCATCCTTTCTCTTCCGCTTGTTATCCTTTCTCATAACGTAGCGGTCAAGCTTTCCCTCATCCACCCATCTCCGGATCATTCTTTTGAGGGAGATACAGTTTGATGTGTCATGTCCACGGTTCTTGTGAAAGGCACATTATTTGGAGTTGTCACAGGTGTACTTTGATTTATCACTGAGTTGGCGGGGATCTGGTAAGTTCACCAACTGCATGATCTCCGTGATTTGTTTTGTGATGGGGGTAAAAACCTCGGCTCTTTCAGTTCCCCAAGTTCTATTTTACCCTTTATAGCCGTTTCCATTGGAGGCCTGGTGGGTTCCAGTTGCCTCTGCCTCCGGCTTATCAGTTCTCTTCTTACTTTTTCCTCCGCCATAGTTATGGCATACACCACATTGTACAAATCGGATTTGGACTTAGGCTCTCTGGCAGAAAGCTCATAGATTAATTGTCCGGATCTCAATCCGGAGTTGAAGCAAACGATCACCTCCCTGTCTGTCAGGCTCTCTTCAACTTGGTCTGCCATAGCTATGAATCTGTTATAATAACTCAGAGTGGTTTCATTCTTCTCTTGCTCTATGTTAGCAAGACCAGTCAACCCCTTCTTCCTCTTCCCTGTTGCAGCAAAGTGGTCCAGGAACCTCCTCCTCATGATTTTTCAGTTGTCAATGCTTCCCTTCTTTTGCTCACGGAACCAGGACAAAGTTGTTTTGGAAAAGGTACTAGCAAAAGATTTGCAGAGAATGTCATTTGCCTTAGTAAGGAGGGCCATGGTGGATTCAAAACTTTGCACATGGTCCCGTGCATTGGTGGTTCCTGCGTATTTGTCAAAACTCGAGATTTTGAGAGCAGGATTGGGAGGAAGATCATTAATACACTGGGAGAAAGGACGAGTGGCACTGGTATCATCTTCGTCCACTTCCTTTTTTCCCATTTCCATCTCATCTAATCTCTTTTTCAAGAGTAGCAATTCTCTGGCATCGACCCTCGAGCTAAAATGATAGCTCCGATGGGATCTTTCTCTCCTTCTGTGCCCTCCGGCGTGAGAGTAAGTATTTGTATTTAGAGAGAGAGAAATCAATTGACAAGAGTTTACAAAAGATGTGTTACCAAAATAATGTGAATTATGGCTTGTATATACTCCCTCCGTCCCGCTACAAAGTTCACAGTTACTGTTTACATGCAAATTAAGAAAAAAGTTAGTAGAGTAAGTGTTGTGAGTATGAAAAGTGAGGTTGAAGAGAAAAAGTGGGGTAGGAAATAGTGATTTGATTGGTGTTGTGAGTATAAAAGTAAAGTAGGAAAGAGAATTAGTGGGTGGAATAGTAAAGATTCTTTGCCATTTTAGGAAGTGTGAAGTTTGTAATGGGACGCCCAATGAGAAAAGTGTGCAGGTTGTAGCGGGACGGAGGGAGTATAGGCATAACATTGTATAATTCTTGTTGGATAGGAATGCATGGAGATAAGATTTTATTCCAAGGAGGATTATAACTGTTCAGTCCTTGTTGGATGAGAATTCGTGTGAGATAAGGTTATATTTCTAAGAGGATTATAACTGTCCACATTCCTTATTTGAGTAGGATTGGATAAATAATATTATGCTCGTGCGCCTGTGAGAAATTCTTCGGCTTGTATCGCTTTGTCGGCTTAGATTATGTCGAAGAGGAGATGTAGAGAATGGAGAAACCCATTTCAACTTTGTTGATAGCCGAGGAGGGGCTCCTCGTCTTTGGAGGAAGGCCTTGGGAGATGCCTTGCTCGGCATTGAAGATTATGCCTCATCGACATTCAGTTTTGTTTGGGCCTTGGTCATTATACGATCTGGTATGTCTAGGTCGACATAGTGAGAATAGGGCTGTAAACGAGCCGAGCCGAGCCGAGCTTTGAAGTTTCGAGCTCGAGCTCGAATAAAAAATATCGAGCTCGAGCTTTTCTCGAGCTCGAGCTCGAGCCCAGAATGCATGTTCGAGCTCGGCTCGAATCAAGTTTCGAGCTTTTCGCGAGCTGGCTCGCGAGCTTTTCGCGAGCTGCTCGAACTCGAGTTTTAACGAGCCGAGCCGAGCTCGAGCTTCGACTTATTTTTTGAAAAAAATCTGAAATCAAACGAGCTTTTAACGAGCCGAGCTCGAGCTTCGACTTATTTTTTGAAAAAAATCTGAAATCAAACGAGTTTTTAACGAGCCGAGCTCGAGCTTCGACTTATTTTTTGAAAAAAATCTGAAATCAAACGAGCTTATAACGAGCCGAGCTCGAGCTTCGACTTATATATATATATATATATATATATATACTAAAATTTATTCGAGCTTTTAACGAGCCGAGCCCGAGTCGAGCTCAAACGAGTCGATCTCGAACAGAGCTCGTCGAACATACGAGCCGAACACGAGCCGGCTCGAAAAAATGACGAGCTTGAAAATCGGTTCGAGCTCGAGCTCGAGTTCACCTCGAGCCCACTCGAACTCGAGCTTTTTTCGAGCCGAGCCGGCTCGGTTCGTGTAACAGCCCTAAGTGAGAATGACGAGGAGGCCGGACGAGAAAAGGTAGGGAAGACCCACTTTCTTTGTCGTATGAAATACCAAGACTTCATCTTTACGGTATCTTCATTTTATATGACTATAATTATCGCAAGGAGACTCTTACTCATTTGCGGTATCTTCATTTTATATTACTTCATAACCATTAGTTGTGTCTTAAACTCTAAAAAATAAACAAAATATATTGTGTGATTAATATTTTCCCCATACTTGGCTTGATTTATCTACAATGTCCATAGTTCCAATCTTTTTTATTATTATTTTATATCAAGTGAAAATAAAATCTAAAATAAGAGGGAAAAAATACAATTAGACCAAATGAAAAAGTGATACTCCCTCTCTCCTAAAATAATTGATAAAAAAAAAATTAAATTTACTTTTAATAAAGAGCATATTAAAAAAAAATTGGTCGTTCACTTTGAACTGAATGGGGGGAGTACATAATAAACAATTAAAATGCTTAATTTTCCTTCATATAGATTTATAGGATTCTAGAAGAAATAAAGGTGTATTAACATTTTCAGAAAGTAGTTTAAGACTTGTATGATTAGGTAGGTTTTGATTTTATATTTATTTGTTTTTTTATTAAATATTATAAAATTGTTTACTCAACATCTAATTATAACACAGAGAAAACAATATTTCAAAGAAAGGCTAATCATTACTTCTTCCTTGGTTTTTTTTTTCTTTGTTCTGTCTGTCTCGTAAACTCGCCAATTGGGAATTTGAAAATTACTTATAAACTCGCCAATTCAATTGGCGAGTTTACATTTCCTTTAAACTCGCTAATTGAATTGACGATTTTAAATTACGTGTAAACTCGCCAAATGAAATGGCGAGTTTAATTTCCATGAAATTTGTTTTTAATATTTGGTATTTTTTTTTAATATTACAGAAAATTATTAATGGAAATAAAAAATAAATAAACTCGCTAAATGGTTTGGCGAGTTTAAAATTAAAAATGTCAAAATCGCTTCACGGTCTAGCGATTTACAAAAATTGAGACATTCCGGGCAAAACTTTGAACAGTAAGTCATATTTTAAAATAAAAAATTTAAAAAGAATTAAATGAGAAAAAATTCATATATATATATATATATATATATATACTCCCTCCGTCCCAGTTTAGTGTGAACTTATTTTTCTTTTGGTCCGTCCCAGATTAGTGTGGACTGCCAAAATCATTCATATATATATATATATACTCCCTCCGTCCCACAATAATCCGTAAAAAGACTCCTTTTGGGCGTCCCACAATAATCTGCACTTTCTCAAAATGAAAATGAGACTCACTTCTCTCTACTCACAACACTTTTCAAATTTACTATTCTCTCAACTCATTCTCTCTCCTATTTTACTTTTACACTCACAACACATTACCTTTATCACCTTTTACCTTAATTCTCACGCCGGCATAAAAAAGTGCGTAGAATTGTGGAATGGAGGGAGTATATATTTTCACTAACCTGTAATCCAAGATCGAGAACCCAAAAATCAATGAATGATGGGAGTTACATGGTACTATTTCAAGTGTTAAAAAAAAAAAATGAAGCCAAAAATCAAAGGGAAATGGCGGACACAATGGGTACAATAGGATCATATTTTCACTAACCAGTATAGTTGTTGGATATGGCTCGTTGTTCTTCGTGGCTGGATCTTTTGCTTTGAGGCGGGCGCCCCACCTAGGGTGAGGCGGGCGCCTGAAGGACAGAGGATGGAGCCTTGGCGTCATTGGTTTGAGGCGGCCGCATGGAGCCTGCTTAGGCGGGCACATCGTCTGCCGAGGGAGCAGCCTGGCATAGCACATCGCCAGGCGGGCGCCTGGGTTTACTTGGGGCGGGCGCCTCAAGTGACGGGGGGTTTTGGGCCTTGGGTGTTCTTCGTGGCTGGATCTTTTGCTTTGAGGCGGGCGCCCACCTAGGGTGAGGCGGGCGTCTGAAGGACAGAGGATGGAGACTTGGCGTCATTGGTTTGAGGCGGCCGCATGGAGCCTGCTTAGGCGGGCGCATCGTCTGCCGAGGGAGCAGCCTGGCATAGCACATCGCCAGGCGGGCGCCTGGGTTTACTTGGGGCGGGCGCCTCAAGTGACGGGGGGTTTTGGGCCTTGGGTTTTCTGGGTTATTTTTCTCTCTGTTGGGCTAGGGTTTGTAAAGCATATATATATATATGCTTTTGTAACCATGTAAACAGAACGTACAGATTTTGCACATAATACAGAAAACAAGGTTCAACCCCAAATTGATTTCTTCTCTTTCTCTTTCGATTTCCCTATTGATTGCTTGTGTGTTTTTGAGTTTTGTGTTCTTGCTTCCGCTGCGATTGCACAACAACTGGTATCAGAGCACGGTTGCGATGTCTGGGGGGAATTCCATCACCGTGAAGTCCGACGTTCAGAAGTTTGATGGTCATGGAAACTTTGCATTGTGGCAACGGAGGGTGAAGGATTTCTTGATTCAAGCAGGCTTGGGAAAGGTTCTTCGATATCCGGATAAACCTGATGATATCGAAGAAGGTCCATGGAAGGAATTACAAGAGCGTGCTGTATCGTCTATACGGCAGTGTCTTGGAGATGAGGTGGTGTATCACGTGATCGATGAGGAATCACCGACGAAGGTTTGGGAGATTTTGGAGGCTAGATATTTGTCGAAATCAGTTTCGAACAAATTGCATCTTAAGCAACGGCTGTATGGGCTTAAGATGGTAGAGGATTCTGACCTAGAATCACTACCAGAAAAAGGTCATTTAGCGACGGAAATTTCCGCCGCTAAAATTAAATTTCCGTCGCTAAAAATAATTACCGGCGGAAAAATTCCGTCGGTGGTCCGCCGCTACCAGCCCGTCGCAGTGCTCCAACGGGTCAATTTCCGCCGGTATTTTTTTACTTTACCGACGGAATTTATTTCCGCCGGTGAATTAATGGTTACGGCTGACGGAAAATTCATTGCTAAATTAATTTAATTTAATTAAATTTTCATTTCGGCGGCGGAAATTTCCGTCATTGTAATAAAAATTAATTTAATTAAATTAATTTCGGCGGAAATTTCCGTCATTGTAATAAAAATTAAATTAAAATGAATTAATTTCGGCGGCGGAAATTACCGTCATTGAAATTATTTAATTTTAATTTAAATTTTATTACGGCGACGGAAATTTCCGCCGTGAAATCAAAAATTAAATAAAAATTAAATGATTATAGCGGCGGAAATTCCGTGTTGAAATAAAAATTAACTAAAATAAATTAATTTCGAGAGACGGAAAATTCCGCCGTGAAATTAATTTATTTTAATTAATTTTTATTTGGCGACGGAATTTCCGCCGCTATAATCAATAATTAAATTATTTGAAATTAATTTCGGCGACGGAATTTCCGTCGATTCCGAAATAAATTAAAAAAAAATAATTTAAAATATCAATAAACCAAAATTTTTTGTACACGATATAACATTTCAATTTATAAAACTAAAACTATAAAAACTAAAAATCAAAAATCAACGTACCAAATAAATCTAAATATCACCGTACCAAATCGGGAGGGGAGAGGGGAGAGGGGGGGAGAGGGGGAGGGGGAGGGGGAGAGGGGGAGAGGGGGAGGGGGAGAGGGCGGGGAGGGGCTCCGCGGGTACCAAATGTCTCAAATGTTTACAAACGAGTAAAAATAGTACAAACAAGTCTAAAATAGTCCGTAATCAACTCGGGCGGCCGGGTATTACCACGGAAGTCTGGCCGATATGAGCCATCAACGGCGCCAATTGTCTTTGAGTCTCCGCATGAGCCTCCGCAAACTTTGCCCGCTCGCGTCTCTCCTCCTCCAACGCAGCCTCCAGAGTGTCGACCCTCGGATCATGAAACGTGGGCGAGGCAACATTTCGCCAACGGCGGTCGGGTCGACGGGCATTGCCGCCCGTAATCCCCATCCCTAACACTCGGGCTCCTCTCTTTGGATGTCCTCGAGAGGTGACCTCGTGCCAAACATCGAGAACGAAGGGGACGGGCTCGCCGGGAGGCGTTCCTTCGGGAACAACGGCGGCTTGATATGCAGCCTGTCAAAATAAAACAAACAATTATAATCATATACACAATGTAAGGGGCATAAATAAATTTACATATTCAAAATCAAGTCATTTAATGATAGTTTACTTACAAAGGCATTAGCAGAGCGATCGTCAACCCATTGCGGAGGTTGATCGGGCGCTGTAGAAGTCCGAAGATGGGTGCTAGCATAAACATCCACAAAACTGACATTCGGACCATACTCCCTTTCCTATAAATAAAATAAGCGAGATTATTACTTTGAAATTGTATAAATGCAACATTTAAACTGATTTAAAAGCATGTATACACTACATTTACACTAAAACCATGGATTTCATAGCATCAACATGGCTCCCAACTAACATACGTACATAAACCTATTTAAAAGCATGCATACACTACTACATTTAAACTAAAATACATACCATGCGGTCGTGATGCTCGGCGACCGGGATCGTCCCCATGGTATGCAACGCCGCCGACCCCGAGGAGCCTGCTCTATTGGCCTTAGCCTGTTCGGATATAGCCTTCGCCGCATCCGACCCCCAATATTCGCAAAATTGACCAAACACCTCCACGGTCATCCAAGTAGGTGTCGAGGGCTGCTGTCCCGCCGCGAGCCGATTAGTATAATGATTTCTCTTTGTGGTACCTATAAAAAATATGAATATCTCGTAAACATATAATGATGGCATTATAAAATTAAAAGAGTATAATCATTGTTAATTAAACTAATTAAGGATAGATAAATATGTTACAAATAAAATCCGTAAATAGCTTGTGAGCCTGCCGATCGAAAACATATCTAGCCGTCACCTCGTCGATTTCTGGTGCCCAATAATATTTAGCCTAAAACATATAATGATAACATTACAAAACTAAAAGAGTATAATCATTATTAATTATAACATTTTAATAACAAACTAACATTTAAGTTTTAAATAAAAACCATTAACACATTACCTTAAACTCCTCCCACGCATCCTCCTACGCCTCGGTGGCAATGATTTCCGAGTTGGGCCAAAACTTCGGTCATTTTCCGAGACCGCCGCATGTGCCCGATCTTAGTCCCTGTGGTGGGGTATCCACCTACAAACCTGCCAAGTATATTTATACAATAACATTTTAACTTAAATAATGAATTATATATAAAACAAAAAGGAACCAACTTATATCAAATTAATGAAGAGTTACTTACTGGTCATAATGTGCCGATATCCGGACAAATATCCTCCCATCAGAATCGACAGTAGTCTGAGTACCGGCCCCAGAGGTGGAGCTAGTACTACTGCGTGAAGGGTCGACATCATCGGTACCGGATCGGGACGGTTGCATCCCAGTAATCAATGTGTAGATGGTCTTAGTCTTAAGCTTACCCTTACCCTTTCTACTAGAACTCATATATGTATTACAGTAAAAATATTAAAATATACAACTTTAACAATAGGAAACAATATATTCACAATACATCTAAAACTTTAAAGTTCTAATAATCTAAAGCATTCACAATATATATAAAAGTTTAAACTATTAATAATATAAAGCATTCACAATACATATAAAACTTTAAAGTTCTAATAATCTAAAGCATTCACAATATATATAAAACGACGGATATTAAAAATAATCTAAAGCATTCACAATACATATGAAACTTTAAAGTTCTAATAATCTAAAGCATTCACAATACATATAAAACTTTAAAGTTTTAATAATCTAAAGCATTCACAATACAATTTTAAAGTTTAAACTATTATTAATCTTCGTCCCCATTATCATTTTGGACTACGAATTACTACAAAACTCGAGTTCTTCATCTTCGTCTTCGGACTACGATGAATCAAACTACGGTTCCTCTTCCTCTTCCTCTTCCTCTTCCTCTTCCTCTTCCTACGATTCATCAATATCAATGTGCGCGAGATGACTGAACGAGGCGGAGGAGTTGGCAAATTCACTGGTAAGATATCCTCCTCGGGTTCATCAACATTTTGAGGAACATGAGTGACATCATCTAATGGATGATTAGCTGATGAAACGTTAGGTGGCACTGGCATTTCATCCTCTTGATAGGGTGTTTCTAATGACGACTCTGTAGTTGTCGACGAGGGTAGGTTATCAATCATGCTCCTAGCCTTGGTCATCCGCATGACCCACCATCCGTCGGGTCGCGGACGAGGGTAGGGAGTCATGTATACCTGTTGTGCTTGAGATGCTAAGATGAAGACGTCGTCGCCATTATGTCTGGACGAGTCCTTTACATCGACGAGGTCAAATATGGCGTGCTTCTTAACACTTTGCACAGCATCCCGCCAATCACAATTGAACAAGACAACACTGTTTCTACCCAAATACTCCACCTCGACTACTTCTTTCAGGACGCCATAATAATCAAGGTTTCCTTTAAGCTTCACACCGCTATTTCACGTCAATTTAGATCCCCCGTAAGCTTTGGTATGAAACACATAGCCATTCACGAAATAACCGTTGTATAAATGAACATTCAAGTACGGAGATGATGCTAAATCTCTTAACCTCGCAGCTTTGGCATCACCCGGATGTTCAGCTATCTATATAAGATAATATTGTAACCAATTTAATACAATTTTAAGATTGAATGTTTAAAGAAGTGTATAGAATAAATTTGAATGAAACGAAATATTTACATATTTCCTTAGCCAGTTTGGAAATTCTCTTTCTGTCCTAGTTGCGATGAGTTACGGAGATAAATCTGAGCTAAATCTTCAAACATTCTGCAATAGGGTTAAACAAGGCATTTCATATGCAGGTAATTAAACATGCATAATTTAATCGACGAGGCGTAAACATAACATCAATGACTTACTTGATATATTCCCCAACCTCATCACAGTTAAGAAGAACATACATTTCGACCGCGGCAAACTCTTTAGCGGTTAACGTACGCGTACCAACCCGTTTGCCGAGGAACCGACCAGGGGATGAAAATACAGAGATGTTTCCCTTAGACGGAAAACCACCATCGTAATTGCGGCCAACCCTAGTCAATCTCGTATCAACATCAGGAGGAAAATATGTTCCGACAAAGGCAACAATCTCATCTATGATAACGGCCTACGAAATTGAGGCCTCGACCATGGCCCTATTGCTCATCTTCCTTTTCAATTGGCCTAGATACCTAAAAGTCATTCATAGATTAAAACATAAATAATGTTAAAGAAGGTATATTGTTAACGTTCAAATTATTTAGAAATAGAATAAATTCAATTACCTCTCAAATGGATACATCCATCTGTATTGAAGCTTGGACCACCGACTCTAGCTTCGTATGCCAAGTGGACCGGTAAATGCTCAATAGAATCAAAGAATGAAGGAGGAAATATCTTCTCAAGTTTGCACAAAGTCACTACGATACTCTCCGCAAGCTTTTTCATGTGATCAACACGCGGTGTGGTCGATGTTAACGCTCGGAAAAACTCACTTAACTCTGCTAACGCCACCCGGATATTGTCGGGCAAGACCCACGAGAGCAATCGGAAGTAGCCTATCCCGGCAAAACGTGGCAATCGTGGCTCTTCAAACCACTGCACTTTCCCCTCCTCTACATTGACACGGTTACCAATGTTAGACGCATAACCATCCGGAAGCCTTAAATCCTTAAGCCATTTCGGGAGGAGGAGCTTCTTTTCCTTTGTAAGCACGTATTGAGCCATCGGTCTAACTGGTTTTACCATTGACGTATACCAAGTCTAAGGTCGGCCGCTACTGATTTCCTTAAGGTCCTTTCGAGCTTTTTCGTTGTCTTTAGTTGTTCTCTTGAAATCCATCAACGTGTTAAAAACATTATCGAATACATTCTTCTCAATGTGCATCACGTCAAGGTTATGTCGAATGAGATTTGTTTTCCGGTATGGCGGCTCCCAAAATATACTCCTCTTGATCCAGGTTATGGGTAGTCCCAAACCCTTGTATTTTGGTCTTCGAAAACTTTTCCCCACCGAGTATCGGGCAATGTAGATACCTTCTCATAGACCGTGTCACCACTTAAACGAATCGGGGCCTCATCATGGTCAATCTTGTTCTTTTTAAACGCATTCTTCGGGTCCCGAATGGGTGGTCCTCGGAAGAAATTGTCTATGGCAATCGAACCAACATGGTTTTCCGAGTGCGTGAGCTTAAAAGACTTTGTGTCACTCATACAATATGGACGGGCTAACTTCCCGTGGGTGCTCCAACCCGATAACATCCCATATGCGGGGAAGTCATTAGCTTGTCCACATCAACGCAGCCTTCATGCTTTGAAATTCTCTCGCTTGAAAGCATCCCACGTTTCGACCCCATCCTCCCAAAGGCTGCTTCAATTCGTCCATCAAAGGTCGGAGATAGACGTCAATGTTCCTCCCGAGGCTGTTTGGGCGGGGGATGAATAACGACAAGAACATGTAGGGATCATTCATACACAACCAGGGCGGAAGATTGTAGACGGTGGCTATAACCGGCCAACAAGAGTAAGATTTTGCCCCAGGACCAAACGGATTGAAACCATCAGAGCAAATGCATAACCGTATATTTCTTGCTTCGTACGCAAAGTCGGGATAAGTCTCATCAAAGTGTTTCCATGCCTCCCCATCACCGGGATGAATCAACACACCCTCTTCACGCAAACTTTCCTTATGCCAACGCATTGCCTGCAGTAGATTTAGACGCGTAGAGGCGTTGCGATCTTGGAATCAACGGCATGTAATGCAACCGCTTATGTGGTCTGTTTTTCTTGTGTTTTGAACTCCCCCTCCGATTTGGCTTATATCTACTTTGTCCGCAAATTGAACACTCGTTTTCCTCGTGAATCTTCCTTGTAGAATAGCATGCGATCATTCTTACACGCATCAATCTTTTCATAACATAGCCCAATCTTCCCAACCAACTTCTTTGTCTCATAAAAAGTTTGTAACCATCTTATTCTCTTTCGGCAACATCCGCTTAATTGCTTTCATGATACGATTATAAACGGAGCGGCTAATATTGCAATCGGCCTTTATGTTAAGGAGCTCGGCCATGACCTCCAACACACCGATCTCGCAACCTGGATAGACCTTCTCTTTTGCAGAGTCCATAGCATCAATAAATTTCTTGGGCTGCGAGGGTTGGTTCTTCTTTGTTGGTTCTACGACCAATCGAAGGAAGGACATTTGCATCCCTAACCATATCTTCCATATTCAAAGGTGGTTCTTCATTGTCTGAATAATAGGTTCGGGTTCGGGAGGTACATGAATATTCCCGGGGGATTATTCGCAACATTTGTGCGCAATCTCGGCTCACCATGACGGGTCCACCGTTTGTACCCAACTTCAAACCCGTTACGCAAAAGATGTTTCGAAGTCTCGATCAAGCTTAGATACTTGACATTACAACACTTTTCGCATGGACACCTAATCTTACCATCCTTATCCATGTATTTGGTTTTATTTGATTGAGCAAATTCAATAAACCCCTTGAACCCTCTATAAAACTCGGGATTGATACCGCTATGATTCGGCAACTTCCGCTTGTACATCCAACTACGATCATCGTTAACATACATCACTCTGCATTGCAATCCATATATTATACGTACACTCAATTTAATCGACGGATGAAACAAAATTGGGATGTTAATAATTATTGAATTTCATAATATATTAACAGTTTAGAAGTAATTAACGTATTATCATTCCCTAAATTTGAATTACAAACTTAAAAGCAACACGTATCTTCTTAAAATAAATATAAAGCTTCTAACTCATATTTAACAATATATTAACAGGTCTTCTTAAAGTGTCTAGGAACTCGTTCCCGCCTCCCGAACTCGAATCTCTACTCTTCCTCCGCCTCGGTCCCCGGGAGGTCTTTGGTCTAGGTATGTTGAAAAGTCGGTCGACCTCGTCCTGGCTCGGGTATCGTGTGAGCCGGTGGATCAATCGATCTGGTAGCTCTCGATCTTGCTCTTTCTGCCTCAAGGCCTCCTGCGAGCTATCACTTCGGGATCATTTCTCAAAGCGGCTCTCCGAATCTCCCATCTCTCATGTCCGGCTGCAATGTCGCCGGTGATTTCATCGGGGTTGCTCTTGGCCTCTATGTCTCTTAATGTCCTGGAAGAATAGTACGCCCCCAAAACACTCTCGGTGTCGAGCCTCTATCATCACCGTACGGGACCTTCTTGCTCCTCGTACCATCTCGGATACTCGGTGGTCGAAATGTGCTACCTCTAGTGACGGAGTAGTGGTTGTATCGGAAGAAAGCCCTCTAGAAATGCTATGCCAAAGAAATGTGTAGTACGAGGCTCGGTCATAATCATCGGCATTGTATTAGTTGTCAATCTTGCTCTCTCAAAGTCCGAATGGTCTGCTGCGGTATCCGTACCGTCTCGCTCACTAGAGATGGAATGCAAAAGGATGATACATGTAGTCCCGGAAGTCGGACAATAACCGACCCGTCTGAATATCTCTCATAGTCTGCAATCCCCATGCACGGGAATCCAATAGTACGGGTTTGCGGTCTCATATCGGGCCAAGGCCAACCTCCTATGCCAACTCTCGGTAGCGGCATCCCTCAATATCCTGCGCCGTCCGGTCACCCAAGGTAATGCCGTCTGCCCCTCGGCGGTGGCGAGATCAAGCGAAATCTCTCATACGGCCACAATGATAGTAATGGGCCGCACTTTGAACCTGTACTCGGATCCTCAGGCTAATCTATCAATGCCGTGGTATGTCTCCGCTAGCAACAGTGGAATGATGTCCATCGCTCCCCGTCCGTATTGAATATGCCGGATGTCAACTCCTCGATCACCTCTCGCCGCCTCGATGATCTCTAACAAACAGTAGCCGGACACACTCCGATGTAGCCGCGTAGTGCAAGGCCGGTAATGAGCAACATAAATATATCTAAGGAAGTGGATAGATCAAACAAATGGCCGGTCCGACTCAATCCGGCTATATGAGTCAAGTCTATGAATCTATCGTCAACGACAATGCCCGATACCCAAATCCCGCCGATAATCCCAAGAATTCGGATAGTTGCTCCGTAATCGATCGTCTGTCTCGAGGAAATGCCACAGTCCTCGACTCACCCACACCCGCCGGTGCTCGAAAATCCTCCATCGTTGGCATCAGATCGTTGTACGATAGGGTGAACACATGTCGCTCCGAATCCCAAAAGCACGAAGGAGCTCGGAGCGCATCCCAATCAATCTTCCAATCTTTTAGAGACCAGATGCATGGCATGCTATACCTCCCGTCAATAAGTTTCCTGTTGTTTTTGGTGGAAGCGCGAGAGTTCAAGAATGTCTTGTTGAAATTGATACTCTCGGGAAACAATTTCTCCATTGTAATGCTCCATGCTGCCTTAAATTGGGGCTGCTGGGACTTTTTACCTATTAATATTGTGAATAATTGTAAATTGTTAATATTTAAAATTAGGTTTAGAATTGGGGTTGACTTCTTAGTATCAACAAATCTTGAACTCTAGTTCAAACTAAACTAAAGGATAATGGTGTCCCTACCTAACCACCTACTCTGTCCTTTAAGTGCATGTTTGATAAACCTATCCCATCCCGAAATGCATGATTATATGAAATGCAAATATCACTTTGTCTACTTGCTTTATAATCGAAAATAAAGAAATTTCGGCTTTTGCATAGACCTAAATTATTACTATTGTGAATAATTTTAAATATTAATATTTAATTCTTTGTTGTAAAATATATAATTTTACAATGATGAATTAAATTAACATTTATAAACAAGATGAGAGTCGTTATCATCCACAACTATCAAAACCCTATCTCAGCTTAGACCAAGAAAGACAGAGCAAACAAGTTCTCGACAGTTTGAGCAAAGGATTTTCTGCTTTAATATAGGTTTTTCCAGTTTCACTATCCTCCTCTCTAAGAATCTCAAACATCACAGCCATGTCTTGACAGTGCCTGTTTTACTCTTCACTAGTGTTATACGGTCACAAGTAAAAACAAGGTAACAGTATAACACCAGTGAAGAGAAAACAGAACTTTCCACCAATTTTTCAATCTCCACCTTCCATTTACCCAAGATCTGATTGCGAGAATCTTCCTCATGAGCTTGAAAGGCGGCGGTGTTGCCCTCAATCTCACGGTTGCACATGCGAAGCAACCGTGAGATTGAGGGCAACACCGCCGCCTTTCAAGCTCCCGAGGAAGATTCTCGCAATCAGATCTCGAGTAAATGGAAGGTGGAGATTAAAAAATTGGAGGAAAGTTTTGTTTTCTCTTCACCGGTGTTATAATGTTACCTTGTTTTTACTTGTGACCGTATAACACCAAGTGAAGAGTAAACAGACACCGACAAGAACATGGCCGTGATGTTTGAGATCCTTAGAGAGAAGAGGACAAACAAACCGAAAAACTCTTATTAAATAGAAAAGCCTTTGCTCAAACTGACAAGAACTTATTTGCTCTATCTTTCTTGATCAAAGATGGACGGATTTTGATAGTTGTGGGTGAGAAAGGCTCTCATCTTATTTATATTTTAAGATGTTATACACTATACCACAATACCCTAAGGTGCATCTAGGGTGCCAGATTGATATCAGGCGCTCAAACGTAGGCGATATTACATCACCGTCCGCGATGCCGTCAATCGCCCCAAAATGGGATCTAGAACCACTAAGGTAGTGTGCGGTTGAATATGTTACATTATTGATACATTCACCCCCTTCCTCCCCCTTTGACTTTAAAAAACTTGAAAATTAGATATTTAAATACTTATCTAATTGTTGCATATGTAACATGTTATGTTTACTAAATATGTAACATGTTATGTTTACTAAATATAACATGTTACATATTTGATTATGAGTACGGTTATTTATCGTTTTCTTTATAGTGGCATATGTTTTCTTCTATTAGTTAATATTACTAACATATGTTTTCTTCTATTCGTTAATATTACTAAATATGTAACAAACTAGGATACAGAAAATGTATCCTAGTTTGTTTCATATAAGGTGCATCTAGGGTGCCAGGATTGATATCAGGCGCTCAAACGTAGGCGATATACATCACCGTCCGCGATGCCGTCAATCGCCCCAAAATGGGATCTAGAACCACTAAGGTAGTATGCAGTTGAATATGTTACATTATTGAGACATTCACCCCCCCTTCCTCCCCCTTTGACTTTAAAAGACTTGAAAATTAGATAGACCTAAATTATTACTATTGTGAATATTTTTAAATATTAATATTTAATTCTTTGTTGTAAAATATATAATTTTACAATGATGAATTAAATTAACATTTATAAACAAAATGAGAGTCGTTCTCATCCACAACTATCAAAACCCTATCTCATCTTAGACCAAGAAAGACAGAGCAAACAAGTTCTCGACTGTTTGATCAAAGATGGACGGATTTTGATAGCTGTGAGTGAGAAAGGTTCTCATCTTATTTATATTTTAAGATGTTAACCACCAACCACAATACCCTAAGGTGCATCTAAAGAATCCCACTACCACCATCACTACTACTACCACCACCACCACAAAATTAACAAAATAGAGAGGGGTAGAGAGAGAGAGGGTTTACATTTATAATGAGCTGGAGTGGAAAATATCAAGTCTTTTGCACAAGCATTTGGCCCAAAGATTGAAACTTTAAAAGTAGATTTACTATTATAATTAATCAGAAAACAAGAAAATCCCCAACTCCAGTTTTTGTATCTTCTACAAACTGAAGTTGGGGATTTTCTTGTTTTCTGATTAATTGCTAAATCTACTTTCAAAGTTTCAATCTTTGGACCTAATGCTTGTGCAAAAAACTTGAGATTTTCCACTCCATATGTAACATGTTATGTTTACTAAATATAACATGTTATGTTTACTAAATAGAGAGGGGTAGAGAGAGAGAGGGTTTAAATATAACATGTTAATATTTGATTATGAGTACGGTTATTTATCGTTTTCTTTATAGTGGCATATGTTTTCTTCTATTAGTTAATATTACTAACATATGTTTTCTTCTATTCGTTAATATTACTAAATATGTAACAAACTAGGATACAGAAACTGTATCCTAATTTGTTTCATATAAGGTGCATCTAGGGTACCAGGATTGATATCAGGCGCGCGCTCAAACGTAGGCGACATAATCTCCGTCCGCGATGCCGTCAATCGCCCCAAAATGAGATCTAGAACTAGATGTTCCTAAACTATTTCATCCACAGTTTTCTTACTTATTTGTTTGTAACTGAAGCAAATAATACTAAGTTTACACCTTGTCTAATTCCTCCCATTAGTGTTACCTACGAACGTAAATCATACTCCATTGAGTACTATGCTATGCTTGCCAAGGTTGGAGTCCACCACTACAACGGAAGTAAGTTAATTTGATGAGCCTAATTAGTTTCGTGTGATTGTTATTTTTGGTGAGATCATTAAGAGTCTAATTCACACTTCGATTCAAGATGCAATATGGTGAGATCATTAAGAGTCTTTAAGAAATGGGACGGAGCAAATATTATCAAAGTCTAAATATTAAATAGCAATGGAGGAGGTTAGTGTTGTTTGTCCTAATAACGTAGCACCACCGCCATTGATCATACACAACTAGCACAAGAAGTAAAATGGTTGTCCCTTTTCACTTCCACTATTATCACCTAGCTAGAAAATATATGCTTAACCACTTCTACACTTGGATAATGAAACCACATACTGAATTTCCAATTTGTAATCATTTCTACGGCTGGAGCTGCACTTCATACATTTCAGTTCTTTCAACAAAAAATAAATTGTCCTAATAGTCTTGGCTTTCAGACACACACACCTCTCTTATATGCAAGTATACTTGAGGGCTTCAATCAAACAACATGGATGCCTCTCATGGGTAGATAGACCTCTAACATTTTTAATGTCATGATTTGCAAATAACTTGCCTTGAAATGATTTCATTTCAAGGCTTCAGATTATTACAGTTTAGTTTGGAGTTAATTCTTTCGAGAAATTATGGAAAAATCAAAGATTAGAAGTTCTTACTATCTAAAAACAAAAAACAAAATTTGGAAAAGGGGGCATAAACTAAACTGGATTTTCTCATGTAATTGATTAAAATCCTAGAGAGCACAAGAACAGGACCACGGTCAAAAATAACAACGGACAACCGACAGAAGAAAGAGCAGAGAGCAATAATACAGTAACACCTCAAATCCAAACCCTAACAACGAACAGACATTTTGGAAACGGAATAATTTCTGAGAAATCATTCAAATTTATCCAACACAAGATCTAGAAATCGAGATTAAGAGGGGGAATCGAAATACCTTGGTTGAGTACAGAGAAGAGAGAGAAAGACGGTGGAAGGAGGCGGACGGACGGAGACGACGGCTAGACAGCTCGAGACGGACGGAGACGGCGGAGAGGTGGACGGACGGCGGCGGCGTGAGCTTCTTCTTCTTCTTCTTCTTCTTCTTCTTCTTCTAGGTCGCAGCAGGAAGAGAGAGAAAGCGGTAAGAGAGAGAGAGGGAAATGGCGTAATTGATTTCTGATGGATAAAATCAGTATTTATAATTTCCCTCAGCGACGGAATATTCCGCCGCTAAATATTAATTATAGCGGCGGAAATTAAATTCCGACGCTATAATTAATATTTAGCGGCGGAATATTCCGTTGCTGATAAATCCGACGCTAACCTATACGTACGTTCACCTGGATCGATGACGTGGCACGCCCACCGACGGAAATTTCCGCCGCTGATTTTAAACTCAGCGACGGAAATTTCCGCCGCTATTATTAATAAATATAATTGTTTTTATTATATTTTTGAAAAAATAAATAAATCATAAATATTTATTAATTTTAATTTAATAAATATCATTATTTTTATTTATATAAAATATGAAAGTTATTTTAAATTACTCTCAAAAAAATAAATATGAGTCAATAAATATTATTTTTTAAAAAATAAATAAATTCTAAACCCTAAACCTAATACCCTATATATACGTACACTATACACTATACATTATACCCTATACCCTATACACTATACCCTATACACTATACCCTATACCCTATACACTATACCCTATATCCCTAAACCCTATACCCTATACTCTATACACTATACAATATACACTATATACTATACCCTATACCCTATACCATATACCCTATACCCTATACCCTATACACTATACACTATACCCTATATCCCTAAACCCTATACCCTATACTCTATACACTATACAATATACACTATATACTATACCATATACCCTATACCCTATATCCTATACCCTATACCCTATACACTATACACTATACCCTATACCCTATACCCTATACACTATATAATATACACTATATACTATACCTTAGAAGTTAGGGTTTAGGGTTTAGGGTTTAGGGTTTAGGATTTAGGGTTTAGGGTTTAGGGTTTAGGGTTTAGGTTTAGTGGTTTGTGGTTTAGGTTTTTAGGGTTTAGGTTTAGTGGTTTGTGGTTTAGGGTTTGAGCTTAGGGTTTAGGGTTTAGGGTTTGGAGCTTAGTGGTTTAGGGTTTAGGAGGTTTGTGGTTTAGGGTTTGGAGCCAGGGTTTAGGGTTTAGGGTTGGAGCCAGGGTTTAGGGTTTAGGGTTTAGGGTTTGGAGCTTAGGGTTTAGGGTTTAGGGTTTGGAGCTTAGGGTTTAGGGTTTAGGGTTTGGAGCTTAGGGTTTAGGGTTTAGGGTTTGGAGCTTAGGGTTTAGGGTTTAGGGTTTAGGATTTAGGGTTTAAGGTTTAGGGTTTAGGGTTTGGAGCTATTCCCAAATTGGTAAATTGCATACAATTTTAAATTTTTTATCCAAAATAAAACAAAAACAAGATTAGTCCAAAACTAGGAACTAACCAACTATTAGACAACACTCTGGAGATTATTGTCTCATAAGTCATAACTAAGATATCCAGAAAACAAAGACCCACATCATTACCGCCGAGCACACCGCACTCTCTCGGCCCCCACCACCGTGCATGTCATCATCTTCATCGTAAGCTTCATGCGCCTCCCGTTATTTTCTCGCGCATCTCATCTTCAATGTTGACATCGTGAAGGGTTTTCTCCTCGCACTCATCAAGCTCCATATCTCGTCATCTCGCGATGAAGGCTTAGGAGGCAAAGACACCCTCTAGGGCCTTGCATTGTTCTAAGTCAAGGAATGCGGGAAGTCGACCGAGAAGTGGATGTATAATTTGCCCCTGTCATCACCCTTTCGCTTGAACTTTGGGTGCTCTTTTTCTGTTGTATTACAAAGACTATGTCTCCAGTAAGAGTGTTAGGAGCTTCATCGGCTTCTCCTGGGAATGTAATTTTCTGTCCATTTTGCATACCCTTCTCCACAACCACTTCCAAGACCTTCTTCTCCTGTACAACCTTTTCGCCCTTGCATTGTGGGCAGCGGTTCTTGTCATTGATAGTTTCTCCAGTACCCTTACATTGCAGGGGTTAGGGTTTAGGGGTTAGGGTTTATAAGGGTTTAGGGTTTAGGGTTTAGGGGTTAGGGGTTAGGGTTTAGGATTAATTAGTGTATAGTGTATAGTGTATAGGGTATAGGGTATAGGGTATAGGGTATAGGGTATAGGGATATAGGGTATATGGTATAGGGTATATGGTATAGGGTATAGTGTATAAGGTATAGTGTATAGTGTATAGTGTATAATGTATAGGGTATAGGGTATAGGGTATAGGGTATAGGGTATAGGGTATAGGGTATAGGGTATAGTGTATAGGGTATAGGGTATAGTGTATAGGGTATAGGGTATAGGGTATAGGGTATAGGGTATAGTGTATAGGGTATAATGTATAGGGTATAGGGTATAGGGTATAGTGTATAGGGTATAGGGTATAGGGTATAGGGTATAGTGTATAGGGTATGTGGTATAGTGGATATAAAGATAGTATATGTGCAGAGCCAGTTATAGTGGTATAATTATGTATGTGGTATAGGGTATAGGGTATAGGGTATAGGGTATAGGGTATAGTGTATAGGGTATAGAGTATAGTGTATAGGGTATAGGGTATAGGGTATAGGGTATAGTGTATAGGATATAGGGTATAGGGTATAGGGTATAGCGTATAGGGTATAGTGTATAGTGTATAGGGTATAGTGTATAGTGTATAGCGTATAGGGTATAGTGTATAGTATATAGGGTATAGTGTATAGGGTATAGGGTATAGGGTATAGGGTATACTGTATAGGGTATAGAGTATAGTGTATAGGGTATAGGGTATATGGTATAGGGTATAGGGTATAGGGTATAGGGTATAGGGTATAGTGTATAGGGTATAGTGTATAGTGTATAGGGTATATTGTATAGGGTATAGGGTATAGGATATAGGGTATAGTGTATAGGGTATAGGGCATAGGGTATAGGGCATAGGGTATAGGGCATAGGGTATAGTGTATAGGGCATAGTGTATAGGGTATAGGGTATAGGGTATAGGGTATAGTGTATAGTGTATAGGGTATAGGGTATAGTGTATAGTGTATAGTGTATAGTGTATAGTGTATAGTGTATAGTGTATAGTGTATAGTGTATAGTGTATAGGGTATAGGGTATAGGGTATAGTGTATAGGGTATAGGGTATAGGGTATAGGGTATAGTGTATAGGGTATAGTATATAGTGTATAGGGTATAGTGTATAGGGTATAGTGTATAGGGTTTAGGGTTTAGGGTTTAGGGTTTAGGGTTTAGGGTTTGGAGCTTAGGGTTTAGGGTTTAGGGTTTGGAGCTTAGGGTTTAGGGTTAAGGGTATAGGGTATAGGGTATAGAGTATAGTGTATAGTGTATAGTGTATAGGGTATAGTGTATAGTGTATAGGGTATAGGGTATAGGGTATAGGGTATAGGGCTGTTGGGTTTTACGGGTCCATGCGCAGCGGAATTAAGCATTAAAACATAAAACCCAAGAAGCCCTAGGATCCGTTCTATACAATTAATTTAAATTCCTATGAGATAGAATTAAACCAACCTTGAAACGCTTTCCGGTCTTGAGCTATCGAACGATTTTGATTATGTGATATCGAATCACAAACTTCGTTCTTCAACTTGCTTGAACTCTAGGCCTTGATCGATGAACGAGCGAAGACCCTCTTTCGGTATCCACACCTTTGAATGAATTCAAGAACAACTTCTTGATGATTGCTAGATCTAAAACCTTGAAGAATATTAAGAGTATTTTGTTGTGAATTTTTGATTGAAAATTTCAGCTGGCTTCTAGGTCTGACAGAACCCTTGTATTTATACTACAATAGTAAGAATACTTCTCCTAATCGTATTAGGAGAGACAGGCTGTCAAAAACGCGTGCGGCTCGATATGTCGCGCGGTATATTAAGCCGTTGGCTTAATATGTCGCGCGGTATATATAGCCGATACGTAAAACTCTCAACTATTCTTCCTCCGGTTTAACCAATTCATTCTAGTTGTGTGTGACCCAATAGGATTACATTATGTTGGCAATGAGTTCGATCATATCGAATCTCATAAGACATAAGCGGACTCTAGCAAGCCATTATGTCTACCCAAATAATGTAACGTAAGAGTTCACGTTTCCAATGGTGTACTTCCATTTATCCCTTTGTCTCACGATGTTATATTGAACACAAGTCATGGTCCTTGTCAACTTGTTATTGTTCAATGCTTTCTCGATTCTTGAGTATAATGATAATTCCAATCATATTGGGGTACGGCCATACACTTTCATCATTATCACTCATCGAGGGGCCCAAGCATAACATCTCTCTTCCGAGGGACAAATTCCTTCTTGACTTATCATCCTTCCCATCATGAATCCGATCATGCCAATGATAGTCTTTATAGATATCGTGTTAAGATATCGTTTGACTAAAATCAAACATGACTTTCATCATATGTAAGGTTACGATAATCTTAGGTCTAGGAAATAAATGAAGTAACCGTATGAGATTTAAGTATGACATTTGACCATGACATAAATCTCATGCGGGTCATGTCCAAATCACTTGTTCTCTAACAAGTACCCATAATTTCAATGTGCATCTCTTATGCATATAATCATCACATGATTATCCATTGATAATTATACTAATTTATTCTCTTAATAATTAGGGACAGAGATTATTATAAACAAATATACAAAACATATAATAATCAAATAATAAACATCTCATATAATAATAAATAATGTCAACACATAAGTCTATCAATCATAGGCCTAGGGCATAACACCAACAGTCTCCCACTTGCACTAGGCCCAATCTACCATGTATCGAATACCCGTGGACCTAACATGACCATCATGTTTAGCTTGCGGGAGAGCCTTAGTTAATGGGTCCGCCACGTTGTCATCGGTGTCTACTCGCATATCTTAACGTCTTCCCTTTCACATATCTCACGGATAATGTGGAAACGTCGAAGTATGTGTTTGGATCTCTGGTGTGATCTTGGTTCCTTTGCTTGTGCAATGGCACCATTGTTATCACAAGAAAGTTCAATAGGGTCTACGATGCTTGGAACGACTTCCAAATCACTAATGAACTTCTTGATCCAAACCGCTTCCTTAGCCGCATCGGATGCCGCTATGTACTCGCCTTCGGTTGTAGAATCGCCGACGGTACTTTGCTTGGAACTTTTCCAACTCACGCTTCCTCCATTAAGCGTAAACAAAAAATCGAGATCGCGATTCTGAAATCATCTTTGTCGGTTTGGAAGCTAGCATCCGTGTAGCCTTTTACTACAAGAACTTCTTCCATTCCTCCAAAGACCAAGAATACATCCTTAGTTCTTCGTAAGTACTTAAGGATATTCTTGACTCGCTATCCAATGTGGTTCGGGATTCGATTGGTACCTACTCGTCATGCTTAGAGCACACGAGATGTCGGGTCTAGTACATAACATAGCATACATGATAGACCCAATTGCCGAAGCATATGGAATACCATTCATTCTCTTTCGCTCATCATTAGTCTTAGGACTTTGATTCTTGCTAAGAGATATACCATGCAACATTGGCAAGTTTCCTCTTTTAGAATTTTCCATTTGGAATCTTCTAAGGACTTTGTCAATGTAAGTATTTTGACTTAAACCAATCATCCTCTTAGATCTATCTCTATAAATCTTGATACCAAGGATATATGCGGCTTCGCCCATATCTTTCATTGAAAAGCACTTTCCCAACCAAGACTTGATAGTCTCTAGTGCAGGAACGTCATTTCCAATGAGTAAGATATCGTCGACATACAACACTAAAAATAGTGCCACGCTCCCACTAATTTTCTTGTATACACAAGGTTCATCTTCGTTCTTGATAAAACCAAACTCCTTGATTGCTTCATCAAAACGTAGATTCCAACTCCTTGAAGCTTGCTTCAATCCATAAATGGATTTACGCAACTTACACACCTTGTTAGAATTTTACGGGTGACAAAACCTTCGGGTTGTATCATGTATACATCCTCCAGTAACTTCCCATTAAGGAAAGCTGTTTTGACATCCATTTGCCATATCTCATAGTCATAATATGCGGCTATGGCAAGTAAAATTCTAATAGACTTAAGCATAGCTACGGGCGAAAAGGTTTCATCATAGTCAATGCCATGAGTCCGCCTATATCCCTTAGCTACTAGCCTAGCCTTATAGGTGTGCACCTTCCCATCCATGTCGGTCTTCTTCTTGAAAACCCATTTGCACCCTATGGTTTTTACACCTTCGATTGGCTCAATCAAGTTCCAAACTTGATTATCAGCCATGGATTGTAATTCGGACTTCATGGCCTCTTGCCATTTTTTCGAATCCGGAGCGGACATCGCTTCTTGATAGCAAGTGGGTTCATCATTTTCGATTAACTCCACTTCATCACTTTCCGTAACGAGAAATCCATATCTCTCGGGTTCGGATCGTGACCTACCACTTCGGCGAGGAACTTGTGCATCTTGAACCGGTTCCACAACGGTTTGTGAACTTGGTTCAGTTTCTACCATTGGTTCAATGTTGTTTTCGGGTTCTCGAACTTCTTCGAGATCTATTTTACTCCCACTGGTTCCTTTGCGAAGAAACTCTTTTTCTAAGAAAGTACCATTTCGAGCAACAAGCACTTTGTTCTCGTTTCGGTTGTAGAAATAGTATCCTTTGGTTTCCTTAGGATATCCCACGAAAACACATTTATCAGATTTAGGTGCTAGCTTGTCGGAAGTTAACTTCTTGACATATGCATCGCAACCCCAAATCTTCATGAAAGACAAACTAGGTTTTCTTCCATGCCACATCTCATATGGGGTCTTTTGAACCGATTTGGTAGGAACTCGTTTATAGTGAAAGCGTGAGTTTCTAGTGCATGTCCCCAAAAGGATAAAGGAAGCTCAACTTGACTCATCATAGAACGAACCATGTCCAACAAAGTTCTATTCCTCCTTTCAGACACACCATTCCATTGTGGTGTTCCGGGTGGAGAGAGTTCTGAAATGATTCCACAACTCTTAAGATGACTGTCAAATTCTTGGCTCAAATATTCACCACCTCGATCGGATCGAAGTACCTTAATAGTTTTGCCAAGTTGATTTTGCACCTCATTTTGAAATATTCGAAATATCTCAAACGATTCACTTTTATGTTTCATTAGATAAACATATCCAAATCTACTATAATCATCGGTGAATGTTATGAAGTACCGAAATCCTCCCCTAGCATTGCTACTCATAGGCCCACATACATCGGTATGTATGAGTCCTAATAAGTCGCCCGCCCTTTCACCGGTTTTGGTAAATGGGTCCTTGGTCATCTTGCCAAGTAGACAAGACTCGCATGTCTCATATGATTCATAATCATGTGAGTCCAAAAATCCATCTTTGTGGAGTTTAGAGATGCGTTTCTCGTTTATGTGGCCAAGACGACAATGCCATAAGTAAGTGTGGTTTACATCATTGGGTTTTAGATTTCTTGTTAATGTTATAGATATCATTATCACGATTTTCAATATCAAGAACATAAAGGCCATTGAATGAAACAGCAGTACAATAATGCATATCACTCTTGTGAATAGAAAATTTCTTATCACATATAAGAAAATTAAAACCTTCATTATCCAAACATGAAATCGAAATAATATTCCTACTTAAAGCTGGAACGTAATAACAATTGTTCAAAACAAGTATTAGTCCACTAGGTAAAGTAACTTCATAAGTTCCTACGGCTAATGCAGCAACTCTTGCTCCATTCCCCACACGTAGGTCCACTTCACCTTCCTTAAGCATCCTTCTCGTTTCTTTAGACCTGCACATTTAAACAAATGTGAGTTCCACATCCGGTATCCAATACCCAAGAACTAGAAGTAGATAGGAATATATCTATAACAAAGATACCTGAAGTTGAAGCAACTCCTTTGCCCTTCTTCAGTGCTTCCTTGTATTTTGCGCAGTTTCTCCTCCAATGTCCAATCTCATTGCAATGGAAGCAAACTGCGTCCTCTTGGGACTTAGGCTTAGCCTCTTTAGGCTTGGAAGCCTCTTTGGGCTTGGCAACCTTTGCCTTAGGATTAGCAACCTTTGCTTTTCCTTTACCCTTGAACCCTTTCCCCTTGTTAACCATTAGCACTTGATCGGTCTTCTTCTTGACAATATTGGTTTCCGCAGTAGTCAACATTTGAACTAACTCGGAAAGGTTTCTATTCATTCCACCCATGTTATAGTGCATTATGAAATGACTAAAACTTTTGGGTAATGAATTCAATATTATGTCGGTAGCCAACTCTTGGCTAATTGGAAAACCGAGCCTTTCAAGATGCTCAATGTGGCCCTTTAACTTGAGGGCATGGGGACCACGGCTTGTCCTTCACTCATCTTGCATGAGGTCAAGAAATTTCCGTGTTGTACCTTTCTTGCCTAGCTTGAATTTGGAACATTTCCATCGGCCGATTGTTTAAGTCATTGTCCCCAAGTGCTCAAGATTCTTACGAAGACTCTTGCACATAGCCGGGAGAGCATAAGGCAACTAACATACGTAGAGTCACGCTTGTGCTTTAGATATTGTTCCCTTATTGCCCTAGCGGCATTGGCGACGAGTTCGGGTGGAATAGGTTCGGTGAGAACGTGCGGTTTCTCCTCTTGTTTGAGAACAATTCTCAAACTACGGATCCAATCCATATAGTTTGTACCATTCTCTTCCAACTTTTCCTTCTCAAGGACGGATCGCGGTGAAAAGTGATTATTGTTTGATGCCATTTATTCTACAAAAAGATATACATAAAATATGAACACATATAAGTAAACATATCATATGAGAAGTATAGTGCATTTAAATAAATGCTCCCACTAAATTATACACCTTCAAATGCAAATAAGCATAATATACATTTAATGGGCTAAGATCCAACTTTAATTCAATTTCAAGTTTGCTATGGCAAACCGCTCAAAATTAAATTAATTAGGTAGAAAACATCAATCATATCACATATATGACTCTTAGATCTTTTATGAGATCAATTCAAGACATCATATGTCTAGGCATATTTTAATCTCATCTTATGCCTTGGATCCAAAACCATTTTGATAACCCAATTAAGTTCATTCACTTTAAAACGTATAGGAACCACCATTTCCTCATCTTGCTCGCATTCGAATAGAATCAAAGCACCTTGCTATGGCAAGCCCACCCAAAACTATCCGAATGGTCTCAAGTGTTTTTAATCATGAATTGGCATAAAGAACTTAAAAAGTTAAATGAAGGTTCTTTAAAGGCGGATTATAAGCATGTCGGAAAGATAGTCAAAATCATGCACCAGGTAAGTTCCCAGGAAGATAGGTGAGCCACAAGGACTTCTTAAGTACCAACTCTTCCTTTGACAGAACTCTCCTAGACATGCATAATTAGAAATCAACTCTGATTAGGCAACATAATCCCTACCTTTTATAAACAATCAGTTTCCTTTTAAATTTCGCGTATTTATGACTTGTTTCCATAAACAATCATAAGATCCAAAATTTACAATGTCTAAATCTAAACATATTAGGAAACTAAATATCATGTTTCAACTAAACATCTAATTTAAAAAAAAATTCTTAGCATGTAAGAACAAATAAAACATGCATCGCAATAATTATTAAAATCACATTTTAATCAATTAATCATGCATATCAATGAATCAATCTAGCATGGACTTATAAACTCAATTTTATAACATCCAGATTTTCATATACATTGCAATAATTATTAAAATCACATTTTAATCAATTAATCATGTATATCAATGAATCAATCTATCACGGACTTATAAACTCAATTTTATAACATCCAGATTTTCATATGAACATATCAGATTGTAAACACAATCACGAGAATAGCGAGAAAAATTGAACAAGGCGGTTACGCCGGTTTTGGCTTATTATGTCGCGTGACAACATCGGCCGAGAGGCTTGATATGTCGCGCGACCTAACAAGCCGAGATAACTGAATTCCTCATGGCTCATCATGTCGCGCGACTAAAGTAGCCGAGGTTACGGGAATTTCCGGATTCGAACCAATACAGATTACATGTAATTAAATCACGTAAAACATCCTTTTACTGATTTAATTCAGCATAATTCGAAAACGATTTTCACATTGTTTCACATAAACAATTAAAAATTCTATCGCATACAAAACATGCAATAAGCATATAAACAATTTATATCTTAAATCTAGCATGTTAATTCAAACTTAACCATACGAACGGGGCTCGATACCCTTTGTTGGGTTTTACGGGTCCATGCGCAGCGGAATTAAGCATTAAAACATAAAACCCAAGAAGCCCTAGGATCCGTTCTATACAATTAATTTAAATTCCTATGAGATAGAATTAAACCAACCTTGAAACGCTTTCCGGTCTTGAGCTATCGAACGATTTTGATTATGTGATATCGAATCACAAACTTCGTTCTTCAACTTGCTTGAACTCTAGGCCTTGATCGATGAACGAGCGAAGACCCTCTTTCGGTATCCACACCTTTGAATGAATTCAAGAACAACTTCTTGATGATTGCTAGATCTAAAACCTTGAAGAATATTAAGAGTATTTTGTTGTGAATTTTTGATTGAAAATTTCGGCTGGCTTCTAGGTCTGACAGAACCCTTGTATTTATACTACAATAGTAAGAATACTTCTCCTAATCGTATTAGGAGAGACGGTATCAAAAACGCGTCTTGGCACGATATGTCGCGCGGTATATTAAGCCATTGGCTTAATATGTCGCGCGGTATATATAGCCAGATACAGAAACTCTCAACTATTCTTCCTCCGATTTAACCAATTCATTCTAGTTGTGTGTGACCCAATAGGATTACATTATGTTGGCAATGAGTTCGATCATATCGAATCTCATAAGACATAAGCGGACTCTAGCAAGCCATTATGTCTACCCAAATAATGTAACGTAAGAGTTCACGTTTCCAATGGTGTACTTCCATTTATCCCTTTGTCTCACGATGTTATATTGAACACAAGTCATGGTCCTTGTCAACTTGTTATTGTTCAATGCTTTCTCGATTCTTGAGTATAATGATAATTCCAATCATATTGGGGTACGGCCATACACTTTCATCATTATCACTCATCGAGGGGCCCAAGCATAACATCTCTCTTCCGAGGGACAAATTCCTTCTTGACTTATCATCCTTCCCATCATGAATCCGATCATGCCAATGATAGTCTTTATAGATATCGTGTTAAGATATCGTTTGACTAAAATTAAACATGACTTTCATCATATGTAAGGTTACGATAATCTTAGGTCTAGGAAATAAATGAAGTAACCGTATGAGATTTAAATATGACATTTGACCATGACATAAATCTCATGCGGGTCATGTCCAGTCACTTGTTCTCTAACAAGTACCCATAATTTCAATGTGCATCTCTTATGCATATAATCATCACATGATTATCCATTGATAATTATACTAATTTATTCTCTTAATAATTAGGGATAGAGATTATTATAAACAAATATACAAAACATATAATAATCAAATAATAAACATCTCATATAATAATAAATAATGTCAACACATAAGTCTATCAATCATAGGCCTAGGGCATAACACCAACATATAGGGCATAGGGTATAAGGCATAGGGTATAGGGTATAGGGTATAGTGTATAGGGTATAGTGTATAGTGTATAGTGTATAGGGTATAGGGTATAGGGTATAGGGTATAGGGTATAGCGTATAGGGTATAGTGTATAGTTGTGATGTACCCGATTTTTTTGAAATCAAACGGAGTCGCCACTCCATTTTAATTTTGAGGGCCAAAACTTTGAAAAATGCCCGAGATCAGAGATGTGGGTTCGGAGGTCACGTTACGCGCCGGGAAGGACGTTAGTGTGCACCCGGCGTGCCTCGAAAAACGAGTCTTCCAAACATTTGAAATCCTTTTGTTGTGTGTGTGTGTGTGTGTGTGTTTTGACCAAAATAATTTGAAACTGAGAAAAGCAAAAATTGGGATCTCTTTTGAAGACTTTAAAATGATCCCATGATTTTTTGGATGATTTTTGGATTGAGATTTGGAACTCAAAAGATTTTTGGAAGTTGAAAACCATTTCTGCCAGAATGAAAAAGGCAGTTGACCCTTGACTTTTAAATGGACTTTAGGGCTTGAAATATCCATAATCTGGGAAAAGTCCAGGAATGAAAGTTTCTTAAAACACCTTAAATAAGGTTTCTACGAAAGAATTTTACATTTTGGAGAATATTTGAGGGGTCAAAACCTTCTGGAAATCTCAGATATGAAATCTGGATTTCCAGAAACTGATGAACTAGCCTCTAAAAGAAAATTTGAAAAAGGCAATTTTACTCACCCAAAAAATAAAGTAAAAATATTTCTGGAAAGATCTGGATGTTGGCTACAAAAAGTATTTTGTAGTCAACACCAAATTCCAAGTTTCTCTGTGTCAAAAAATTAGACCATGGACTGAGGTCTGATAAAATTGCTACTGGACAGCAACTTCTCAAGAAAGAAAATATGATTTTAAAGGGGGTTTTGCATCCATGCTTGTCCCCATTTTCCTAGGTTTTGGTTAGTGATCACTTGACATTTTAGTGGTGAATCAACTATACCAAACCATCCTTGGGGTACATTAGGACTAAGCACTTCATTTGCTTGGGGAGGGGAATTTTGTAAAGATGAATTTAAAGAGAAAAATCAATTTAGAGATTTAAAATGTAGACCATTTGAGATGGTCATTCATGAAGATGAACTTCAATATGACCATCTTGAGTCAAAACTTAAGTTAAACTAGACATCAAGTAGATCCAAGTAAGAAGAACAAGATGAACAAGAGGTTAAAAGGGAATTTTAGGGTTTAGAGAAGGAGGGCTTTACCAATGGTGACACCCTATCTTCCTAGGCTTGGAATTTGACTTGAGGAGTATCAAGATTTGGTGTTTGACTTGAGGAATATCAAGATTTGGTGTTTTGGATTTGTGTTTGGGTGGATTCAAGGCTTGAATGTGTTTAGGGTTTGATGATAGAGTTGATTAAAGAGAAAACAAGTAGATAACACTTAAGTC
Source organism: Adenophora triphylla var. japonica (assembly GCA_022495995.1). NCBI lineage: Eukaryota > Viridiplantae > Streptophyta > Magnoliopsida > Asterales > Campanulaceae > Adenophora > Adenophora triphylla. Next base: position 42,228 of record JAFEMH010001695.1, on the reverse strand, counting down.
CTCTATGTTTTCTCCCTAATCTTCCTCTTGAGTAGTGTTTTAAGCTTGAGATTGGTGTGTTTAAGAGTGATATGAGAATGGTTGAAGTGAAATTGGGAAAGGTTCAAGAGAAAATGGTGGCAATCTAAGGATTCCCACTGTTTTCTCTATATTTTTCGCCAAAATGCAGCTTCTGTGTGTAAAATGTGTTGTGTAAACTGAGAGAGGAGGGTTCAATTTATAGTCCCCTGTGAGAGGAAATCCTATCTGCGCAGAGGGTATCGTAAGCGTGCACTGTTCATCTGCTACAGTGCTGGCTTTTGGACAGGAGGAATATTATTCAAAAAATTACAGCAGTTTGTTTTTCAACTTGCCTAATTCGGATTTTTCCAATTTTTTTTGCTTTTTGAGATTCTTTTCTTGGTTTAACTTTAAATGGCAATGCCCACTTTACCCTCACTTTGTTAGAGAAGTTAGGAATTGTTAGAAATGTTAGTAATGTTAAAACTTTCGTTAATTTTCTAACGAAAATACTAACGACTCAAATTGGAGCACTTACAGTAGCCCCTCGGCGACGGCGCTTTCGAAGGAAGCGGGGTCGTCGATAAGAGTAAGGCTCCAAATTTGACGGGATGATCAAGTGATCGAGTGATCAAGTGATCGAGTGGCTGAACCTAGCGATAGGCTACCTACGTATCCCGAATGGGAATCAAGCCGGCCGTAGTTCGGGTCTTTGACCCTGGAGATGATGGCGTTTTAGGTGCCTCGAACCTGATGAGCGAGTTCTGCAATCGGTTGCTGGAGAGAAACTCTGCTGGGGATAAGAGATGACCATTTTTGGGAAGTCGCCCTATGATCTGACTATTTTTGGGAAGTCACCCCATGATCTGACTATTTTTGGGAAGTCACCCCATGATCTGACTATTTTTGGGAAGTCACCCTATGATCTGACTATTTTTGGGAAGTCGCCCTATGGCTTGACTATTTTGGGGAAGTCGCCCTATGGTTTGACTATTTTGGGGAAGTCGCCCTATGATCTGACTATTTTTGGGAAGTCACCCTATGATCTGACTATTTTTGGGAAGTCGCCCTAGGGTTTGACTATTTTGGGGAAATCGCCCTATGATCCGACTATTCTTGGGAAGTCACCCTATGATTTTGACTGTTTTGGGGAAGTCACCCTATGATCTGACTATTTTGGGGAAGTCGCCCTATGGTTTTGGTTTGTCGAATTAGGGGATGATTGCGTTTTATCGCTTTTCCTAGTGTTATGTGTTGAAATCGAAGTGATAGCGTTTTAGGTGCCTCGAACCTTGATGATGGTGTTTTAGGTGCCTCGAACCTTGATTTGAAGGGATCGGTCTTACTTTTGCTGCCGAGGATAATGGGAAAAGAAGCGGGATTAGTTAATTTATTGGGGATTTTGTTAGCCTAAGTTGGAGTTTAGTTCAGGAGTATGAACCTAAATGGGGACTTAGTTCAGGAGTATGATCCTAAGTCGAGGTTTTGTTCAGGAGTATGAACCTAAATGGGGACCTAGTTCAGGAGTATGCTTCTAAGTCAAGGTTTAGTTCAGGAGTATGAACCTAAATGGGGACCTAGTTCAGGAGTATGATTCTAAGTCAAGGTTTAGTTCAGGAGTATGAACCTAAATGGGGACCTAGTTCGGAGTATGATCCTAATTCGAGGTTTTGTTCGGGAGTATGAACCTAAATGGGGACCTAGTTCAGAGTATGATCCTAAGTCGGGGTTTCGGTTCGGAGTATGAACCTAAATGGGGACCTAGTTCAGGAGTATGAACCTAAGTCGGGGTTGAGGGAGACTGTTTGAGGGCATTCTCGCAGGGGAAGATTAGAGTTTATGATGATTATCGGGGAAAAAAGGGTGACCGCGTTGGTCAAGCGGATGGACCTATGGTAGGCTACCTACGTATCTGAGTGGGAATCAAGCACGGGACGTAGTTCGAAAATTCTTGGGGATGGTCTTTGATGGTTTGACGGTATTTGGGAGTCACCCGAGGTTTATTTGTTTTTGGGAAGTCGCCTAAGATTTGATGATAATGTTCTTTTAGAAAAGTAGTTGACTAAGATATGCTTTCATACTGTCTTTGTGCTTACTGTAGGCTGCAGGAAGGGCTGAGGCTACGGCTGATGTTGATGAAGAGTTGTTGGGTTGCCGTTCGTGGGACGGTTTCGCCGACGATTTCTTTGTCTTTGGAGGCATTTTGACTGAAGGAGGAGTTTGGTTGAGTACGTATCTTCTTTGGTGATCGTCAACCTTGTAGAGGTTGTTGAGCTTGTCTTCATATTGGGACTTCTTGCTTTTGAGAACTTGGTGTCTCGACCGCATTGTATTTGAGAACTTGGAGTCCACGACCGATTTGTATTTGAGAACTTGGCGTCCACGACCGATTTGTATTTGGAGAACTTGGCGTCCACGGCCGATTTGTATTGGAGAACTTGGCGTCTACGGCGGTTTGCATTTTGAGAACTTGGCGTCTCGGCCGATTTGTATTGGAGAACTTGGCGTCTCGGCCGGCTGTATTGGAGAACTTGGCGTCTCGGCCGAGCTTGTATTGGAGAACTTGGCGTCTACGACCGAGCTGTATTGGAGAACTTGGCGTCTCGGCCGAACCGTATTGGAGAGCTTGGCGTCCACGGCCGATTTGTATTGGAGAGATTGGCGTCTCGGCGAATTATATTGGAGAACTTGGCGTCTCGGCCGAATTGTATTGGAGAACTTGGCGTCTCGACCGATTTGTAGACATGGAGGCGGTCTTCATATGTTTGTGGATGTTGGGGGATGTTTTCATCCATTTGAGGTCGTCTTAGGTGAAGATCATCCTTGCCGAAAAGGGGATTTGATTTCACGTTTGATTTCTGCATTCGTTAGTGAAGAGGAAGATGCATATATAACATTCACGATGACAGATGCATGCATAGAGCCAAAAATGATTGTGATGATGCATTTACTTGCTTTCGAAGATGTACTTAGCCTAAGCTTTTTGGCGGGAAATTATGATTTATGATCTTCAATCACTTAGGATTTTTCCTATTGATTCAAATTTTGTGCATGCTACATGAGCCCTTGGGAGATTTTTTGGCGGGGATTCATGGTGATGAAAGGGGATGCGTCGGGATGTATGTGTTTGAGGCTGTTTGGGACGGGCTTTGAGTAAGTGGGGAGGTGAGAGCCCTCGATCGCCGGTTTAAACGGCGGTTGTTGATGAGGTTTTGTTGACGGTATCACATGGACCTCAATTTTGATGAGATTGGATTCGGATCCGGGTTTTGGTTGAAATTTTCCCTCTCATTCTTGGTCATCGAAGGCGATGCGACGGGCTCACAGGGCACGTCGATATGAGCGACGCTTCTTTCATTTGGGTGAGTGTGACTTTGGCGAAACCGTGTTCGGAGAATGATTTGATGGAATTGCTAATGCGGGAGAAACCACGATCTTGAATTTCGATGCTACGGGAAGGCTGCCGTGTACCAAGTTACGAAGTGAAATTCTTTCTTGATAAAATTCGGGTCCAAAGACCATCTTGACAAAGCCCGGATCTGAGTAGGCAAAGTCCAGTTTTGAAGAAGCGACTTGGCGAGTCTATCTCGTAGTGAAGAACCCAATGTGGACCCAAAGATGACTATAGAAGCCCCGGCTTGAAGAGGCGATACGAAGAACACAGGAGAACCACTTAGCAAGCCCCGGCGTGAAGAAATTCATAGCGGTCTTACGTAGACGATTCGTCATGTGACCGGGGAGGCACCCATCTTTTCGAGATCTTAGTCAACCGGCCGATGGACAAGACTCGAGAAATGTTTACGTGCGGGGGCACATCTTTCGAAAAGTGGGAATGAATCCCAATTTTGTGTATACACACTCGCTTTAGGTTTGACTCTTTTGAGAGAGTATAAGCATCACAAGGTGTGGAGAAGTGTATGGAAGCCCCTGGCGACGGAAAGACGAGTGTTTGGCTCTATTTTCCTATGATATAGAAAGAAGACTTGTCGAGACACTTGAAAACTTGTCTTATTCATGATGATCACAATTTGCTTAAAACCCTTTGTTAATGTTCGGGTTATTCAACTCCTAAATACGATATGAACAAATATTTTGATTAATCACAAGGAGAAAACCAGCGATATCGAGGATCAAGCTCGGAAAGTGTATAGGGACGATCCTTGATGAGACCGGATTTTTTTGAGATTTGTTTGTGATTTCGACCAGGACCATTTCTAGTTGCCTACGTTCCCTCCATTATGAAGAGCTCAGGTCGCCGTAGTTCGGGCTTATCCCGAATGAAAAGAGAACGAATGTTGAAGTTCGAGGATCTGAGGACCTTTGGGGATTTTGAAGATTTGGAGGATTGAATAACATATCCCCTTAGAGTGTCCATGAAAGACACGGATGCGAAGCTCCAGTGGGGCATCCACGGCAAGTGTTTGCGGAGTAGAAATGAATTATGCTCACATGAATCAAATTCGAATTTGCACAATCTTTGATTGGTAATTTTGAGTCAAAATGGATTAGATTCCAATTTAAGCAAGCAATGAAGCGTTAATTTGATTTAGATCTTAAAGATATTATGATGAAATTGCTATCCGATAGGAATTGCAGTTGGGTTTCCGGGCTTCGATCGGCCATCGGGTAACTTTGGAAGTTATGACCTCTTAAAGTGAGAGGTCGAGTGGGCCTTTCTTGGCCCGAACCTCTAAAAATGAGAGGTTGGCTTGTAGGGATGTGTTTGGGAAATCTATGGCGGGGAAGATTGATTGCCTCTAAGAATGAGAGGTCTAATTTTTGACTTTGGCCAAAGGCGAGGGTAATGGGAGTATCCTCTAAAATCGAGAGGATGGCTTGGGATTGATTTAAGGTAATGGTGAGAGGAAGTCCAAGCTATCGACAACTTTTTGCGATCTTGCGAGAATTCAGGCTCCTTTTTGATCATTGGAGAGTTTCTTGAGAAGTCGGGGACTTTTGAGTTCTTCTTTGTTTTTTTTTTTGTTTTGTTTTGTTTTATTTTGTTTTGTTTTGTTTTGTTTTGTTTTGTTTTGTTTTGTTTTGTTTTGTTTTTTTTTTTTTTTTTTTTTGATTTGACTTGGAGAGCCTCACGAGGTGTTGAGGATTATCTTTGTCCTTCCTTCACGGCTTGAGATATTTTGCGCATCGCCGACTCTCGAAGCTAACTTCTCGGGCTCGCTTGGACTTTCTCTCAGTATGGATCAAAAATGACGGCTAAACCGGGTTTCAAAGCACGCCGATCTTGAAATGAAAGGGTAGTGTTTAGTAAGGGTGAGGTAATGGCTTTCTTATGGGTGAAGGGTTTCAGCTGCAATCCCTCTTTGGATGACCTAAACGAGATTAAGTCTTCATTGCTTGCTTAAGCTTTATATGAGAAAAGATCCATGCAAATTCATCGAGCAACGAGATGATGAGGATGAAAGGGATGTGAGCATATAAGATGCAAGATGGGGAGTTGGTAAGCCCCAATTTGGGAAGGATATCAATTGATTTTCTCACTTCGATCAATTTAAATATTAATCATTTCAACGAATTAGTGGTTGAGCGGCACAAGTGATCATTTTGGATAAAACCATTTCAATTAAGTGTAACGTGGGTGCGCAAGTGATGTCTCGAGTCTAGCAAGAAGAAAAAAGACTTATATTAAAAGCTAGGCATTTAACTACTGTGTCCAAAATGGACTACAACGACAAATGTCCGGGAAGGACTTAGGTGACAGGGGAAGTACTAGAACCTACGAAGGTTGACTAAAAGACTAATTTAGAGATAGGTAGCCCCTAATCTAGCCGCTCTTTCTTTGTTGGATCATGCATCTACACTTCGACCACGGAGATGGGAGCTATTGCGAGATCTTTCCATCAGGATTTCCTTGGCAATCTCTTGCTTAATCCAACCACTTTCATCGCTGCGATGGGTGATTCACCGACCTCACAAGGGCGAGTCAAATTCCATTATGCCCACAAGGCTTGAACCACCAAACTCGATCATGTTGACACTTATGTTGTTAGGGAGCGGGTTATTGATAGTATTAGGCCCTTGGGCATCTCTAACCTCCCTTGCTCAATCAAACCTTGGATGACCTTTTCGGAAGGGACGCAATCATCCGTCGAGGTGCCCATGGTGCGATGAAAGGCACAATGCTTGGAGGTATCCAAAGGAGCGTTGGGGTTTCTTGGGCGATAATTATCCAAAGGCCGGAGCAAACCTTCTTTTACCAATCCTCTAAAGATATCACTTAAAGGCATCCCAAGGTTTCTCAAGCCTTGGAGCCGAGATCTGGATGCATCGGGTCTCTTGGGAACAAAGGAAGTGGCATTATTCTGATCTGTCCCGCGTAGCCGATTGCCTCTTTGCCTTTAGCGGGAGCGAGAGCGTGTTGGAAGGAGGAGCCCGATATCCGTAGGCGGGTGCGGCGGTCGAGCTGGCTGATTGTAAGCCTTTTCAAACTTAGCCCGGAATTAACCATTGCACGCAAGTCGGCGTAGGGAAGTGGGCGAGGAAGCTCTGGAGATGCGGCTTCAAGCATGGCGAAAGATGTCTAAGCTTGCTCCTCGTCGAGGGAGGAATGGCCATTTCACTGAGCTTTAAGTTCCACCTCTTATAGAAATCCCCAATATTCTCATTAGGGCGCTGCATCGTTGTTTTGCGTGTCAACTCTGTTTGTCTCCCATTCCAAGTTGGCTTTATACTTATACGTGAAAGTACTTGGTAATCCGTTCCCAAGTATCCCTAGCTTCGTGCAATCGGAAAAACCATTTCAAAGCCCACGACTTCAAAGAGAGACTAAAGTAATCGGCCAACTGCTGGTTTGTGCATCCCTTAGCCTTCATTGCCAAAGTATAGGTGTCCAAGTGAGTTTTAGGGCATGCACTCCCGTCAAACAATTCCAGAGTGGGCATCACAAACTTGTGAGGCGGGGGGACAATCGAGTCGGGATACGTAGGTCGAAGAGCGGTGTTCTTTTTGGCGGTCAATTCAGCAATCTGTGCTTTCATTTCCTTGTGTTGCTCCATAAACCAAGCCAATTGGGGATCCGTGAGGTGGAGCGGGAATTCTGAGCCGATATTTGAGCTAGGAAGAGGACTAGGCTGTTGGTGGTGCATTGGTGGAAGGAATACCATATTTCGGAGCATAGGTGAAAACCTGTCCTTGGCCCAAATTACCTGGGGAGTGTAGGTAGGAGCTGGGGCAAAAGGATAGAACCCGGCGACTTCTTTGTTGGCTTCAATCGGCGAGAGAAGATGGAGGCGGATCTGAGGTAGCCGGATGGCTTGGATTTCGGAGTGAGGCCCATAAGTAGGCTTAAGTGCGGGTGCTTGTCCCTGGTTGTTGAATTGCATGGCTGGTTGTGGCGAGGATGCATAACCGAGAGGATGCGTGGTCTGGTGATTCGATGAAACCGGGATGGAGGTTTGGTAACCCATCGAACCCCGAGTGATAAATGGATTTGTGAAAGGCTGTGTGAGGAGCAGCCGAACCAAGTACCATTCGAGGAGGGGCTCTGGCGTGGCCCGAACCGGCTGTGGCGGCATCCCAAACTGTGGTTGTGAAGGTCCGGATTGATCGGTTCCGAACTGCGGTGGGATTCCAATCTGCTGTGGCATTCCGAGGTATCCCCAACCGTGAGAGGGCATTCCGTACTGACTTTGTCCCCACTGAGGCATTGCGGCGGCTCGTCCGTCGAGCTGCACGGATCCGGTGGTCTGCGGTTGGGAGCCGGGCGGACCTAGAGATCGAGGAGCATGGGCTCTGGTGGCAGTACCGTGGGAGGCCGGTGGTGGCATCCTGGAGTAGTCGGGTTGACCAAGAGCGGGATTGAGGTCTTCCTCTTCTTCCACGGTGAAGGTGCCATCCGGGTTGAGGGCGGCGGCCAATCCATGGCTTTTGATAGCCTCCATAAGGCCGTTCAACCGTGCTTCTGGCGCACTCTCATCTGTTCGGCTAGGCTGATTCCCTTGTTGTTACATCGAGGAGTCCGGGAGGCGGAGTGACGTTGTCCCCATCGTTACCGGGCGATGCGAGACATTCTTAAATTCGGAGTCGGAACGAGACGATGAAGGCGACGATGCGCTTGACTCTTCCCGGCGGTTAAACGGTGACCCGGTGCCCGAAACCAACGTTTGTGAGGAGGCTGCGGGGGAAAGACACGAGGTTCGAGATGTATGGGAATTGAAGGAGGGCGGGTGTTTGGGCTTTGGGCTCATGCAACATGCGGTTATTTGTTCACGTTTACTTAAAACATGTTTTATTAACCTAATCGGTTGGAAAAGATTTCTCTTCTTTTCGCAAACTACTGCGGATCTGGATCGGTGGGCCCCGTCACTACGTCTATAAGCCCCTCGTATTCCACTGTATTTCGACCTCCCGGGGTGGGCGGCCCGGGCGAGGTCCTATAGGGCAAGAAGGTCCCACCGACCGAAAAAAAACGATCCTAAAAGTCGGCGGGTAATCGAGTCTTAACAAGCATTCGATGTAAATTACGGACAAAGGCGACGTCGAAAGTCAAGATCATGTCCGAGGGCTCGACGAAAAGTCGGCATGATTTGGGCGATAAGCGTCCACAATTGATCTTGACTTGTCGTCGATTAAGCCGTAATTGGGCATGGAATAATCATTAATCCTTGATGACTCGGTGTCAATGCTAGGGAGTCGGTGTATAATTTGTGCCGTCGAGCCGAAGTCAAGGCGCCGGTCAATATCTTGGTCAAAGTATGCGGCGGAAAACCGGCGAACTTCGGCCGATTAGGGTCCCGAAAGATATTGAGTCGGTATGCCGACAAAGGCTTGAAAGGAAAGGTCTATACACGAGACGGGGCATGACACGAGACCGGACTAAAAACCAACCGGGTCTCGGACAAAGTGTGTCACGAACAAGTGCATGGTCGACACGAGGCTCCATGGGATGTTTGGGTAGTCCTGTGCTCGTCCGAGAGGCGTAATAAGACCAAACGGACCGCGACAAGGATTTCCCCGGGTTAGGGACGTAGTGTGCAGTGTACGGTCACGTGCGCGTAGTGTGCAAGCAGTCTATCTTCTTTTTCTGAGTAAAATAGAGATTTTTTTATGTGTCTTAAATTTTGACTTTTTCCGAGGCGGCCAAAACAAACACGAAAATGTGCAAAAATCAACACACACAAAACAAAGGATTTCAAATGTCGGGACGGAAGCTTGACCCTCAAAAGTTTTTCTCTTTTTTTTTTTGAAAAGATAAAACTTGTAAATCCCCAGCAGAGTCGCCACTGTGATGTACCCGATTTTTTTGAAATCAAACGGAGTCGCCACGCCATTTTAATTTTGAGGGCCAAAACTTTGAAAAATGCCCGAGATCAGAGATTTGGGTTCAGAGGTCACGTTACGCGCCGGGAAGGACGTTAGTGTGCACCCGGCGCGCCTCAAAAAACGAGTCTTCCAAACATTTGAAATCCTTTTGTTGTGTGTGTGTGTGTGTGTGTGTTTTGACCAAAATAATTTGAAACTGAGAAAAGCAAAAATTGGGATCTCTTTTGAAGACTTTAAAATGATCCCATGATTTTTTGGATGATTTTTGGATTGAGATTTGGAACTCAAAAGATTTTTGGAAGTTGAAAACCATTTCTGCCAGAATGAAAAAAGCAGTTGACCCTTGACTTTGAAATGGACTTTAGGGCTTGAAAGATCAATAATCTGGGAAAAGTCCGGGAATGAAAGTTGCTTAAAACACCTTAAATAAGGTTTCTACTAAAGAATTTTCCATTTTGGAGAAGATTTGAGGGGTAAAAACCTTCTGGAAATCTCAGATATGAAATCTGGATTTCCAGAAACTGATGAACTAGCCTCTAAAAGAAAATTTGAAAAAGGGAATTTTACTCACCCAAAAAATAAAATAAAAATATTTCTGGAAAGATCTGGATGTTGGCTACAAAAAGTATTTTGTAGTCAACACCAAATTCCAAGTTTCTCTGTGTCAAAAAATTAGACCATGGACTAAGGTCTGAGAAAATTGCTACTGGACAGCAACTTCTCAAGAAAGAAAATATGATTTTAAAGGGGGTTTTGCATCCATGCTTGTCCCCATTTCCCTAGGTTTTGGTTAGTGATCACTTGACATTTTAGTGGTGAATCAACTATACCAAACCATCCTTGGGGTACATTAGGACTAAGCACTTCATTTGCTTGGGGAGGGGAATTTTGTAAAGATGAATTTAAAGAGAAAAATCAATTTAGAGATTTAAAATGTAGACTGTTGGTCCCAAAGGTGGCAACAAGGGTGAAAATACAGCTAGAGGGGGGGTGAATAGCTGTTTAAAATTTTTCGCCCTCTTTTAAAACTAAACCTCTTGCTTACAAAATCCTCTTGCAGTTGATAATAGACTGCAAGTGATAGTGTAAAATGCACAGCGAAATATTTAGAGTTACAAAGTGGTTTTGATAGAGGAGGTTTGTAAAGCGGTCTTAATAAAGTAGTTGGTACGTGCGGTTTACAAACAAGTGAGGTTTTGACACTGTTAACTCCAAACACTATTTCACAATAATGGATATCTAAATAAAGATCAAACGGAGACAAAGATAAATAATTAGTAATCACGAGAAATATAATTGCAGAAAGTAAGAACACGCTATTTGGAGTGGTTCAATCGATAAACGATCTACGTCCACTACCAAGATGGTTAGTCTTGGATTTCTAAGAGAGATTTTATATTAAGTATTTGAGAGATTACAAAGTACAATAAAATCTTTACTATGAAGAACAAATCCAAAACTATAACCAGTGTATCTCAAGTGTTTAATCTATGTGATTAGAACAAATGAGGTGTGTGTGTGAGAACAAGATCAAGGCTCTTTAAATCTGTGAGATGTAGAGCACAATGATTCTTGAATGTGTTAAGGCTTGATTTCTGGGCTAGGAATATTTCTTGAAGTATGAAGATGAAGATTCAAAGGACTAAGAATTTAAGGCGAGCTTCAACTTCGATGAACACAAAGCAATTTCTCTAATTTTTCAAGCAATCTTCAAATGGTGAAGATTAGGGTATTTATACTCAAGCATCCAAAATGTAGCCGTTGGACACAATTGTTTGAAGGACGAGTACTTGATGCTTTCTTATTGGTCCACGCAACCACTTTTGTCCTTTGGTACGGTAGTTGCGAGATAAAGGCGATAATGCTCAGTTTGCAAGCAATGAGGTTTGGACACCTGTCACCTTTTCAAGATCCTTGCAGATCTTCTCTGACTTTGAATCACGTGACAAGATAAGGTGGTTGACATTGGGTATTGCTGATGTGGATTATAATGACAAAAGGTGGTTTACTTCAAGTCTCAATCATTGGAGCGGTTCTGGAGTAGGCGGTTTGACAGGAGCGGTTAGTAACTCCAGTGAGGTTGCAAAGTGCGGTTGATGATGATCTGCAAGGTGCGGTTCATCATAGGGCGGTTTCACTTGAGTAGTTCAAGGGTAGTTTCAAACAAAGGATTTTACCAAGCAAGTGCTAAGGGCGGTTTTGCTAGGGCGGTTGGAAGGAGCGGTTTGAAACTTCTGAACTGCAACTCTCAATTCCAATGAGTCTTGTGCCAGTCTTCAAGCCTAAATTTAACCTAATCTATAAAATGGACTTAACTAAAAATTGAAGTCTAAGCTTCATTACATAGGGTCCTAAAGTCCTTAAAATAGACAGGAGGTTATGGTATCAATCAAATCTAATACAAAATAGGAGGGTTAAAACATGCATACCCAACAATCTCCCCCTATTTGATTGATGCCATTACCTACTATAACTAAAGCAAACATTGTACTTGGTAAAAACATGTCCATAAGAATTAACATGGTAATTCATGTCCCAAGTCAATGCACACACTTAGCTTAAGCTATAGATTTCAATACTTTCTAAGAGATAAAAACTTACAATATGGAAAGTAGAGAAATGCATTCAGTGCACTTAAGAAATATGAGTTTGAGTTCAAAGTGCGGTTTAAACTGAATGTTTAAACTTCAATTCAAAAATATGATTTTAAGTTGAAAAATATTTGAATGAGGTTTAAAACCATAAGAGGTTTCATTGTTCTACAAACAAGCGGTTTGATATGAACAAGGTTTTGGAACCATGATGCAATTTCCATTAATTCCTCAAGTGGTTACAAAACGGGAATGAAAGAAAATTACGGGGTTACAAACAAAAACAAGAGTAAGTTGGACAAAAGGAAATACAATGAGAGTGCGGTCCAACAAACAAAAGTTTACCAAAAAAATACGAGCAATAGCGGTTTAAGGTTGATGCGGTTCTTGACCTTCTTTGCTGCTCTGCGGTTGATTGATCTCGGGGTTCTGGCAAGATTTGATGCGAGAGGTTTCGAGACTTGAGGATTTTCTAATTTTTCTCACCTCTTCTGCGGTCCTTCCTTGAGCAGTCACCAATCTCTCTAAGATATTTGCTTGAGAATCAATCTTGAGATTGGCATCGAGAGCGCCTTGGAGTTATCAGATACTTGATCAGTTAGCTCATCAATCAAGGTGTGAAAGGAGGAGTTCAAAGAATTGTACAAAGTTTGAACCTCCCCCTGAACTGCTGCGGTCTGAGAGGAGATAGCTTCAGTCATTTCATCAAGATTCACAGTCACTTGGATGGAGGATTTCAGCTCATTGACTGTGGCTTCAAGTTTGATGGTGAATCCTAACTTGATATTTTCAAGGCGGTCATTGAATTCATCCTTGACTTCATTCAACTTGGCCACCAAAGCATCATCAAGGGAATTTGTTTTGATCTCCAGCTTCTCTTTGACATTATCAATTTCCAGAAGGATATTTGCTTCAACCGCATTCAAGGCGGTTTGAAAGTCTTGAGTAAAAGGCGGTTGGGAATTGATAGTTTTAAGGAATTCAGCTTGGAGGGAATCAAAGGCGGTTTTGGAGGAGGTTGCAAGCTGAGAAATCATTTCCTTGAGATCAGAATCTCCAAATGATTGAATTTGAACAACACCTTCAGCTAAATCCTTCTTGAATCCTTCAAAGCCGGAATCAGCTGAGGATTTGACAATGTTTGCTAGATCCTTCTCCCCCTTAATGGCATCAAGCCTCTGAGCAAAACTCTTGAGAGAGTTCCTATGATCAGCCATTTGAAGGGTTTGAGAGGCAATCAGATGGGATTGAGATTCAGCAAGCTTCTGAAGGGAGCGGTTGGAAGCTTCAAGGGAGGCATTAGAAGCGGCCAGCTTGATAATGTGGCCTTGGTTTATTAGGAGTTGGGACTGAATAAGATTAAGGGTTGAAAGGATTTGGGAGTAGTCAGAGGGTGGAGGAGCGGTTGAAGATGAGGGAATAAAGGTGAAGGCAGGAGGCGGTTCAGAATAGGTAGGAGGAGCGGTTTGAGGTATTTGAGACAATAGGGTTTGGAAAATGCGTGAGGCAGGAACTGTATAAGGGTATGAGGTTTGAGTTGAGATGGGTAGAGTAGGTGGTAAGGTAGGTGGGGCGGTAGGGATGGGGGCGGTTGGGATGGGGGCGGTTTGATAGGTATAGAAGTGGTAGGAGGATTTGAAGTGATTGGGTTGGAATGAGTTTAATGTGATTTTTGTGGGGAAGAGATAGGTGATTTAGAAAGGGATTTATGGGTGCGGTTTGATATATGAGGGGATGAATGGTGTGAGGGAGAATTTTGTGGTGAAGGAGTTGGAGTCCTAAGTCTAGAGGTTGAGTGGGCTGGGCCTGCTGATGGCTTGGATGTCCATTCAGTGAAGGCTTTGGGATTTGAGGTGGCTTGATTTTGAGGGGTTTGAAATTCAGAAGGGGATGATGAATTTGAATTGGATTTGGAGGAGGATTTATCAAAGTATGAGGAGGTTTCACCAGGTATTTTGATGTTGGATTTGGCAATGGTGTGAAGATAGTGTTTCTTTGGAGGAGTTGTTTTCTTGGCCATTTGTTTGAATCTCCTCTTCTTGGGATTCTCCCCCTGAGTGGTTGCAATCCTGGGAGGTGGAGAAGGAGAGAGCGGTTTGGGGGAAAGAGATTTGGAAGGAGAAAGGTGTTGGGTAGGAATTGGGGAAGAGGTTTGAATAGGTGAGGTTGGAGGAGTTTGAAGCGGTTGGGATTGAGGAGGAGGTTGCGGTTGGGGTTGCGGTTGAACGGGAGGTTGAACTTGAGCTTGCGGTTGAGAAGTAGCAAGCGGTTCGAAGATGGTTTCTTTCCCTTGGCGGCCTTCCTCAATTACGCCCTTCTTTCCAACTTGTCAATTTTTGCTTTATAAAAAGCAACCTTATCTTCCTACGTGAGATTGGCGTGCTTGATCTTCACGGTTTTTGCCTTCTTGATAAGAGGTGCAATACCGGCATCCTCTTCTTCTTCCTCATCGGTAGGCTCATCTCTCAAACCAAATTTCTCTGAGGCTTAGCACTTTGACTAGCACCTGCGGTTTGAACACGCGGTTGAGATGGTGTGGTCCTTGGCTTCTTGATGCAACGGTTCTAGGACAATGTTTTTCCTTCTAGAGGCCTTCTTGATTGCCTTTCCTAGAGCGGTAACCGCGGTTCTTGGAGACATTTCAACATAGAACTCCTTGGGGTTGAGAGTATCGGCATCATATAGAAATTTGTCTTGGGTATCTCCAAATGAGTATACGAAGTTGTGACAAACCACGGTTCCCAAGGGAGTCACCTTCACCCATTGGTGCGATAACTCGGGAGTTGAGAGTACGAGATCCTCCAAGTGTTGATAGCTTGTGAACAACGCGGTTAGGAGCACTGCGAATGGTCTCCATCTCTGGTGTTCATTTTTGATTTTGGATTGATAAGCATCAATGGAGCTAGCCAGTTCCTTCATCGAGAATCTTGGGCCAATTCAACTTAATTCCATTATAAATGGCACAATGATAAGTCCATTCTTTGAGTAGTGAAGTTGTTGTGGTTGCCGGTCTTACCACACATGAGACATTCCTACTAAATAGCCCAAGTGGCTCATAAGCTCACCAAATTCCCTCCTTGCCTTCTTCTTGTAATAACCGAGATAGAGAGGTCGGATTGACGGTTGATAGAGCGGTTGCATCCAACACTTCACGATCAACCTCCGTAGGGCATCGACACATGAAATCCATAAGTACTTCTAATATCCGAGATGATCAATGGATATATCGAAGCCTTCAACACGCCAACCGGGCATTTGATCTTGGTGCCATCGATAATTCTCTGTCTCCTAGAACGGCAGAGGAGTAGAGCCCGATCCACAAAAGAAGGAATGATATAAGATTGGCCTTTGTTGAAGAGAGGGAGGATTCCGGAGGTAGTGAGTCTTCGATCATCTCTCTACCAAGAGCATCTCCTTGGAGCTCGGGCTCATTGATCTCATAACTGGAATAAAGAATTTAGGATCCTACAAAATGAAACAAAGGGTTTAGATCCAAAAAATGATTCACAATGCACAAGCGGTTTGGGCATCCATGCGGTTGGCAATTGATGCGGTTGAAAATATTGAGAACTCCAAACCTCAAGTAAATTGTGAATATAATTAAAACACTTAGAAAATATGTAAGAGATTATACTAGTACGTGGCATTGTAATCCAAGTTTATCCCACACTGCAAGCGGTGCTTGGAGAGGAAGGTTATGGTGTCCAGCCTATATACTAAGTAATATCTCAAATAAATTTAGCATGCGGTTTCAAAGTAACAAGCGGTTCATAGTTTGCATGCGGTTCAAAAGTGAATACAGTTGATATATAGCATGTGGTTCTAATGTGAACGCGGTTGAAGAGGACATGCGGTTGGAATCAAGAAGTATTCATGAATGCAGTTCCAAACAATCAAGGCATGCGGTTGATGTTCACAAATAGTGCATAAAAATTTATTGAAAAATTTTCTAAGTACAAAAACATGTGTGAAAATCAAATGAACCAAAACATGTGATAATTTTAACATGGCATATGAACAGTCATTTGAAGGCATGATGAACACGAAGAACTCTTAGAACACTAAAAACAGAGATTCAACAAAAGTTCACCAAAATTAACAAATAACATGTCAAAATGATCACATTAAGCAGTATATTAACAATATAACCTTAAAAATTCATACTTTGCTCAGAATCAACATGAACAAGCAAGAACACTCAAATGGGTTTTCGAATGAGAAAATTTTAAATTCCAAAATCAGTGTTCAAGTCATTGGTTGATCGTAAAATAAATTACATATGAAGAATCTAACAACAAATCCGAGCAAAACCCAACTGAAATTATGGAAAATGATGAACAATCAAGGTAGATATGAACAAAAATGCATTTAAGGGTTTTCGAAGCTTCAAGGTTCATCAATGGCGGATTCATGAGGAATTTTGCAGATATGAAGAAAGATGTAGTTAAGGAACACATACCATATCAGAGAAGGGAGCCTTGGGAGCCATTGAAGAAAGTAAAAAAATATGAAGCTTATGGAGGAGAGAGAGAGTGAGTTGGTAGAAAGTGCTTTTGCAGAGAAGACAGAGAAGGAAGAGTTGAAATTGTTGTCTTATGCTGCTATTTATAGGTAAAATTCGGGTTTAGGGCGGTTGAAAGGACGGTTTGATTTTCCCATAAGCTGAATCATTACCTCTGTTGCACCCTTTCATCTCCTATTCTTTAACCAAAGACGGCTGACAAGAGAGCTTTAAATGCTAATGTTCCCTTTGCATTAAATGCATTTAAATTTTGAAATATCGTGGGAAAATATTTGCAAAAATGCCCTCATGTCAAAATGTGGACTAAAATAAAAATAAAGGAACTTACCTTGGGTCCACGTGGCAGTGCGGTTGAAAAGAGTTTTAAACCGCATAGCTTCTTTAAAGCTTAAAAAGAATTAAAACTGATTTTGAAAATACCATATGTTGAAGGCGGTTGAAGATGGAGCGGTCATAAGCGGCATGCGGTTGGGAATAAGCGGTTGGGCTGCGAAGGCGGTTGACCACTCATGCGGTTTGAATGAATGCGGTTCAACAATGGTGCGGTTGAAATTTTCAATAAGAATACAACCTAAACTCAACACACAAGTTAGTCAATAAAAAGTATGGAATCATTTAAGTTCAAGCATACCCATTTCTCCTCGAGGAAGGAAAACCTCTTGGAGTCAAGAGCCTTGGTGAGGATGTCGGCAATCGATTATACGTCCCCACATACTCTAAATGGATATTCCTCTTCTCCACATGGTCTTTGAGGAAATGATACTTGATATCAATATGCTTGGTCTTGGAATGCATGACGGGGTTGTTAGAGGCTGAAATTGTTGAAGTGTTGTCGCACATGATCGGGCAATTTCCTTCTTGAATTCCATAGTCCACAGCTTCTTGCTTCATCGAAAGGATTTGGCGGCAACAACTACGTGACAATATACTCGGCCTCTGTGGTAGACACTGAAAGCGAAGCTTGCTTCTTCTTTGGCCCAAGCAACTAGTCTATTTCGAGGAAATGACAAGTACCACTAGTGCTTTTCTGTCAATAGTACAAGGCTGCATGTCTGCATCGAATAACCTACAAGATCGAAGTTCGAATCTTTGGAATACCAAAGTCGAGGTTAGTGGTTCCGGATAAATAGCGGATTATACGCTTGGCGCAATAAGATGTGCTTCTCTAGGATGCGCTTGGTAGCGAGCACATACACGAGACACTAAACATGATATCGGGCCTACTAGCGAGTTAAGTAAAGTAATGAGCCGATCATACCTCGATATAAAGTACGATCAACTTTCTTACCTTTGAGATCCTTATCTAGCTTATTGCCGGTGGCCATTGGAGTATCATATGCTTTAGCATTTTCTAATCCAAACTTCTTTATCAACTCCTTGGTGTATTTGGCTTGGCTGAGGAAAATACCTTCTTCGCATTGCTTGATTTGAAGCGAGGAAGAATGTTAATTCTCCCATCATGCTCATCTCAAACTTGCTTTTCATTAGCTTCTCGAAACGCTTACAAAGCAACTCATTAGTAGAACCAAAAATAATATCATCAACATAAATTTGAACAAGTAAAGTATGCTCATTATATTTGGCAATAAAAAGAGTTGTATCAATTTTACCGCGTTTAAATCCTTTTTCTAGTAAAAATTTAGAAAGAGTCTCATACCATGCCCTTGGAGCTTGCTTAAGTCCATACAAAGCTTTCTGGAGTTTGTAGACATGATTGGGAAATTTGGAGTCTTCAAATCCAGGTGGTTGGGCAACATACACGGTCTCTTGCGGTTCGCGTTGAGGAATGCACTCTTTACGTCCATTTGATATAACTTGAAATGCTTGAAAGAGGCGTAGGCTAAGAAGATTACGATAGCTTCCAATCTTGCAAGCTGGAGCAAAGGTTTCATCATAATCAATTCCTTCTTCTTGCCTATATCCTTGTGCAACCAACCTTGCTTTATTCCTAGTGATGCTTCCATTCTCATCCATCTTATTCCTAAATACCCACTTAGTTCCTATCACTCCTTGATCTGAGGTCTAGGCACGAAAGTCCAGACCTTGCATCTTTCAAGCTGGTTGAGTTCTTCTTGCATAGCAACGACCCATTGGAATCTTGGAGTGCTTCATCAATCTTCTTGGGTTCAACTTGAGATAAAATAGAAGTATGCTCGTCATAGTTTGATCTCCTTGTTTGAACAGGAAAACAGATCACCAATCACATTTGTGAGGGGTGACTAGCGACTTCACGAACCTGCAGGGGTAAGTCTGGTTGGGCGAGGTTTCTTTGAAGATCTTCAATTGGAACGTCGTTAGATCCTTCGGCGAAGTCATGGAAGGTAAGTTGACGAAGAGGTTCTATAAGGTTTGGATAGGGGAATTTTCAACTTCTTCTTCACTTGGTAGTTGCATGCGGAGTAGGAACTTGGTGCGGTTTCAAAGTTGCGGTTTTGGGGGATTTCGGTTGAGGAGTCTTGGATTTTGCGGTTGAGGTTCGGGTGCGGTTTGGGATGGTTCACTGGTTCATTATGCTCAACAAAATCATCGGCAACATTTGGAGCCAAATGTGGCTCGAGGAGAGAATGCTCATCAAAAGTAACATGGACCAGAGACTCAACTATTTTTAAACTAGTTTTATTGAAAACACGAAAAGCTTTAGAATGTTTAGCATACCCAACAAAAATACCTTCGTCGGCCTTGGCTCCGAATTTACCTCTATTTTCTCTTCCGTTGTAGAGGACAAAACATTTGCGACGAAAAATCTTGAAGAATGCAATGTTGGGGGTTCTTCCTCGCCAAAGCTCATAGGGAGTCTTGTTATAGGTTTTGTTGATGAGGAGCGGTTACGAGTGAAGCATGCGGTATTGATTGCTTCGGCCCAAAAATGCGAGGTAGCTTCGCTTCGAGATATCATTGTCTTTCCGGCCTCGATCAACGTCCTATTCTTCCTTTCCACAACCCCATTTTGTTGTGGAACACCAGTGATTGAAAAATTGTGATCAATCCCATGGTCATCACAATGCGAGCAACACCGTTGTTCTTAAATTCCGTTCCATTATACGATCGAACACTAACGATGTCGTCTTCTTTTTGAGTTTGGAGCCGTCTAAAGAGTGCGGTGAGAATCTCATAACGATCATCTTTGGAAATCATCATCTCAACCCACGTATATCTTGAGTAATCATCCACCACCACTAAAGTATATCAATTTCCTCCAATCTTTGGCGGTGGTTATGGGTCCAAACAAATCTATGTGAAGCAGTTGTAAGCATCTTCAAGTTGAAGGAGCGGTCTTCTGGTGAAAGACGACGCGGGTTGCTTACAGGCTGGCATGCCTGCATTTCTGGATGGTGGTCGGCCACTTTGGGTAAACCACGAACGAGGTTTTCCCTACCAATCTTTGCAAGATACTTGAAGTTCAAGTGGCTCGACCTCTTGTGCCATAGCCAACTATTTTCGCTCACATTCTTAGCTACAAAACGAGAGATTAGTAATACTACATGCGAGAATTTAGATCAATAATGTAAATATTACTCTTACGAATCCACTGTGAGTAGGGTGACGCGGAAATGCTATCTTTGATAAAGCAATTTGATGACGTGAAGTTGCAAAGCATTCCTTTGTCGCAAAATTGAGAAATTGAAAGGAGGTTGTGCTTGAGTCCATCGACAAGAGAAACCTTCTCAATAGTTAGGTTTCCTCTCCTAATAACACCATATCCAATGGTCTTGCCTTTGTTGTTGTCACCAAAGGTTACAGACGGACCACTTGCTTCAACGACATCTTCAAGTAATGATCTATCTCCGGTCATATGTCTTGAGCATCCTTTGTCAAGATACCATTCATTATCCTTGGAGTGACCGGCCATGAAGCGAGAGGACACGAAATGTAAACATTAAGAACGAGGTCCCCCTTTATTTCTTGGAGTCTGAAGTTAGCAACCCTTTACAACCCACAGCACTTGTTTGAGGAAGGAGGTTTGCTCTTCCTGGCGTTGGGTGTGAACCGCAAAAGGCATTCTGCAGCCTTGTGACCTAAACCATCACACACAGAACATTTATAAAAGCTACAAGCATCATGAGGTTTTACTAACTCCTTACTCTTCTTAGGAGTTCCATGCGGTTTGGGACAAGGAAGCGGTTTGGGACAAGGAAGCGGTTTGGGAGGTGCGGTTCCAGCTAACATTCCAGCTGATACAAAGGGAATAGGCTTTGGTTTGACCACGTATTTCCTGGGAACGCTATTCTTGCTTTTGAAGGCAGGAGGAGCGGTCGAAGAAGAAACGCGGTCTGACCTAGAGTTAGCAGAACCGCCTTTTCCACCAGAAGTGGTTGGAGCAGGGATTCTTCCAATTCCATAAGCCATTTCCTCTTCAGGTGCTTCCACAGAATTCTTAGGTTTCAACACAGAATTCTTCCCATATTGCTTTCCTTTAGGGTAGACATAATTTACTTGTCTTGCTTTACCCTTACCCTTAGCAATCTTCTCCTTGGGAATTTCTTTAGTTAGTTACGGAAATTCCTCATCCTTTTCACTCGAGGATGCACACTTCTCCTCTTCCTCGAGATCCAATCCTAGACCATCCTTAGTTCCGGGAGGAACTTGGAAGTCAGATTTTATCCTTGGTGGATTGAGACTTGAGCCACGAATCAATAATCTTTTGGCGATCGTCGATTTGGGTTACCAAGTCATCATTCTGAGTTGAAGTGCGGCAACCTTAGTTTCAAGGATGCGGTTTTGATCGACAAGAGGAGTCATCTGTTTGATTTGGTCCTTAAGATTAGAAATTTCAGACCTCATCACGGTTTTCTCCGTCTTGTCTGATTAAGTTCATCATGAGCTAAGCTTAAGGCTTTCTTAAGATTTGAGAATTGATGGATCACCATTTCGGCTTCCTTGAACATCTTTTCATGTTCCATGGGAGAAACCTCTTCCACCACCTTTTTCAAAATTTTCTTTGGAATAGCTTTTGAAGGTGGAGCGGTTTTAGATGAGAAAATGGGACGTGAATACGAACAATTTCCTATCTTAACGCTAGGAGTAAGTTTAATATCATCATCCAATTTATAATTTGGAAGTTTTGCAAAAACCTCCTTTTCTTCCATATCAGGGCAACTCAAATGATTCAGGAATGCGAGTCATCGGAAGCTTCTACAATTAAGCGAGAGGTTAACCTCTTCGGTTTCACCGTCACTTCCATCCTCGAGAATCTGTTTCAATCTAAGTTGCTAATTCCTTGGAATTCTCTTCCTCCTCGGCAACCATTCCCTTACGATGAGAAAATTTCGAAGGAAAAGTTTTCTTTTTCATGTATTCATATTTAGAGTTGTGGACACTCGGATGCAAAGTGGCCGGGTTTTCTCTGATTGTAGCAAACCAAGTCACTCTTCTTCTTTGTATCTGCAGCCCTAGAAAATGTTGCGGGAGGTTTGCCTTTTGAAAATGATTTTGTGAGAGGTTTTGAAGATTTTCTAAATTTTTGGAATCTTTTCACAAACATGGCAAAATCATCATCATCCATCTCGATGTGTGATGAGGTTGATATGGAAGGATCGGTGGTTTGATTAGATGTGGATGGTTTCTCTTCATGTTCCACTACGAGACATAGAAAGCGATTTGGTTTTACCTTCTATTTCTTCAATATGATTTAATTTAAGTTCATAAACTCTAAGATTGGCATACAAGTTACTTAACGACCAAGTACCCAATACTTTGGAGTCTTCTAGAGAGGTAGCCTTATTTACCCATCTAGAACCTAAAGCGAGATAGGAAAGTCATATTGATTTCCTTATCGGTTAAAGTTTTACCAAGAGATCTACAAGCATTAACTACCTCAACATAGCGATCGTAGGTTTGGCGCAAGGTTTCGTTGGGTTTTACGTTGAAGTTGTTGTAGGATCTTTCAACGGTGTATAATTTGTTTTCCTTGCACTCTTCGTCACCTTCGAGGTAGCTCTCTATGGCATCCCACATACGCTTTGCGGTTTTGAGGTACATCACTTTACGTAGAGTTGATCACGGGGAGGGTCCCGAGAAATGATGAACCTCGCCTTCTTTGTCCAAGGCAACTAATCTCTTCTCTTCATCCGACCACTCATCTTTTGGCTTTTTGACCTCTGGAGGTTTCGGCATTGGTGGTTGCATCGGTGTTAGCCTTCATTGGAATTAGAGGGCCATTGATCACGCACTCCACCGGCATTTCATCTATGGTTTCCAAATGAATAAGCATTCGGCACTTCCGAGATGTCAAAGTGGTCTACGTCCAACATTGGAATGTGTGAATAGTTAACGGTAGTCATTGTCTTTGAGGTTGCCATATCGAATCGGCACACAGGCTGTTAAGCTTGAAAAACGATGGTTTTAAAATGTGTTTGCTACGATACCACTTGTTGGTCCCAAAGGTGGCAACAAGGGTGAAAATACGGCTAGAGGGGGTGAATAGGCTGTTTAAAATTTTCGCCCTCTTTTAAAAACTAAACCTCTTGCTTACAAAATCCTCTTGCGGTTGATAATAGGCTGCAAGTGATAGTGTAAAATGCACGGCGGAATATTTAGAGTTACAAAGTGGTTTTGATAGAGGAGGTTTGTAAAGCGGTTTTAATAAAGTAGTTGGTACGTGCGGTTTACAAACAAGTGAGGTTTTGACAATGTTAACTCCAAACACTATTTCACAATAATGGATATCTAAATAAAGATCAAACGGAGACAAAGATAAATAATTAGTAAGCACAAGAAATATAATTGCGAAAGTAAGAACACGCTATTTGGAGTGGTTCAATCGATAAACGATCTACGTCCACTACCAAGATGGTTAGTCTTGGATTTCTAAGAGATTTTATATTAAGTATTTGAGAGATTACAAAGTACAATAAAATCTTTACTATGAAGAACAAATCCAAAACTATAACCGGTGTATCTCAAGTGTTTAATCTATGTGATTAGAACAAATGAGGTGTGTGTGTGAGAACAAGATCAAGGCTCTTTAAATCTGTGAGATGTAGAGCACAATGATTCTTGAATGTGTTAAGGCTTGATTTACCGGGCTAAATTTGGGAATATTTCTTGAAGTATGAAGATGAAGATTCAAAGGACTAAGAATTTACGGGCGAGCTTCAACTTCGATTGAACACGGCAATTTCTCTAATTTTTCAAGCAATCTTCAAATGGTGAAGATTAGGGGTATTTATACTCAAGCATCCAAAATGTAGCCGTTGGACACATTTGTTGAAGGACGGTACTTGATGCTTTCTTATTGGTCCACAGCCAACCACTTTTGTCCTTTGAGTACGGTAGTTGCGAGATAAAGCGATAATGCTCATTTGCAAGCAATGAGGTTTGGACACCTGTCACCTTTTGAAGATCCTTGCGAGATCTTCTCGACTTTGAATCACGTGACAAGATAAGGTGGTTGACATTGGGTATTCTTGATGTGGATTATAATGACAAAAAGGTGGTTTACTTCAAGTCTCAATCATTGGAGCGGTTACGGAGTAGGCGGTTTGACGGGAGCGGTTGGTAACTCCGGTGAGGTTGCAAAGTGCGGTTGATGATGATAGCTGCAAGGTGCGGTTCATCATAGGGCGGTTTGCTTGAGTAGTTCAAGGGTAGTTTCAAACAAAGGATTTCACCAAGCAAGTGCTAAGGGCGGTTTTGCTAGGGCGGTTGGAAGGAAGCGGTTTGAAACTTTGAGCTATGACTCTCAATTCCAATGAGTCTTTGTGCCGGTCTTCAAGCCTAAATTTAACCTAATCTATAAAATGGACTTAACTAAAAATTGAAGTCTAAGCTTCATTACATAGGGTCCTAAAGTCCTTAAAATAGACAGGAGGTTATGGTATCAATCAAATCTAATACAAAATAGGAGGGTTAAAACATGCATACCCAACATAGACCATTTGAGATGGTCATTCATGAAGATGAACTTCAAGATGACCATCTTGAGTCAAAACTTAAGTTAAACTAGACATCAAGTAGATCCAAGTAAGAAGAACAAGATGAACAAGAGGTTAAAAGGGAATTTTAGGGTTTAGAGAAGGAGGGCTTTACCAATGGTGACACCCTATCTTCCTAGGCTTGGAATTTGACTTGAGGAGTATCAAGATTTGGTGTTTGACTTGAGGAATATCAAGATTTGGTGTTTTGGATTTGTGTTTGGGTGGATTCAAGGCTTGAATGTGTTTAGGGTTTGATGATAGAGTTGATTAAAGAGAAAACAAGTAGATAACACTTAAGTCCTCTATGTTTTCTCCCACTAATCTTCCTCTTGAGTAGTGTTTTAAGCTTGAGCTTGGTGTGTTTAAGAGTGATATGAGAATGGTTGAAGTGAAATTGGGAAAGGTTCAAGAGAAAATGGTGGCAATCTAAGGATTCCCACTGTTTTCTCTCTATTTTTCGCCAAAATGCTTACGTGTGTAAAATGTGTTGTGTAAGCGAGAGAAGAGGTTCAATTTATAGTCCCTTTTGTGAGAGGCAATCCTATCTGCGTGGAGGGTATCGTAGCGTGCGCTTGTTCATCTGACTACAATGCGCTTTTTTGGCAAGGGAGAATATTATTCAAAAAATACGGCAAGTTTGTTTTTCAACTTGCCTAATTCGGATTTTCCAATTTCTTTTGCTTTTTTCGAAATTCTTTTCTTGGTTTAACTTTAAATGGCAATGCCCACTTTACCCTCGCTTTGTTAGAGAAGTTGGGAATTGTTAGAAATGTTAGTAATGTTAAAACTTTCGTTAATTTTCTAACGAAAATACTAACGACTCAAATTGGAGCACTTCTGATAGTGTATAGGGTATAGTGTATATGGTATAGGGTATAGGGTATGACAGAGTATAGTGTATAGGTAGTATAGGGTATAGGGTATAGGGTATAGGGTATAGGGTATCAAGGGTACTTCAGGGTACATAGGGTATAGGGTATAGGGTATCAGTGTATAGTGTGCATAGTGTATAGGGTATAGGGTATAGGTGTGTATAGGGTATAGGGTATAGGGTATAGGGCGTAGGGTATAGGCGTATAGGGTATAGTGTATAGGGTATAGTGTATCTTAGCGGAGCGCGCAAGGTACATGAGGGTATAGGGTATAGTGTAACATAGGGTTATAGTGTATAGTGTATATATAGGTATAGTGTATAGTGTATAGTGTATAGTGTATAATGTATAGTGTATAGTGTATAGGGTATAGTGTACTTAGGGTACTTAGTGTATAGGGTATAGTGTATAGGGTATAGGGTATAGGGGTATAGGGTATAGTATATATAGTGTATAGTGTATAGTGTACTTAGGGTATAGTGTATAGGGTTTAGGGGTTTAGGGTTTAGGGTTTGGAGCTTAGGAGTTTAGGGTTTGGAGCTTAGGGTATAGGGTTTAGGTTTTAGGGTTTGGGTATAGGGTGTAGTGTGTATGTCCAATTTATATGGGTATAGGATATAGCATAGGGTATAGTGTGTATATGTGTATAGGGTATAGTGTATAGGTAGTAATAGGGTATAGGGTATAGAGGCGTAGGCGTAGGGTATAGGGCATAGGGTATAGGGTATAGGGTATAGGGTATAGGGTGCATAGTGTATAGTGTATAGGGTATAGAATTTATAGGGTATAGGGTATCAGGGTATAGTGTATAGGGTATAGGGTATAAGGGCGCTAGGGTATAGGGCGTAGGGTATAGTGTATAGGGCAATAGTGTTATAGGGTATAGGGTACATAGTGTATAGGGCTATAGGGTATAGTGTATACGGGTATAGTGTATAGTGTATAAGGTATAGGGGTATAGTGTACTAGTGTATAGGGTATAGGGTATAGGGTATAGTGTATAGGGTATAGGGTATTTATTGACTCATATTTATTTTTTTAGTGTAATTTAAAATAATTTTCATGTTTTATATAATTATAAAGAATGATATTTATTAAATTAAAATTAATAAATATTTATGTGGTATTTGTTTTTCAAAAAAATAATATTTATTGACTCATATTTATTTTTATGAGAGTAATTTAAAATAACTTTCATATTTTACATAAAAAAATAATGATATTTATTAAATTAAAATTAATAAATATTTATGATTTATTTATTTTTTTTCAAAAATATCATAAATATTTATGATATTTTAATGTTTTTTAGTTTGTTATTTTGTTATTTTAGTTCTAAAAATAAACAAAAAAATATATAACTTATAGCGGCGCGGAAATGCATTCAAAGTCGGTGTTTTAAGTCAAGAAAAAAAAACATTTAATTTCATAAGTCGGAATATTTGCGAACAGCTAAATAATAAAAAAATTAATTATTCGGGCGGCGGAAATATTCCGTCAATTGCTTAATCTTCAAAAAAAAAAAAAAAATATTTTAATTTCAGCCAGTCGAATATTTAAAATATTGTTAAACTCTAAAAAAATAAAAAATGATATATTTCCACCGTAGGAATAATTTCGTATTTGATAAAGATTATAGCGGCGGAATATTAGTCGGTAAATCAACCGCGAAAATAGTGGCGGTAATTAAACGAATATTCGAGGAATATTCGTTTTATGCGCAGGAATTTAGCGGCGGAATTAAATTTAAGTCGCTAAATTTGGCAGCAAAATAATTCAAACCAAAGCTTATATTCAGCTAGCTGTTAGCGACGGAATGAGATCCGTCGTGACTAATTCCGTCGCTAAAACACTGCATTTTACGGTAGTGATATACGTATAAGAAGAGGGAAAGCAGGGGGAATCGATTCTATACACGGATTCATGGGACCTGTTAGCCTTGTGGCCCAAGGGGCGACCTAAATTTCCCCGGAAAGCTAATTACATTCTTTTTAAGAAAAGAGGGTTTATTGGAATCACGGACATAAAACACGGCTAGATGGTCAAGAAGCTCATGGAAGAGGTGAAAAGGACACAACTCTTGGATCATTCGTTTCTAAGATACCTAAGTCCTCTCCCCGTAGGCAAGGTCGGTGTTAAAGCGCAATCTCAGCGGAGTGAAAATTGAAGTGCATTCCTCCATAGTCATCTCTCTTCATCTCAGTTCAAGTGTTTATAAACCCTACGGTTGACATTACGGTATCTATACCAAGCTCCGGGTTCGGTGCTAAAGGTCCTAGCAATGGCGGGTGGAAAAATTACGGAAGTGAGCCACTAATATTGAGGAAAAGAGGAATACCTTAATTAGCCTGAGAAGAGGATTACAGAGACGGACGAAAGCTTTGATTTAGCGATTGCCTTTTCGCTATTTTAGCGGAGTTCAAGGAATCGAGAGAGGGTAAAAGTTGTAAACGAAGAAGGATTACGCTATATATATTTTCCGGGGTGAAAGGAAAAAGAAAATTCCAAAGAACAATTTCCTAATTAATGAAGGGAAGCTTGATTTCAAGACGGACTCTCAAGTCATCCAACGGTAATCATTGCGAAATTCGGTGCTCTTCCCGAGATCTAGCCGTTCAGCATTCAACGTTCGGGATTGGAGCCACGTCACGCATAGTCGGCGAGCGTCGAGCAGTGGCGACACCTGTAGTCCACGTCAATCCTCATCAAAATTTTCTTAACTTCCTAGTCGACAAAGTCAACTTTCCCGAAGTTGGGAGCCCTTTGAGCATGCCAAAAGTAACTAAGCGGGCGAGCGAGTAAAGGCGGTCCTCGGCTTAATTATGTCCGCCCCATTCTCGGTGGGCTAGGCGAATCGATGTGTGGCTCTAGGCCCCGTCTCGTATCGAGTCGACTAAGTCATTGTCGGAGCCCTGCGGGTCTGAGCCACAACCCAGTTCGACCTTATGACCCCGAGTCATATTTAGAGTACGATCCAACTGCACCTCGTCGGTCCAGTGCGACGAACACAGTGTCGACCTCGACACCGCCCAGCCCAGTGTCGACCTAACGGCTCTGAGCTGCACGTGCAGTTACTGCGCCTCAGCTGCTCCCTGTCAATCGAGGCCCAGGTTCCAAGGCCACGTTGAAATAATGCGCCACTTGTCCCTAAAACATCGGAGCACATGTGGCCACTGTCATTCGCCACCTACATCTACTATAAATACATTACCGCATACTGCTTGATTGCAAAGGTAATTGCAATTTTGTCATTTGAATCATCTTTATTCAATACATTTTGCTCTCCAAGTCATATACTTACTCACGAGTCTAAGCGGAGCACATCAGGCTAGTCGTGGGATTCTTGTTTTCGGTCGAGGCAAGTGATCGGTCTGCCAGAGTGGACGAAAGTTGATAAACACTTTTCTTGCGGCATCCAAAAGTATATCCATAAAAAAATTTAAATGATTCTACAAGTAAGAATTGTTTTCCGAGAAAGAACAATAGTATGTTAATATTCGTGTATAATGAAAAAATAAAAAAATAGTAGGTATTATTAAAAATTAGTTTTTCAAATGCATAGAAAAACTAGTTTTAAAAATTTACGAGTGACATTTTCGTAATTAACCAGAAACTTCATTTAAAACGTGCGGTATCATTTTTGTAATTAAGCCAGCGTTTTTAAAAAACATTAATAGTATTTTCAGTGTCATGTGTTCTAGTGTAAAATTGTGTCAATTGATGTTTTTGTATTGCAAGTAATATTGTTAAATAGTGCGGTAATGTTAGTGTTAAAAAAATGTCATATGCGATGATAAAAATGTCGATTTAAGTTATAAAAAGTATTAGAGGTGTTACTAAATTCCGATTATTTATGAAAATGCCATTATTTTAAAAAGAAGTTTGATTATCTACAAAAAAATTTCATTTAACTACGAAAATGTCAATACATATTTTTTAAAATTATTTTTCAAACTACTTGAAAAAAACCAGATATTTTCTAAGATTTTGAAAAAAAAAAAAAAAAGAAAAAAG
Source organism: Adenophora triphylla var. japonica (assembly GCA_022495995.1). Classification (NCBI taxonomy): domain Eukaryota; kingdom Viridiplantae; phylum Streptophyta; class Magnoliopsida; order Asterales; family Campanulaceae; genus Adenophora; species Adenophora triphylla. Next base: position 13,034 of record JAFEMH010001695.1, on the reverse strand, counting down.
AAAAGAAGAGAGGACTATAAAATAGTGAGTAAACATATTAGTGGATAATATAATATTGATGCAGGAAAATAAAAGAAAATAAAAAGCGGTGTGTACGAGAGAAGATGGAAGAAGAGTTGTGGTTGGGTAAGAGGTACATTGCTTTCGTCATGACAGCCACATTTTCAAGCATAAAATATGGTAGTCTATCCCAACGCCTCAGTGGACTGGACTGGGAGGTTAGAGTCCAATTAAAATTAATTAACGCAATTAAAGCATCATTTACGAGTTTCTAGGTTTAATTTCAATGCAAATCGAGGTCATTTTAATATTTCAAGCAGAGAAAGAAGCAGCTGTTAGTAGTTATATTGTACCTTAAAAAACTTTGAATTTTGAAATGAGAGGTGTGATATGGGGTTGATCACAAGAGAATTTGAATGTAACGGTTGGAGATTAGTGGTTCAATACAACATTAATCTCTCTCAGCTTATCTAAAAAAAAATTCTAACAATCACTCGTCAATTATTACAACAACAACAACATTATCTCCAATATTATCGCGAAAAGGATTCCATCTCTTTGGGATAACATGGTTGGATATACGCAGTGTTGTCCATATATTAAAAGCATATAAATATGGGATAACATGGTCGAATATACGCATTTTTACCCATGCATTAAATTACAAAGAGGACTGTTTTCATATGAATCATGATGAAAATTACGTCAAAATTACATAAGGCGAGTCTTGATTCATAACAAGCGCGAAAGTTTAGTGAAGTATTTTGCATTATTCTATATTATTTTGAGTAGATTACGGGAGAAACGCGTTTCTCCGCTAAGTTATGGAGAAACGGGTTTTTGGATATCCAGCTTTAGGATTGATCTCAAGGAAGCTTTGGGACGGATATCCAGAGAAAAAGATTTGAGACCAAATCGAGGCAGACCAAATTTACGATCTGGATATCGGCTTTCGCGAGGTTGGATATCCCGGGGACATTGAAATATGGATATCAGGAAAGCTAAAACTTTTATGTCAGGAAAGCGATTCTAAATTCTGGATATAAAACGCAAGGTTACGGATATCCTTTCGAGGATACGGATATCGAAGCTTTATAATTCATATCGAAGCTTTATAATTGATATCAGAAGTTTTTTTAATTGATATCCAGCAACCCAGAAAACCTTTTTAGTGATATCCGAAGCTTTATAGTTGATATCGAAGCTTTTTAATTGATATCGAGAACTCAAAACCTTTTAATTGAGCGATATAAAATTGAAAATCAAGAAATTACCACGGAGCCCCATTCAACCAATCGGAGAAACGGAAACAAAGGTGGGCAGAAGCAATTGAATTATTAATAATTAAAACGAGAACAATTTGAATTGGGTTTGAAGCAAAAGCAAATGTTCTGAATTTCTAGGGCCGATGGCAGGCTCGGTATTCAAGCGGCGTGATCAATCATGAGTACGCGGAAAGGCTCCCGAGGTTTGGGTTGAGGACAGGGTGGGGGCGTGGATTAACGGCAAGTTTTTGATTTTGTCGACAAACGTGTTCAAGATATTAACGTCTTTGGAAAAGAAGGTGAGAATTAGATGATTTTGTGGGTTGGTTGTTTGAAATTTTTATTGATTTTGATGTAGGAATATGCAATTAGTTGTAAAATTTGATGGTTATTGGTTGCTAAGTATTGAGTTTGCGGAGAAATTTGCTAGGGATGTGTGGATGCGGATTACGGAGGAGTGGATGATACGACTAAGTTGGCGTTTCTCCATAAATTATGGAGAAATACTCAAACCAATTTTAGCTATTATTTTCAAGCCAAAAAAAACAGTAATTTTGGCTCGATCGAAAAAATGATGAAGCCAAAAATGAATGACCAAATTGACAATTGTTTATTTTCTCGCACCATATTGTATACTAGTCATCTTCTTTTGGATATGACCAAATTTAAGAATTTCCATGTGGTATAGAATTTGGACAATTTTAAAACTTAAGGAACTATCAAGAACTTCAAGAAATGTGCATCTGAATTATTCTATTTCCCGTTGCTCCCTAGTTTTAAAATAAATATCGCAATTGAATTATAAACGTTTTTTTAAAAAGGTGTTGATGATGTCAAAAACGTTCAAATCGGCAAAATGCGGCGGCATATTTTATCCAGGTTTTATCTAGAACATTAAATGTTGGGATGGAGAACGGCGCTTTGACCCGTTTTGACCCGTATGTTGGTCCCAGTTACCTTGAGTATGAAAAACGGCTAAGAAGGGTGAATATTTGTATAAAAATTTCTACTCTTTTCAAAAATTCAGCAGCAGCTTACTTGTGCTAAAAGTGTGGTCAAGTTAAAACCAACTTTCAAGCTTAGTAAAATGCCGCAGCGGAAGTTTTCCTAAGTGCAAAACTTAGTATTGAAAAATAGTGTGAATGGAGGCCATGAAAGTGAAAGTAATTAGGCCGCGCGTGAAATGGCTTAGGCGATTTGTACTATAAACACAATTCAATATGCGGTTGGATGCAAGTGAAGATAAAACACAAGGAACAATAATAAAACTTATGAACTTGAAATATGAAGTGCGAAAGTAAATGACACGATATTTGGAGAGTTCCCGATCGTTAAAGATCTCGTCCACTCCTTGTCCTCAACCCAAACCTTTGAGCCTTTCCGCAGACTCATGATTGACTGCTGCCGCTTGAATACTGAGCTCGTCATCGGCCCTAGAAATTCAGGAACATTTGTTTTTGCTTCAAACCCAATTCAAATTGTTCCTGTTTTAATTACTGGTCAATTACTTCGTTCCGAATTCCTTTTTGTTTCCGTCCGATTGGTTACTGAAATTCGTGTAATTTCTTGATTTTCAATTTTTATACTGTTCAATTAAAAAGGTTTTGAGTTCTGGATATCAATTAAAAAGCTTCTGGATATCAATTATAAAGCTTCTGGATATCAATTAAAAAGTTTGGGTTCTGGATATCAATTAAAAAACTTCTGGATATCAATTATAAAGCTTCTGGATACTTAAGATTATAAAAGCACGGATATCGAGAACTCTTTGAGATATCAAGGCATATGTAAGTGATGTCAGGAAATTTAGAATTAGGCTTACGGATATAAGTTTTAAGGCTTACGGATATCATATTGATGATACGGATATCCAGGAGGCAGCTTGTAGTGATATCCGGATCGGAAATTGGTCTTGGCCTTGGATTTGAGTGCCAGTCTTTTACGGATATCAGTCCCAAACTCCTGGATATCAATCCTAAAGCCTGGATATCCGGAAACCGTTCTCCATAACCCCTTGAGAAACGCGTTTCTCCTAGACCTACTCAAAATAATATAGAATAATGCAAAATAGCTCACTAAACTTTACACGCTTTTTGTTATGAATCGGCGCTCGGTTTATGTAATTTTGGCTGTAATTTTCATCATGATTCATATGAAAGCAGTCCTCTTTGTAATTTAATGCATGGGTAAATGCGTATGTTCGACCATGTTATCCCATATTTATATGCTTTTAATATATGGACAACAACTGCGTATATCCAACCATGTTATCCCGGTAGATGGAATCCTTTGCGACAATATTGAGATAATGTTGTTGTTGTAATAATTGACGAGTGATTGTTAGAATTTTTTAGACTGAGAGATTAATGTTGTATTGAACCACTAATCTCCAACCGTTACATTCAAATTCTCTTGTAGTCAACCCCATATCACCTCTCATTTCAAAATTCCAAAGTTTTAGGTACAATATAACTACTAACAGCTGCTTCTTTCTCTGCCAAATATTAAAAATGGCCTCATTACGTGTCATCGCTCGTAAATATTCTTTAATGCGATTAGTGAAACAGTGGACTCTAACACTCCAGTCCAATCACTGGTAAAATGGGCACCATGACCACATGTTTATGTAGCTGTGCATGACCCAGCTGTACCTCTTACCCAACCACAGCTCTTCTTCCATCTCGACACACACCACTGTACAACATTTCCTGCATCAACGAGCTCTGTCACTAATATGTTTACTCACTATTTTATAGTCCTCTTCTTTTCTTTTCTTTTTTTTTCAAAATCTTTAGAAAATATCAGTTTTCAAGTAGTTTGAAAAACAATTTTAAAAAAATATGCATTGACACATTTTATGGTTAAATGAATTTTTGAATAGCTGAAACTTCTTTTAAATAATGGCATTTTCATAAATGTCGGAATTTAATATAATAACACATAACTAAGCGACATTTATCCTTTGCATCTTTGCTGTGCTGATACTATATTGTGTAATATTACTTGCAATACAAAAACATCAATTGACACAATTTTACACTAGGTATGACTGAAAATACTATTAATGTTTTTTAAAAATATCAGTGTAAAATGATACCGCACGTTTAAATGAAGTTTGATGAGTACGAAAATGTCACAAAATCAATTCCAAAACTAGTTTCATTGAACTAATTTTTAATAATACCTACTATTTTTATTTTCGTATACAGTGTTAACATACTATTGCCTGCCGAAAACAGGCACTTGTAAGTCATTTAAATTTTTATGGATACTTCTTTTGATCACGCTGGCATGGTCACGTAGCAGTCACTGGCTCACTTGACTGGCTAGAACACACGACAGCCATTCCACCGGCGTGAAATGAGTATGCATGACTTGGAAGCAAAATGTGACCCAGACAAAGGCAAATTCAAATGACAAAATTGCAATTTTGCCTGGCCAATGTGTGTATTTATAGTAGATATGATGGTTTAATGGCAGTATCATCTCATGTTAAGTTGGATCACGCGTGGCTGAAGCGATGTCACGTCCACATTTATAGGGGGCGGTATGGCAGTATTGCGTGCGCTATGCACAGACAAATCGGCTTTGCTGTGAGTCGCGTCATTGTGTTTGGATATGGCAACGTAGAAGGTGATATGCATCCTGCATGGCCCAGTGTAGGCTCAGAACTGGGAGTGAGGACACAACAGTGGGACAACCTAGTCGGCATTCATGAATGGGCTTTAGAGCCATGTGCGGTTGAACTGGCGCGAGAATGGGGTGGAACATGAGGCTGCTTGAGGGAGCGGGCTTTACTCGCTTGGCCCATTTTGGTATGTTCGATGGCTATTTTGGTTTTGTCGACTAGAGCAGAAGAGCACGTGAGGGTGTGTATTTCGCAGTACCCGCCTGGTCGCTGGCCAATGCGGGCGTTGAGTGGTGAACGGCTACAGATCTGAGTAATTCACTGTATTACTTATTTTTGGTTTGAAATAAAATCTTTGCTGATCACCACCAAATTAGTAGAAGTATTTTAATTTTTCTTTCAGTTCCGCCTGCTTGAATCTTCTGGATTTGCAACTTTACCCTCTCTGATTCATGAACTTTCCGGCGAAAATAAGCGAAAGCAGCTCGATTAAATCAAGCCAGATCTTGATCATCAATCTCTTCTCTCAAACTGAGTAGGTATTCCTCTTTCCCTCGATATTAGGGTTTCAATTTAAAATATTTCCAATTCATATTAAGACACTAGCAACGAACTGGAAGCTTATTGTAATGTCAGCAGAGTAGGGTTTATAAGCGCGAGCCGAGAGTGAGAGATGACATGGAGAATGCAGCATTTTGACCGTGAGCAATGCTGAGTGACCTTACTATGAAGGACAGTGCAAAGCGAGTGATAGGGTGTCACTCGCTGCTTCCATGGCTTCTTGACTCTCTGTTGTGTTTTGTGTGCGGGATTCCAATAAACCTAACTGCTAGGAGCAGTACTAGAGAAGCCAGGTCGCCCACCATGTGCCTTAGGTCGTGGCCGTGTATACGCGGTGTTCCTGGCTGCCTCTGGTATATCACCCAGCAGGCTGTTGCGGCAGTACTCGGCGGCGAACTCATTCCGTCGCTAAATAGCTGGCGAATACCAAGGCTTTAGCGTCGGAGTGACCCCAGCGTCAAATTTAGCGACGAAATTTGAACTCCGCCGCCTCACCAGCGGCATTCACCGAAGATGGCTCGTTTAATCCCCGCCACTATTTTCGCGGTTGATCTGGACGGGGCATTCGCCGCTAAATCTTTGCTCGGCGGCAGCCGGCAGTGGCGCCTGTCATTTTTATTTTGGCTAACGGCGTCGGAAATATTCGACGGCATTAGTAAATATTTTTATTTTTTTGGAATATGCGGAATATTTCCGCCATTTGAATAATCAATTTTTTAATTTATCGGCGTCGAGAATGTTACAGCAAATGTCATGTTTTGATTAAGCATACCCGGCAGGTATGTCGCCTGTTGGCTCATTAACTGAAATTTTTGTTTATTTCAGGCTAAATAATAAAAATAATACAAACTAAAAATACTGACAAATATCATAAATATTTATGATATTTTTGAAAAAATAAATAAATCATAAATATTGAAACAATTTTAATTTTAATAAATATCATTATTTTTATGTAAAAATATGAGAAGTTATTTTAAATGCTCTCATAAAAATAAATATGAGTCAATAAATATTATTTTTGAAAACATAAATACCACATAAATATTTGTGGTACAATTTAATAAATATCATTCTTTATAATTATATAAAAACATGAAAATTATTTTAAACCCACTAAAAAGTAAATATGAGTCGGCATACACATACCCCTCACTCTGTTATGCATACCTTTTTTTATACCACATACACTTCTACCACATACCTTATACCACTATACCTGTATACCATTATGCAACACATGCCACATACCCACTACTGTATACCACATACCACTATCTGTTATGCTTACTATCTGTTATACCACTATGCTCTCTCTGTCTTACCTGCCTCATACCTACGTATACCACATGCCACCATACCTGCTCACTATACCACATACCATATACACTATACCTATACCACATACCAGCACCACCATGCTATGCTGCACATGCATGCACTGTGCCACATGCCATGCCGCATACCCATATTTATACTTTATCTGTTATACGCTTTATGCCACATATGCTATACCACATACCATATATAGCATACCTATATAAAACCACTAAACCACATAAACCCTAAATACAAGCTCGAACCCCAAACCTAAGCTCAGACCACTAGCCACTGAAGCCACAAGCCATACGTATACTGCATGCGGCATGCGTTCATCATTTGACATATACCACATGCCACTGTACTCCCCATACACAGCTCACCATCTATTATCTACATACACTATACCACATACCAGCATACCTATACCTTTATACCACTATACATTATACTGCCCCCATACATACACTTATACCAACATACCACTATCTGTTGCTCTGGCTTTTATACCACTATCTGTTTATACCACACATACCACATACTACATGTTACCACATCTTATTTATCTGCTATCTGTTTATGCCTATGCCCCCATGCCTGTGCCTATGCCACATACCACATACACATGCAATATGCCACACATACCACATACATACCTTTATACCACCATGCCATACCACACACATACCTATGCCACATGCCACTATGCCACTTTTATGCCACCATCTGCTATGCCACATGCCACTATGCCACAGCCTGCATCGCTATATACATGCCATGCCACATACCATATCGCTTATACCTATCTGGCTTATTGTAAGTGCTCCAATTTGAGTCGTTAGTATTTTTCGTTAGAGAGTGCTTAAGTTTTAACATTACTAACATTTCTAACAATTCCTGACCTTTCTGCAACAATTGAGGGTAAAGTGGGCATTGCCATTAAAGTTAAACCAAGAAAAGAATCTCAAAAAGCAAAAGAAATTGGAAAAATCCGAATTAGGCAAGTTGAGAAAAACAAGCTGTTTGTAATTTTTTGAATAATATTCCTCTGTCCAAAGGCTTGACATTGTAGCGGATGAACGATTGCACGCTTACGATGCCACTCACGCAGATAGGATTGCCTCTCACGGGGAATTTATAGGGTGAACCTCCCCTCTCTCGGTTTACACGGACACATTTTGGGACACGGAAAGTTTGCATTTTGGCGAAAAATAGAGAGAAAGCAGTGGGAATCCTTAGATTGCCACCATTTTCTCTTGAACCTTTCCCAATTTCACTTGAACCATTCTCATTATCACTCTTAAACACGCCAAGCTCAAGCTTAAAACCTTACTCAAGAGGAAAATTAGGGAGAAAACATAAGAGGACTTAGGAGTGTGACCTACCACTCTTTAATCAACTCTATCATCAAACCCTAAGCGCACATTCAGGCGCTTGAATCCACCCGAGCACAAATCCCAGCACCAAATCTTGATACTCCTGGGTCAGCGCCAAATGCTGATACTACTCATGTCAAATTCCAAGCCTAGGAAGATAGGGTGTCACCGATGGTAAAAGCCCTCCTTCTCCCAAGCCTAAAAAATTCCCTTTTAGCCTGCGATGCTGTTCTTCTTACTTGGATCTGCTGATGTCTGGATTTAACGAAGTTTTGACTTCCGAATGAATGCTTGATTCATCTTCATGAATAGCCATCTGCTGCGTATATTGAGCATCTTTTAACCTCTATTTTGTATTAGATTTGATTGATTTCATAACTTCTTGTCTATTTAAACACCCAGAACCCTATCTCAATGAAGCTTAGACTTCAATTTTGGTTAAGCAATCCCATTTTATAGATTAGGTGAAATTTAGGCTTGAGGACTGACGCAAGACTCATTGAGCCCCGAGTTGCGGTCATTTCAAGCCGGCTCAGCTCAACCGCCCCTATCAAGCCGCCCTTTAGCATTTGCTTGGTGAAATCCTTTGTTTGAGCTACCCTTGAGGCTGCTCAAGTGCGACACTATGATGAACCGCACCTTGCAGCGGGTCATCGACCGCACTTTGCAACCACCAGCTGGGGCCTGGCCGCTCTTGTCAAACCGCCTACTCTCAGGCACTCCAATGATTGAGACTTGAAGTGCATCCACCTTTTGTCGTTATAATCCACATCAGCGTACCCAATGTCGACCACCTTATCTTGTCACGTGATTCAAAGGGTGAAGATGCGCAAGAGATGCTTGAAAAGGCTGAGCAGTGTCCCAGCCTCGTTGCTACGAGCTGAAGCAAATATCGACTTTATGCGCGACTCTGTAGCGAAGGACAAGAAGTGATTCTTGTGGACCAATAAGAAAGCATCAAGTAACGGCTCCTTCAACGGCTGTGATCCAACGGCTGACATTTTGGATGCTTGGCTATAGATCTACCTAATCTTCACCGTTTGAAGATTACTTGAAGTAGAGAATTCTTTGTGTTCATGAGAAATTGAAGCTTCTGCTGTGAAATTCTTAGTCCTTTGAATCTTCATCTTCATGCTTCAAGAAATATTCTGAGAAATCAAGCATTAGCACATTCAAGAATCATTGTGCTCTACATCTCACAGAACTAAAGAGGCATGATCTTGTTCTCACACACGCACTTCATTTGTTCTAATCACATAGATTAAACACTTGAGATACGCTGGTTACCTGAGTTTTAGATTTGTTCTTCATAGTAACAAGATTTTATTGTACTTTGTAATCTCTCAAGTACTTAATCTCAAAATCTCTGCTTAGAAGCAAGACCTTTCCATCTTGTGAGTGGGCGTAGATGCGCCATTGAACCACTCCAAATAGCGTGTTCTCACTGCCTGCAATTATATTTCACCGTGATCCTAGTTATTTATCTTTGTCTCGTTTGATCTTTATTTAGATATCCCGTGTTGTGAGTAGTGTTTGGAGTTAACGATGTCAAGCCTCACTTATTTGTAAATGCAGCACGGCCCTGTACTTTGAACTGCTTTCTGAAGCCTCTGCTATGAAAACCACTTTGTAACTTTCTAAATATTCATTTGTGCACATTACGCTATCACTTGCGATCTATTATCAAGCTACGAAATTTTTATGTAAGCAAGAGGTTTAGTTTTTAAAAGAGAGCGAAAAAGCCTAGCCGGCTTATTCACCCCCTCTAGCCGTATTTTCACCCTTGTTGCCACCTTTGGGACCAACAAGTGTTGCTCGGAGCTTGAGAAACATTTTAAAACCACTTTAACAAGCTTAACGGCATGTGTGCCGGTTCGATATGGCATTTCAAAGACATTGATTTCTGTGCTATTCACACATTCCAATGTTGGACGTAGATACTTTGACATGCAGGTGCCCAGTGCTTATTCATTTGGAAATATAGATGAAATCTTTGGTGGAGATCTTGATCAATGACCCTCCAGCCAATGAAGCTTGCTGCTGATACCGCTGCAACCACCAGTGGCTGAGGCTCCAGAGGTCAAAAAGCCAAAAGATGAGTGGTCGGATGAAGAGAAGAGAATGGGTGCACTTGAACAGGCGGCGTGGTTCATCATTTGCAGGACCCTCCCGTATCAACTCTGCGAAAGTGATGTGCCACCCAAACCACCAAGCGATGTGAGATGCCATAGAGAGCTACCTCGGAGACGTGCCGGCGTGTGCGTCTGGCAACCCAGCAGCTGCTTTGCGTCAAGCCTACGATCGCTATGGTGAGGTGAGATTAATAGCAGCAGATCTCTTGGTAAGCACTTTAACCGATAAGGAAATCAATATGACTTTCCTTTAGGTTCTAGATGGTGAAATGAAACACTACCTCTCTAGAAGACTCCAAAGTATTGGGTACTTGGTCATTAAGTAACTTGTATGCCAAATCTTAGAGTTTATGAGCTTAAATTAAATCATGTTGAAGAGATAGAAGGTAAGACCAAATCACTTTCTATGTGCAGCCAGTGGAACATGAAGAAAGCAAATCCACATCTGGCCAAACATTTGATCGCTTCCATGTGAACCTCGTCACTGTCGAGATGGACTGATGATGTTTTTGCCATGTTTGTGAAAGGATTCCAAGGCCCCAGAAAATGTGAAAACCTCTCACCAGAAATCATTTCAAAAAGGCAAACCTCTTTTTGCAACATTTTCTAGGGCCTGGAGCTCCAAGAAAAGAAAGAGTGACAGTTTGCTTCAACTGTAGCTATGCTTCAGCATTGCATCTGTGTCCACGGCATAAATATGAATGCATGAAAAAGAAAACTTTTCCTTCGAAATTTTCTCATCGTAAGGGAATGGTTCTTGAGGAGGAAGAGAATTCCAAGGAATTAGCAGCAAGGATTGAAGCAGTTACGAGGATGGAAGTGACGATGGCACTCAAAAGAGAATTAACCTCTGAAAATTGTAAACGCTTACGATGACAGATTACAAGTCATTTGAGTTGCATGATATGGAGGAAAAGGAAGTTTTTGCAAAACTTCCAAATTATAAATTGGATGATAATATATTAAACTTACTCCTAGCGTTAAGATAGGAAAGTGTTATTATTCACGTCCCATTTTCTCATCTAAAGCGCTCCGCCTTCGAAAGCTATTCCCCGAAAATTTTGAAAAAGGTGCGAAGAGGTTTCTCCCATGGAAGGCCCAGCGATGTTCAAGGAAAACGAAATGGTGATCCATCAGTTCTCAAATCTTTAAGAAAGCAGCAAGCTTAGCAACAAATGAGCTTAATCATGTACAAAACGGAAGAAAGCAACATGATGGCGTGCAATTTCTGTGTTAAGGACCAGATCAACGGTTATTATAACCAGCGATCAAGCACATCCTTGAAAACAAGGTTTCTTGCACTTCTTCAGGAATGACAACTAGGTAACCCAAATCGACGATCGCCAAATAAGTATTGACAAGTGGCTGAAGTCTCAATCCACGAAGGATCAAAATCTTGGACTTCCAAGATTTCTCCTGGAAACTTAGAATGTGCTAGGGTTTGAATCGAGGAAGAGGAGAAGTGTGCATCCTCGAGTGAAAAGGATGAGGAATTTCGAGGAACTAACTAAAGAAATTCCCAAGGAAGAAAATTGCTAAGAACGTAAAAGGAGTAAAAAGCAAGACAGAAATGAAATTATGTGCCCTAAAGAAACGCAATATGGGAAGAGTGCGTGTTGCTTCAAGAATTACGTGGAAAGCTCACGAGAAAATGGCTTATGAGAATTGGAAGAGTCCTGCTCCAACCTGCAGGTGGAAAAGGCGGTACTGCTAACTGCTAGTGTGGAACCGCGCTTCTTCTTCATTCTCTGCCTTTGCTTTGAAAAGCAAGAATAGCGTTCCCGGAAATGCGTGGTCAAGCCAAAGCCTGTTCCCTTTGTACCACAATCGGCTGGAGGGCTCTTCCCAAGGCTGGCCGCTTCCTTGTCTGACATTTCATGGAAATACAAGAGAAAGTGTAAGGAGTTAGTAAAACCTCATGAATGCTTGTAGCTATTATAAGTGTTGCATTGTGTGATGGTTTAGATGCATGGCTAGAGTACGCCTTTTGCGGTTCGCGCCAGTGCCGGGAAGAGCAAACCTCCTTACGTCCAAGCAGTGAGTGTAAAGAGGTGCTAACTTCGAGACCCAAGGAATAAAGGGGACCTCGTTCTTAATGTTTACATTTCAGGTCACACACTTCATGGCTGCTTACTCGAAGAATAATGAGTGGTATCTTGGCGATAGCTACTCAAGACATATGACTGGAGATAGATCATTACTTGAAGATGGGCCTGAAGCAAATGATAAAATCTGCTACACAGTGCTTTCGTGACAACAACAAAGGCAAGACCATTGGCCAGTATGGTGTTATAAGGAGAGCACCACCTAACTATTGAGAAGGGATTTCTCTTGTCGATGAACTCAAGCGACTTCACTGCGCGCGCTACCAGGCTGCGATAAAGGAATGCTTTGCAGCTTCACGTGTCAAATTGCTTTATCAAAGATAGCATTTCCGGCGTCACACCATACTCACGGGGATTCGTAGGTGTGTTTACATTATTGATCTAAATTCTGCATGTAGTATTACTAATCTATATTTTAGCATAACTAAGAATGGTGAGCGAAAATAGACAACTATGGCACAGAAGGAATTGAGCACACTTGGCTTCAGAAGTATATCTTGCAAAGGTTGGTAGGGAAAATAAGTTGCGTGGATTTACCCAAAGTGGCGGACCACCATCCAGAGAAATGCAGTGCATGCCAGCAGTCATGAGTCATCGTCTTTCACCAGCAAGACCGCTCCTTCAGCTTCAAGATGCTTACAACTGCT
>JAFEMH010001694.1:350000-433512 GCA_022495995.1 Adenophora triphylla var. japonica | reverse complement strand
GAAACCTACGATATGATCGGAGCCTTGGACTTTTGCCCGGGGAGAGGTGTTGATGTAGATTTTGATGATCGGGGCTCGTGGGAGCGTTGGATGGCGGAATTCGCGGGCGAAGATATCAGATGGATTTGGTGCCTCATTGGCGGGTGGAGACTCGCGAGTGCTTCGGGACGGGTCCAGTGTGGTTATGCTTAGGGGCTTTCTCGGTCCAGTTTCTACATTCCGGCTCACGGTCACGAGGCAGTTTGGCTTGGAAGCGAGGTTCCTTTGGAGGGCTTTGATGATATAGCCACCGGGGTGGTGGCTCTGTTTCCGTGGATGATCCCTCGGTGTTTCCATTTCTTTCCAGTATGGAGGTATGATGCCTTTCCTCCTCGGGTCATTCTCGAGCGTCAGAGGCCGGTGTTCTGACCACTTGGTACACTGGATTGGTATGAGAGGCATGCAGGAGAGACTCGAGGTGGCTATTTTGAGGCGGCGTGAGGCCATTATGGAGTGCGGAGGACTGTTTACGAGAGGAGGAGGGCCGAGGCGAGGGCCAATCCTCATGACGGGGAGCGGAGACGCGCGGGCGGATTATGAGGCTTACGTCGAGACGGGGAGAGGAGGGCTCCTATGCTACCGGCTAGGCTACGGGAGATGAGGATGACTCTAGGGCTACTAAGGCCACGACGGAGTGGTTTGATAGACCTGTTCCTATACCGAGCTTGGTAGGAGGAACACCGACATTTTCTGGTCCGAAGAAGAAAGACTCGGAGGGGAAGAAAAGGGAGAGGCCGTCTGAGTGGCTTGGAGTGACTACGAGGTTTCAGTATCCGCTTTCTTGCCATGGCGAGACAGCATTAGTTTGATTATGTATCTTAGTTTTCCTTTAGCGAGGTTGCCGGTTGTAGGAATGAATCGGGCTTAGACTCATCAAAGAGCTTTTTAACTTGTAATGAATATTTGAATTGCTTTAGAGTTTTTCGAGACGCTTTCATGGTCGATCGGTTGTATTGATGCCAAAGTATGGCTTTTATTTGTGCTTTAGACCGAACCGTTTCAGAAATTTGCCTACGTTCCCCTCATTTTGAGGAGCTCGGGTCTTCGTAGTTCAACCTGGTGAACTCTTTTTTGTTTTTTTTTTGTTTTTTTTTGGTGCAACCTGTTTTTACCTAGGCCGCCCTTTTCGGGTTTCTAACCTAGTTGGGTATTACTCTTTTAGCACTCTTTTTTTTTGTTTTTTTTTTTTTTTTGTTTTTTTTTTTGGTGCAACCCTGTCTTTTACCTAGGCCACCCTTTTTCGGGTTTCTAACCTAGTTGGGTATTACTCTTTTAGCACTCTTTTTTTTGTTTTTTTTTTTTTGTTTTTAGTTGTTTTTGTTTTTTTTTTGTTTTTTTTTACGCGTAGTATCTGCGTGACTTGTCACCATTCTTTGGGTGTACAAAGGGATTCCGTCGAGGTGCACGCAAGTTGCATGGCTCCTCAGGAGAAGATCTTACGGACGACATATGGCCCGAGCCCATACGAGGCTCCCATTTGCCGAGGGGTTGATACGGATTTGGGGGGCTTTTCTTTTAGAAACGAGATCACCTTCTCGGATCTCCCGATGCTTTACTTTCTTGTCGAAGGCTCTAGCCATTCTTCCTTGGTAGGCTCGGATGTGTTCCATGGCCTTCGGTCGGCGTTCGTCTAGTAGGGCCAATTCATCATGGCGACTCTGGAGCCATTCGACCTCGTTGATCGGCTTTCCGGCGGTATACGGAGCGAGGGGATTTCCGGCTCGATTGGGAGTACGGCTTCCATTCCGTATGTGAGGGCAAGGTGTTTCCCCGGTTGCCGTTCGGCGATGTTACGCGCAGCCCCGAGTGCAGTGTAACTTCTCGGGCCAATCTACGCCTTGGACTGACCATTTTCCGGATGATATTTTCCGAGTCTTGTTTGCTTTGCTTCGACGGCTCCGTTGGTTTGGGGCTGTAGGGAGATGACTTGTGACGGAGTTATTCGGAATTCCGCCGGCAATTTTCACATTCCCCTTGAAGTGGGATCCATTATACGAGATGATTTCGGTGGCAACCGTATCGCACATGATGTTTTCTTTGATGAAGAGGGCAACTTTCTTTGAATTGAGGATTTTGTAGGACTTTGCGAGCATCCTTTCGATTCCTTCGAAGAAATCGCCAATCTGCGTCTCTTTAGGCTCTTAGCGGTTCCCAAATTCACACTCGTCAAAATCTCTTCGGCGGCTTGGGCTCGATTTTCCTCTTTCCGGACAACTTTGCTTAAAGATTTTTTTTTTTTGTTTGATTTTTTTGTTTAATGTGTACGCTTCTTTATCTAATGAATTATTATTAAAATTTTTATTAATTAATTCATCATTAGTTAAAGTGGCAATCAAGGGATACTCGAAAGGTTCGTCATTTCATTGAAAACGAAAGGGGAATACGGCGCTTGCTACGGACTCGTAGTCTTCGGGCGTAAGGCCGTCGGACGACCCTAGAGACTCGATCTTAACGAGAGAGAGGCGGGAGGACTTGTCCTAGATTGACACAAAGGGACGGGGGACCAATCCAAGCTTGGTGATCATTTCCTCCTTGGTCGCGGACGGGCACGAGAGAGTTTCCCAATTCTTTAGCGGCATCGCATTGGTGGCCTCATGACTCGGGAAGCTGTCTTTGTTTTTGTTTTCCTTTCTCAATTGCCGCTATCATCTTTTGGACCGAGCCGAGATCAATCGGGTCGGCACTGGACTTCTTCTTCGAACAATTCTTTGCATAACCGAGACCATCCCGATCATACGAGGGAAATTCCGTGGCCTTAGCTTTTGGCCTTGTCGGTTCGAATTCGGGTTTCGGATCTTCTGGGCGTAGGAATAGTGGTTGTGAGCTTCTCGAACTGTTCCACCGGAGTCGAGGCACGCCTCTGAAGGTATACTCGCTCTTCATGGCGGTGGTAGCCCCGGGTATCTTGGGTAGGTCCGGGAACATTCTACGGACCGGGTTAGCCTTGGTTCCTACGAACTTGTTGAGGCTATCCTGTAGCTTTAGCCATCTGCCGTAGGAGTGGGCTCTGTGATGTTTCCTGGTTGTGTGGGACCCTTTACAAAGTAGTCGGCCAAATTAGGGCGAAGGGGAGAGATTTAGGGTTGTCGGCGGGACCTTTCTGTGGCGGCTTCAAATCTTTTTCCCTTTGCGGTGTCATTGAGGAGGCCTCATATCCCGAGCCGTGGCGAGTATTACTGTCCTTTCACTTCGATGAGTTTGTGAGTTCCTTGTTGGTGCTTCCCAGAGGCCAGAGGCCGGAGTAGATAGCTCATTTTTCTCATCATTTTCAAGACCGGTGGGATTTTATCCAGTGACCGTCGGATCTATGTTGCACACTTGGGCCTTGGGAGGCTCGGCCCAGTGAAGCCCGTTAGCATGTGACCTTCCTCGTCATGTTTGATTTCCCGAGAATAGGTATTCCGCCCGTATCTGTGCCTTCTAAAGTGACTAAATCTCAGTAAATGGTCGTCGGATCCCCATTCGAGGCAATTTCACACCTTTGGTGGAGGCTTGAGGCGACCCACTTTGACTTGGTGCGGCGAGGTCTTCCCAGACGGGGCATTGAAAGTAATCGGGATGTCGATAACACGGAATTCCACGAGGTATCAATTTACATCCCAAACCGGAGGTCTAAAGTAGCAACTCAGGAATTTGCTCGGGATGTTGAGTCGTAAGCTTTGGCTTGTGAGAGAAGAAGGCTTCAAGTACGTAGTCTTGATATCAAGCAAGCTCATGATCTTTCTTTGGAAGAATGTTCATTCGGACCCATTATCAACCGGGACCCGAGGGAGGCGTCGTTCATCCAGTGGGCGTGATGAAGAGAGGCTCATTATGATCGGCCCCAAATTGAGGGAGGTCGAGATGCGTGAAAGTGATTATGTTCCCGTAGTGGATGTTTCCAATCGAGTGTACCACATCATCGGGAGTAGCATCAATAGGCACGAGTGCGAGCCGGGCTTTCTTCCGGCTTCGGCTTATGGGGATAAGACGAAGTGAGTAGAGACCGAGAGGAAATGTTGGCTGTGTTTGCTTCATTGGTGAGCACGGGATCCTCTTTTCGGGATGCAGGAATTTGTTTGTCTTAGCATAGGGGCGGCGATCTTCTTTCGGTGCTTGATCTGTGGCCTTCTTATACGCCTTGGGATTTCCTTGGAAGATGCGCCGGATCGGGTCAACGGATTAACTTCCTCATCGGTCGTCTCTTGGCTGGATTTCTTCAATCTTTGCTAGGGTCGATGGGGGAGCCCTTTTGGCTATTGGCCATTGGTTACGACGGAGTCTAGTGACGATGAGGGCTGAAATTTATGCGGCTCCTTCTGGCGGCCCTTATAGCCTGCTTCCCAAGTCGAGGCTTTTGGGTTTGGGGTTGTGTTGTTGCCCCTTGGATGGCCCATGAGCTAGGGCGTCCTCGATTCACTCTCGTGGCCGGCCTTGCTCATTGTTATCATGCAACAAGAGTCGCTATTGTCGGGACTCGGCGGCTTTCGATTTCATCCCTTGGATGGCCCGCGAGTTGTGGCTATCGGCCTCCATCTCATCGTATATCCTTTTTCTTTGAGTCTTGCGAGTAGGGCGGCCGCGAGGTGAAGGATAGGCAACGTTCCCCTTCGGAGTTTGAGGTAGCGGCTCGATAGATGCGTGTCCAAATAAGGAGCACCGGGGTCCATTGTCGGGCCTGTAGCAATTAGAAAGGCGTCATGTGGACTCATAGGTATGAAGGCCCTTTGGGGAGACGTTCGAGATCGATAACCCTTTTCGGTGATTGCGAGGCATTCGGCTGCGCTCGGCGGCCGTGTGACCACTTACGGTTGTTACGCCATCCGTTCGTGGGAAAGAAGAAAAAGATCCGATAACGTTTACGAATTCTTCATCTTCCGGTGGTTTGAAACCCTCCATTTTCGACCCGGTGCTTCAATAAACCCTCTCCATTCACCATTCGGGTTCTTATAAGGAACGTTGTGTTCTAGGATTTCGGATATGTACGGATGCAGGCGCGGGCTTTCTTTGTCCCTCATCCTCTGGAGTATCCGGGCATTGGCCACAAATGCATCTTACAAGTGACACCTCGTAGGGTCTGTCTCCATTGGTATACGATCCGCATTTCTGGCGGTCCTTCGTCGTTGCTAGCGATAACCAACCATTGTGCACAGCTCCCATGGGCTCATGGCATGATCGTTCAGTTGTTTCGGATGCGGGGCCTCGGTTGACTCTTCACTCTCGTCATCATCATCGTCATCGCTATCATCGGAATCATCTTCCCATACTACGGGATTTCGGGTGAGAGGAACAGCCGGTCAAACCTGTTGGGGAATATGGGTGCGTGCGGCCGCAAAATTGTCATATGTTCCCATTCCGGAAGTGGCAATTGTGACTCGGCTTCTCCTCCCGAAATTGCGGGGGAAGAGTGAGAGGGGGTGGCACGTATTTGACACCCGGGTAGGATATAGAAGGAATCCTCCTCTTAGATTCTTATTTGTTCTCGGGATCATATTCGGGCTCTCCCAAGCCAATTTGCGAAGTGTACTAGCTCCCGGATGCTCTTCGGCCTCTTTCTTTGATAAGCCCCAGTACAGGCGCCCGCCGGAAGCTTTCTTGTTCGATTCTTCTCGACTGTTCTAACCATCTTGTGTAAATGGTCCTCTCATATTTTGAGCGGAACAGCCCCAGTTCTTCGGTATCGGCCTTCCCTTCACCCGAAAAATAGCGGGCCTCGTATTCTTGCAAGGAGTCTCTGACATGAGACCAAGATGGGTTGATTCGTTCGATATCCTCGAGGCTGAGGGGAATCCGGGTCGGGATCCTCGACGAGGTTGGCCACGGGTATTTGGGGACCTTCATCGGCATCTTCGTGGGCGTGTGAAGATTCTCCGCATTCAATCATATTCACACGATTATGGTTCCTTGGCGGCGGATTTTTGGTGTGTTGGGCCCTTCGGGGCCTTCCAACTTTCCTTGCTCTATTAGCCTGGATTGCCTTTTTCGAGTGAAGCGGTTGTCGGTCGGATGTCAGTGAGCTTGATGAAAGGCACAATACTTTGTAGTATCCACGGGAGCATTCGGATTTACGGGTTGGAAATTTTCCAAAGGCCGCGGCAAGCCTTCTTTCACCGAGTCCCCTAAAGATGTCATTCGGGGGCATTCCAAAGTTTTCGAGATTTATGACCCGCGGTTTGGGCTCATTTGGTTTCTGGGAGCAAAAGGAGTCGTGTTATTACATTCTGTCCCGCATAGTTAATCATCTCTTTGCCTTTAGCGGGAGCTGAGGGCGGTGTTTGCGGGAGGAGCCCGATATACGTGGCGAGTGCGGCGGCCGGTTCTTTGATTGTAGGCCTTTTCAAACTTAGGCTGCGAGTTAACCATGGCCCGTAAGTCGAGTATGGGAAGTGGCGAGGAGGCTCTCGGATGTGGTTTCAAGCATGGTGGAAGATGTCCGGTTGTTCCTCTTCGGAAGGAGGGATGGCCATTTCAGCGAGTTTCGAGATTCCACCGCTTGTAAAAGTCCCCAACATTCTCATCGGGGCGTTTGCTTTGTTGTTTGTAGGTCAACCCTATTTGTTTCCCATTCCAAGTTGGCCTTATATTTTTACGTGAAGGCATTGGTAATCTGGTCCCATGTAGCCACGGCTTCGGGTTTCAAACGGAAGAACCACTTTAAGGCCTTTGGACTTCAAGGATAGGCGAAATAGTCGGCCAAGCTGGCGATTGGTACATCCTTTGGCTTTCATCGCCAAGGTATACGTGTCCAAATGGGTTTTCGGACATGCGGTCCCATCAAAGAGATCAGATTTGGCATCACGAATTTGTGGGGCGGAGGAACAATGGAGTCGGGTGCGTAGGCGGAAGGCGGGCTTCTTGGCGATCGGTTCGGCGATACGCGCTTTCATTTCCTTGTGTTGTTCCATGAACCGGGCCGGATGAGGGTCTTGTGGCGGAACCATGGCATTCAAGCTAGTGGTGAGCTAGAGAGAGGAGCTACCAGCTGGAGCGGGCGGGTGGAGGGAAGCGGCCGATCCGGGACGTAGGTGAAAACGTCACGGGGTGAGTTACCACAGGGAGCATGAGTAGGAGCACGAGCAAAGGGTAGAACCTTGCGGCTTCTTTGTTGATTTTCAAGCGGCAAAGTAGGTGGGGGCAGCCCGATGTAGCCGGATAACTTGGATTTCAGTGGGGCCCGTAAGTAGGCTTGAGTGCGGGCTGCTTGTCCGGATTGTTGAATTGCATGGGCGCTTGTGGTGAAGGTGTGTAACAGGGGGAATGCTGCGGTCTGGTGATTCGGATGACACGGGAATGGAGGCTTGGTAACCCATAGAAGTACGAGTGAGGAATGGATTTGTGTGAGGAGCGGTGAACTAGTGCTTACGAGGAGGGCTCTGGCTGTGGCCCAGAACCAAGTTGTGGCGGCATTCAGAGCTGTGGCACATTCTTTGTGAAGGTCCGGATTGATCGGTTCCGGGCGAGCGGGATCCCGATTAGGCGTGGCATTCGAGATAGCCCCAACCATGAGAAGACATTCCGTGCGATTTTGCCCCAGTGATTTGTGCCGTCGAGGCTGCATGGATCCGGTGGTACGTGGTTGGGAGAGTGGGTGACCCGAAAATCGAGGAGCATGGGTTACAGTAGTGGCACCATAGGAGGTGGGTGGCGGCATCTGGTGTAGTCGGGCGGCGAGAGTGGGGTTGGCATCCTCGTCTTCTTCCACGGTGAAGGTGCCATACGGATTGAGGTGGCGGCCAGGCCGTGACTCTTAATAGCCTCCGTAAAGTACATTTACATTTGTGCTTCTGTCGTAACCTCATACGTTACGCTGGCGATTCCCTTTGTTGCTCTGTACGAGGGTCCGGGAGGCGGAGTGATGTTATCCCCATCATTACCGGGCGATGCGGACATTACGAAACCGGAGTCGGAACAAATGGTGAAGGCGACGATGCGCTTGACTCTTCCCAGCGATCAAACGGTGACCGGTGCCGAAACCAAGCTTTGTGCGGAGGCTGCGGGGAAAGGACATGAAGGTTCGAGATGTGCAGGAATGGAAGGAGGGTAGGTGTTTGGGCTTTTGGCTCATGCGACATGCGGTTATTTGTTCACGTTTACTTAAAACATGTTTTATTAACCTAATCGGTTGGAAAAGATTGCTCTTCTTTTCGCAAACTACTCGATTCTGGATCGGTGGGCCCCGTCACTACGTCTATAAGCCCCTCGTATTCCACGTATTTCGACCTCCC
Organism: Adenophora triphylla var. japonica; assembly: GCA_022495995.1. Taxonomy (NCBI): domain Eukaryota; kingdom Viridiplantae; phylum Streptophyta; class Magnoliopsida; order Asterales; family Campanulaceae; genus Adenophora; species Adenophora triphylla. Next base: position 425,269 of record JAFEMH010001694.1, on the reverse strand, counting down.
GGGGTGGACGGCCCGGGCGAGGGTCTATAGGGCAGCGGGTCCCACCGGCTAGAAAGAAAAACGATCCTAAAAGTCGGCGGGTAATCGAGTCTTAACGAGCATTCGATGTAAATTACGGACAAGGCGGCGTCGAAAGTCAAGATCATGTCAGAGGCTCGACAAAAAGTCGGCATGATTTGGAGCGATAAGCGTCCACGATTGATCTTGACTTGTCGTCGGTTAAGCGTAATTAGGCATGGAATAGTCATTAATCCTTGATGACTCGGTGTCAATCTTTGGGAGTCGGTGTATAATTTGTGCCGGTCGAGCCGAAGTCAAGGCGCCGGTCAATATCTTGGTCAAAGTACGCGGCGGAAAACCGGCGAGAACTTCGGCGATTAGGGACCCGAAAGATATTGAGTCGGTATGCCGACAAAGGCTTGAAAGGAAAGGTCTATACACGGACGGGGCATGACACGGACCCGGACTAAAAACCAACCGGGTCTCGGACAAAGTGTGTCACGGACAAGTGCATAGTCGACACGAGGCTCCATGGGATGTTTGGGTAGTCACGTCGTGCTCATCCGAGAGCGTAATAAGACCAAACGGACCGCGACAAGGATTTCCCGGGTTAAGGGCGTAGTGTGCGGTGTACGGTCACGTGCGCGTAGTGTGCAACGATCTATATTCTTTTTACGAGTAAAATAGAGATTTTTTATGTATCTTAAAAATATGATGCATGATTTTTTTTTTGAGAATTTTCTTCTTCTTTTTTTTTTTGAAAATCTTTTTTTTGATTTTTTATGAGCACATAAGCACGTAAGCACGAAAATTCCGACGAGTTAGGGACATTATTCCGACGGTCAAAATTTTGACTTTCTCAGGCGGCCAAAACAACATGAAAAGCGTGCAAAAATCAACACACACACAAAAATGATTTTCAAAGCGGGACGGAAGCTTGACCCTCAAAAGCTTTTTTTTTTTTTTTTGAAAACGGTGATACCGGTACGTGGGATTGTTAGACCACAATTTATCCCGACTTCGTATTAGGAGGCGATAACGGGAAATTTAGTGGTTTCCACCAATATACCAAATACCATTTTTTTTAAAAAAAAAGCTTAGTCCCAGGCGGAGTCGCCACTTTGTGATGATGTTGCCATTCGCGGGAAAATTCGATTTTGCGCTTCTTTGAAAAACCAAATAAAACCGGAAAAACGGAGTCGCCACGCCATTTTAATTTTGAAGGGCCAAAACTTTGAAAGAAGCCCGAGATCAGAGATTTAGGTTCGGAGGTCATGTTACGCGTCGGGAAGGACGTTAGTGTGCACCCGACGCGCCTCGTAAAAACGAGTCTTCCAAGCTGAAAATCATTTGTGTGTGTGTGTGTGTGTGTTTTGGCCAAAATAAGTTGAAACTCAGAAAAGTAAAAATTGGGATATCTTTTTAAGACTTTAAACTGATCCCATGAATTTTTGAAAGATTTTTGGATTGAGATTTGGTACTCAAAAGACCTTTTGAAGTTGAGAGCCATTTCTGCCAGAATGAAAAAGGCAGTGGACCTTTGATTTTGAAAGGGATTCAAGGGTCTTAAAACTTCATAATCTGGATAAACTCAGAGAATGAAAGTTGTTCTAGACACCTTAAATAAAGTTTGTGCGAATGAATTTTCCATTTTGGAGAAGATTTGAGGGGTCAAAACCTTCTGGAAACCTCAGATATGAGATCTGGATTCCCAGAAGCTGATGAACTAGCCTCTGAAAGAAAATTTGAAAAGAGGAGTTTTACTCACCCAAAAAATAAGGTAAAAATATGTATGGAAAGCTCTGGATGTTAGCTACAAAAAGTATTTTGTAGTCAACACCAAATTCCAAGTTCATCTGTGTCCAAAAATTAAGACCATGGACTGAGGTCTGAGAAAATTGCTACTGGACAGCAACTTCTCAAGAAGGAGAATAAGATTTTAAGGGGGGGTTTTGCATCCATGCTTGTCCCCATTTCCCTAGGTTTTGGTTAGTGATCACTAGACATTTTAGTGGTGAATCAACTATACCAAACCATCCTTGGGGTACATTAGGACTAAGCATTTCATTTGCTTGGGAAGGGGAATTTTATCCTTTGAAATCAAGATTTTATGCTTGAAAATGGTTTTTTAGGGTTTTGAAAATGAATTTTCTTTGCAATAAAGTAATAAAGCTTAAAAATAATGTTGATCTTTGTAGAAGATCATCCATGGAGATGGTCTTCCATGGTGATCTTCTTAGATCTAGAGCAAGAAGATGAAGGAACTACATTTTGTAGTTTGAAGATGCATGCATGGTTGAAATTTAGGGTTAGGAAGAGGAGAGTTTACCAATCTTCCTTGTGTTCTTGAGTGTTTGGCTTGAGTGTATGAGTGTTTAGGGCTTTAATATGAGAGTGAGTGGATGAGTATGAGTTGGGAAAGATTGGAGAGAAAAAGGTGACAATTCTTGAAGAATTCTCACTGTTTTCTCTCTATATTTCGCCAGAGGTTCGGTGCAATTGTGTTTTTCCTCCTTTTTTTGTGACTGGAGGGCTCAATTTATAGCCCTCTGAAAATAGCAAAGGTATCCGCGCGGATGGATCCAGGCAGCGTGCACTGTTCATTAAATGCAGCTTCAGCTTTGGACAAGAAGAATAATCTTTTTCAAAATTCAAATTAACAGCCAGTTTTTTGTTTCCAGCCATTGCCATTTTTGGTTTTCTTCTTTTGTTTTGCTTTTTGATATTCTTTTTAAGGTTTAACCTTAAATAACAATGCCCATTTTACCCTTACTTTGTTAGAAATGTTAGGATAGTTAGGAATTGTTAGAAATGTTATAACTTTCGTTAATTTTCTAACGAAAATTCTAACAAGCTCAAATTGGAGCACTTACAGGGGCGCTCAAGCTTGCCCACTTTGATTAACCCTTGAACCGCTCTCTTCAAGACTGTGCAGTTGTCGGTCGTGTGGCCAAAATACTCATCGAAGGCGCAGTACTTACTCATGTCGAGGAGTGCATTTGAGCTCCTTGGATGGTAGTGCCTGAGGGGCTCCAAAAGGCCTTCCTTTACTAAACCCTTGAAAATTAAGCCCATGGGCATCCCAAAATCATCAAAATGTTCTCGTCGCCTTAGAGGACCACCATTTCTTGGTTGCTTTTGGATGCCGTCAATTGTACACAATGCCCTCTTTCCTTTAATGGATGTTGCAGCCGTGTTGGAAGGGTAAGGTTTATAGCGGTGAGACACGTTTCGACCCGTAGTGCTTCCCCGTGCACGAACCCTTTTGATGTACTCATCGATGTAATCGTCGAGATTTGACCTTTTGTAAAACTCATTCGTGTTAGATACACAAGATTGGTATGGTGAGATGGCTCGAGTCGAGCGATCGTCGATACTCTCGTTGCTAGGCTTTTCTTGTACCTTCTTAATTGGTTCTTTCAATAATCCTTTGGACGAGTCAATAGGAACACTGGGACTGCACGACACCGCCACAAGATTGGCATCATTAAATGAAACCACAATAGGAATTACTCTGATGGGAGGGATGACAGTCTGAGCATTAAAAGCGTGACCGTAACCCTCCTCATAAGGCCTGGCAGTTGCCGAAGATGAGGATACATGGCTCGTAATGGGTGGATACCAGGGAGCAGTGAGTGCGGATCCAAAAGGCTGCTGAAGACATGAGGTTTGAGGCATCGTAACAGTAGGACTGAACGTGTCTTGACCACACTGAGGAACGTGACTACAAGGGTAATGTGCATACTGTACTTGATGAGCAGGAGCAGCTTGCGTAACAGCCGGGTGGAGAATTTTATGAGGAGCATTTGACCTTGTCGGACTTCCCAACCGGAGGGGCGAGGTAGAGCTTGGAGGATGTTGTGAATACGGTAAACCTGATGAAGTGGTGATAAGAGCACGGTGGCCCATGTGATCTTGCGGTATCATAGGGGCAAGTGTGCTTCGAGAATTGGAGGAAGCAAGCCGGCCCCCTCTCGAACCATGGAGCCCGAGAAGCGAATCGTCCCAAAATGGCTTGTAGAGCCATGTCGACTCCGTCGGGCTTGAGAAGTCGTGAACCGACCCATTTCGAGATGATGACTCGAACTGGCCGATGTTGTGAAGTAGTCAGCGACCCCTTCCAAGGCGTGGGACGGAATCCAACCGATTCAATCCGGTGGTGAGACTGAGAGGCACCGGGGGCGGTTTGACCTAGATCGGGCTGTTGAGGAGTATCAAGCTGTAAAGGCCGAAATGTCTTGAACCGACCAATTCAGGGCCCGATGGCTCGGGCCAGACTGAGATTTTGGAGTAGCGAAATGACCCATTCCAAGCTGCGGGGAAGAAACAGACTGATTGAAACCCAAAGGTGAAAACTGAGAGGCGCCGGGGGCAAGTTGACCAATATCGGACTGTCGAGGAGTATTGATACAATGAGGCCAAGAGGCGGGGGTGAGTGATAGGTCGGGGATGCTTGGCCCGTTAGTGGTTCCACACGAAAGGGAACGGGGCATTTGATGGTAGTTGGCATGCAGGGAGGGTAATTAGTTCCAATCTTCGCATCAACCGTAAAGGTTCCATTAGGGTTGCGAACAATTGTTAGCCCACAGGTTACGATACCTTCCAATAGCGGCGATGCGAGCCTCTTGATGTTGTCTTATCTGTTCCAACATCTGATTCCACTGCTCGGCACTTTGCGGATTTTCGGGGTGCGGAGTTGTACGTCCCCCACAGTTCTCCTCTGAGTTGGCCATTCTGAAACTTTGAGCTGAAGCGAAGGAGGAAACCAATGAAGTATCTGACTCCGGAGTGACTGAGCTGAACAAACGATGACCCGGGGGCTTGATCCAAACTTTGCTTACTGTGGAAGGCGCAAAAGGGTGTGGCTCAGACTCGGGAAAGCGAAACAGGTTGGTGTTTGGGCTTAGGGCTCATGCAACATGCAGTTATTTGTTCTTGTTTACTTAAAACATGTTTTATTAACCTAAGTGGTTGGAAGAGATTGCTCTCTTTTTTTTTCGCAAACTACTCTGGATCCTGGATCAGTGGGCCCCATCACTACGTCTATAAGTCCCTCGTATTCCACCTGTATTTCGACTTCCCAGGGTGGACAGCCCCGGGCGAGGGTCCTATAGGGCAAGCGGGTCCCACCGACCGAAAATGAAAAACGATCCTAAAGTCTGGCGGGTAATCTAGTCTTAACGAGCATTCGATGTAAATTACGGACAAAGCTGACGTCAAAAGTCGAGATCATGTCCGAGGGCTCGACAAAAAGTTGGCATGGTTCGGACTGATAAATGTCCACAATTGATCTTGACTTGTCGTCAATTAGGCCGTAATTAGGCATGGAATAATCGTTAATTCTTGATGACTCAGTGTCATGCTGGGAGTCGAGTGTATAATTTGTGCTAGTCGAGTCAAAGTCAAGGCGCCGGTCAATATGCGGTCAAAGTCCGTGACGGAAAACCGGCGAACTTCGGCCGATTAGGGTCCCGAAAGATATTGACTTGGTATGCCGACAAAGGCTTGAAAGGAAAGGTCTATACACGAGCACGGGGCATGACAGGACCAGACTAAAAACCAACCGGGTCTCGGACAAAGTGTGTCACGGACAAGTGCATGGTCGACACGAGGCTCCATGGGATGTTTGGGTAGTCCTGTGCTTGCACCGAGAGGCGTAATAAGACCAAACGGGCCGCGACAAGGATTTCCCCGGGTTAGGGACGTAGTGTGCAGTGTAAGGTCACGTGCGCGTAGTGTGCAAGCAGTCTATCTTCTTTTTCTGAGTAAAATAGAAATTTTTTTCATGTGTCTTAAAAAGTATGATGCATGATTTTTTTTTGAAAATTTTCTTTTTGAAAAATCTTTTTTTTTGAAAATTCTTTTTTTTTTTTTGAAAGTAAATGCACACATAAGCACAAAAGTTCCAACAGTTAGGGACATGATTCCGACAGTCAAAATTTTGACTTTTTCCGAGGCGGCCAAAACAACACGAAAATGTGCAAAAATCAACACACACAACAAATGATTTTTAATGCCGGGACGGAAGCTTGACCCTCAAAAGCTTTTCTTTTTTTTTTGAAAACGATGATACCGGTACGTGGGATTGTTAAATCACAATTTATCCCGGACTCGTGTTAGGAGGCGATAACGGGAAGTTTAATGGTTTCCACCAATATACCAAATATCATTTTTTTTTTTTAGAAAAAGCTTATTTTCCCCAGCGGAGTCGCCACTGTGATGTACCCGATTTTTGAAATCAAACGGAGTCGCCACGCCATTTTTGTTTTAAGGGGCCAAAACTTTGAAAAATGCCCGAGATCATAGATTTGGGTTCGGAGGTCACGTTACACGCCGGGAAGGACGTTAGTGTGCACCCGGAATGCCTCGTAAAACGAGTCTTCCAAACATTCAAAATCATTTGTTTTTGTGTGTGTGTGTGTGTGTGTGTGTTACTTTGGCCAAAATAAGTTGAAACTGAGGAAAGTAAAAATTGGGAATTCTTTATTAGACTTTGGACAGATCCCATGATTTTTGGTGTGATTTTTGGGTTGAATTTTGGTACTCAAAATATTTTTGGAAGTTGGAAACCATTTCTGCCAGAATGAAAAAGGCAGTGGACACTTAATTTTGAAATGGACTTTAGGGCTTGAAAACTCCAGAATCTGGGAAAAGTCCGAGAATGAAAAATGTTCAAAACACCTTAAATAAGGTTTTTGTAAAAGAACTTTTCATTTTGGAAATGATTTGAGGACATAAAACCTTCTGGAAATCTCAGATGTGAAATCTGGACTTCCAGAGACTGATGAACTGACCTTTAAAAGAAAATTTGAAAAATGGAGTTTTACTCACGAAAAAAATAAAGTAAAAATATTTCTGGAAATCTCTGGATGTTGTCTACAAAAAGTGTTTTGTAGGAAACACCAAATTACAAGTTTATCTGTGTCCAAAAAATTAGACCATGGACTGGGGTCTTAGAAAATTGCTACTGGACAGCAACTTCTCAAGAAGGAAAACATGCTTTTAAAGGGGGTTTGGCATCCATGCTTGTCCCCATTTCCCTAGGTTTTGATTAGTGATCACTTGACATTTTAGTGGTGAATCAACTATATCAAACCATCCTTGGGGTACATTAGGACTAAGCACTTCATTTGCTTGGGAAGGGGAATTTTATCCTTTGAAAATGAGATTTGATGTATGAAAATGATTTTTAGGGTTTTGAAAATGTGTTTTCTTTGCAAGTAAGTAAGAACACTTTGAAAATAATGTTTATCCTTGTAGAAGATCATCCATGGAGATGAACTTCCATGGTGATCTTCTTGGATCTAAGTCAAGAAGATGAACAAACTACATTTTGGAGTTTAAAAATGCATGCATGGATGAATTTTAGGGTAAGGAGAGGGAGGTTATACCTATCTTCCTTGTGTTTTGTCTTTGAATGGATTCAAAGGCTTGAATGTGTTTAGGGCTTGAAAGTGTTTAGGGTTGATGATTTAAGTTGGTTAAAGAGAAAACAAGTAGATAACAATGAAGTCCTCTATGTTTTCTCTCTAATCCTCCTCATAAGGGGTGATTTGAACTTGGATTGGTGTATGTATGAGAGTATGTATGATAGTGTTTTGAAAGTATTTTGAGTGAGTGGGGTTTGGGAAAGATTGAAGAGAAAATGGTGGCAATTCAAGTGAATTCCCTATGTTTTCTCCCTATTTTTCGCCAAGGTGCTGTTGCTGTGAGTGATTTGTGTTGTGTAAACTGAGAGAGGAGGGTTCAATTTATAGGCCTCTGGAAATGCAATAGGATCCGCGCGGAGGGTATTGTAAACGTGCACTGTTCATCTGCTACAGTGCAGGCTTTGGACAGGAGGAATATTTTCAGAAAATTCAAACTGGTTGCTGTTTTTCAGCTTGCCAATTCGAGTTTTTTCAATTTCTTTTGCTTTTTTGATTCCTTTCCATGGTTTAACTTCAAATGGCAATCCCTAATCTACCCTCACTTTGTTAGAAAGGTTAGGAATTGTTAGAAATGTTAGTAATGTTAGGACTTTCGTTAATTTTCTAACGAGAATACTAACAACTCAAATTGGAGCACTTACAATGGCGTAGTTCCTTTGGCTCTGGTTGTGAGAGGTCCCATGTATCCGGACTGGGTAACTCATGCACTAGGAAAATTTTCTAATAAATGTGGATTGTGTCGTAAGTCTCCTGACTACTGTAGAATTAATGGCGAGCACGTTGGTGGTAAGTATTTTCTTACTTTTGTTTTTGAGTTTGCTGATTAACTACTAGCTCATATAATCTTTTGCTCGTACATATATGTAGAACTTTTTTAGCTCGTACATACATGTAGAACTTTTAACTTGTACATACACGTAGAACTTTTAGCTCGTATATGCATGTAGAATTTTTAACTTGCCCGTATTTTGCTCGCTAGGTCATGCTTTGATAATTTCCTCCTCATGGTTTTTTGCAGTACTTACCCCTGAACAGCAAGCGAACATGGTTCGTATTATGAGTACTAACCAACGAAAGAAGAGCGCTAAGATTCATGGAGCAGCTAACGCTCGAGCTGGTAGAGAGAAGGAGGCTGAGGAGAGAAATAAGTTGCTGCCCAAGGAAGGATTGAGAATGGTCCCCCTTGAGGAGCTCGAGGTCGAAGACCCTGCTACAAGTGAATCTCCCAGAGATCAGGCTGCCTGAGTTGGAGCGGCCGAGCTGAACCTGGAACCAATGCATGAGGATCCTCCGACTGGGGGTAAAACACCTGTGGTCGACGTCGATGATGAGGAAGAAGATAAGGATGATCGCCCTCTTAATACCAAGAAACGGTCCAAACCCAATCCCTCAACTAAAAAAGGGGAGGCTACTGGCAGCAGCAAACAGATCCCCACCACCCCACTTTCTTATCCCGAGCTTGTGCAGGCTCGCGTAGATAAGTTAAGCGATGTTCCATTGCTGACTGGAGTGGATAGCTCGTGCATGGAGTATCCCGAGCTAGAATTTGGGAAGGTCGTGGTGAGGCGGGCTGCTGACCAAGACTTGGTGAGCAAATTCACGAACAAGGGTTTGACTGCAGACATGTGTAAAGCCAGGTTCGGTCTGGTTCATGCTGAGGTAATACTTCACGTTTCCTCATAATCATTATTCCTTTCTCTTGCTTTATATATCTATCTTGACCAACTTTTAGTCGATCTGATCCTTGAGTTTCTTTGTCACAGGCTCTTGCTATGGTCGAGCTTTCCACAAGTTATTGGAAGGCTTGTGAGGAGCAAGATAAGCTTGCCAAAACCATGCTTGCTCGCAAATCCAATGAGCTGAAGAAGCTGGAGAGTGATCATGCTAAGCTGAAGGAGGAGCATTCAGACCTGGATGCTGCCTATGAAGCCCAGAAGTTGGTTAAAGAGAATTGATGGATGTGTATTTACCCATCAAAATGATGCACTTTTAGGCTTTTTTTGTGTTTGATTCCCGAGTTTTATGTATATTTGATGTGGTTTGTGAGTATTTTATGAGTACAGGGTATAGAGCTGATTAAAGGTGTATTTTATGGCTAAAAAGTGCAAAAGGAATAAAGTGGAGCGGAGCAGAGAAGGAAAATAGTGAAATAAACGAGCTTCAAGGACTAAATTGGAAATTTTGGAAAATCTGGGACAAAACTGACATTTGGAAGTTCAAGGGCCAAATTGGAAATCTTGGAAATTCAAGGACTAAATTGGAAATATGGAGTTTTTGGATGAATTTGATTTATAAAAATTTGTGGGTTAAAGTTAAAAATAAAATTTCAAAGAGCGAAGTTCAAAAGAAGTCATTATAGTGGTCAAAATGCGATTGCAAAAGTGCGAGACGAAACGAGTATACTAATTATACAAACTAGGCGCTGCTTGTTTGGTACATGGCCAGGCCAAGGCTTGAGAGTTGGGGCCAGCTTCTAGGCCAAATGGGGCCAAGGTGCAGGCAGTTGGGCCAAGGCAATCAAGTTGGGGCCAAGACAAGGATTTTGGCCATAGAAACTTTCGGGAAACAAGGGCGACCGCGCCAACAAACAAGGGCGGCCGCGCTACGCCGTATTCCAGCAGCAGTTTTCACCAATTTTCAAGGGCATTCTCGACCTTTCACAGATTTTGCCTACAGTTGTTGCCCTATCTATATATATTCACAGCAGCCACGGCAGTAGAGGAGGATCATATAATACATACCATATCATAGTTTTAGCTTATTTTTATTTGTTCTTTAACAACACAATTGAAGGGAAGAATAATTCATCAATTCCAGGTTTTTATTATTTGTAAATTATGAGTAGCTAATTCTTTAGATTTGTAGATTGTTTTGATCTTCACCGGATTTCTATGCAATAGTATTTTAATTCTTTCTATTTAATTCCTTCTAGTTCATTGATAGATTTTAATTTTTTGTTCTTAGATTTGAGACGTATGTTAATATACGAACTCGTCTTTGAATAATTGGGTATCGAATTCGCCATTAATTTGGGATTTTGATCCATAGACTGCTATTAATTGAATAACTTGATCTGTGACGTAATAGAATCGGATCAACGTTAGGTTTTGTTATTCTTTCGTGTTTAATGTATTCTTGGCATATTGTGGTACCGTAATAGAATCCACAATAGTAAGAGAATATTTAGGATTGTAATCCGGCCACATAACCGTGTCGATCCTAGCTAAAGTGAATGAACCCTAGAAGTTGAGTTGATGTTTTATAAGTAAAATTGTGCATAGAATGATGGTGAAGTGAAATCCAATCTACGAATCTCTGCTCATAATCTGTTTTCTTGTTTATTTAGTTTTTGTTATTTATTTTATGCTCTTAGTTCTAAATCAAATCTATAAACTTTGGTTACAAAATTCACTGCTTTTACTCTATTTGTTTACCAACGAGTCTCTGTGGATTCGACCCCTGCATTTGCATACTGCTACACCGGTAGTGAGTACACTTGCTCGATTTTTATTACAAGAGGGAGTTTTCCTCCATCAAGAATGCAGTGAAGACTAAGTATGAAGCTTTGGAAAAATTGGGGGAGGTCGAGAAGGAGCTTGCGGTGACCAAAATTGAGCTGGAGACGACCAAGAAGATGCTTCATAGGCGAGATGAATTTTTGGCTAAGCAAAATGAAGATTATGCTGCAGCTCGGGCTAAGTGGAAGGAGGAGGCTGACACTCTAGTTAAAGCTGCAGTGGAGGCGTACAAGGACAGTGATGAGTGCTTCGAAAACACTCAGAGTCAAGCCTTCACTTTTTATGACGTTGGTCGACACCATATGGCTCGACGTATTTTGGTGGATCCCTCGATCGATATTCCTATTCAACAGTTAGCAAGATGGGCCTCAGAGGATCAGTATGATATAGCTGACCGCAAAGGTCACCCTCTTGTACCCTATAATGACAATGATCTAGCTGCCCTTGCTGCTGAGATGGAGGCTGAGCCCTGGGTCGTCCCTCCCATTGAACCAGTGAATTTTAATACTATTCTTCATGAGCTCATGAATCCTGACGAGCTGGCTTTCGAAGGAGACACCCCCAGGCATGGATATACCGAATCTGGCAAACTTAACGATTTCCAACAACAAGAGAAGGACTTAGCTACTACCAACGATCCAACTACTTGATTTTATTTAGATGGTCATGTAATGAAACAAGTCCCAAAACAATTTTTATTTTTGCTTTGTGTATGTATTGGTGCCTTGGCCCAAATTTTTGGGAGGCATTCTAACTCGTAACATTTTGCTAACTTAAGTCCTGGCCCACTTTAGGGGGACTTTAGTTTATTTAATCGTAGTTGACTTTTTACTTGATCCAATCTTGCTTTGATTTGGCTTGATTGTTTGAATGTCGAACTAGATTTAATAGGACAAGTGAGTCGCTATAAGCTTTTGATCGGACTAGTTTTTCAACAACAAAGTCGACCTTATACTTGCATGTTTTCGAAAACAAGATTGACTAAGAGTCGAACCTGTTAAATGAACGAAGCTGACCAAGAGTCGAGCTTATTGAGATGAAGTCGACCAAGGATCGGACTTGTTAAATGAACGAGGCTGATTATGAATCGAGCCTGTTAGAACGAAGTCGACTAAGAGTCGGACTTGTTGAATAAACGAGACTAATTATGAATCGAGCCTGTTTAAAGGAACGAGGCTGACTTAGAGTCGAGCCTATTTAAAGGAACGAGGCTGACTAAGAGTCGAGCCTGTTTAAAGGAACGATGCACAAACGTAACACAATTTGAATAAAACTGCAACTTTATTGAAGTAATAGCACGATTACATAAAAAACGGAGAGCTAGAACTAGAACTAGAACTAAACTCCAACTTGAAAACAGAAACTAACTTTGAAACTGAGATAGAAAACTGAACTAGAAAACTTGAACTAGAAGTAGTATCTGATAAGGTGGGTAGCATACATGGATGCTTCAACTCGTCACCATCTAAATGGGCGATCATGTAAGTTCCCTCCTTAATAACTCGAGTGACGATATAGAGACCTTCCCAGTTGGGAGATAACTTGTTCATCTGAGTTCTCCTTCCAGTTGACTCGATCCTCCTCAAAACATGGTCGCCTACTTGGAATGACCTTATCTTAACTTTCTTATCATGGTAACTCTTAGTTTTCTGCTTGTAATTTACCATCCTTAGATGAGTTGTATCTCACTTTTCGTCAATCAAATCCAAGTCGATCAATCTATTGACCTCGTTCTGCTCTTGGTCGAAGAAAATTACTCTAGCTGTGGGAAATTGTAGCTCGGTCGGTGCCATGGCTTCTGATCCATATGCAAGAGCGAATGGGGTTTCCCCCGTGGGCCCCCGAATGGTTGTGCGAACTGCCCAGAGAGCAAGGGGGAGTTCATCCAACCAGTTGCTTTTTACGACCAACCAAACCTGTTTTTAATGCTGAGAGGACCAACTTGTTTGCTGCTTTAGCTTGTCCATTGCCTTGGGGATAGGCGACTGAAGATTTCCAATGCTTGACTCCAACTCTTTTCATTTCGTCTACGAAAGCTTAGGAGAATTGTAACCTGTTGTCCGATACTATTGCTTGAGGAATCCCAAAGCGGCACCAAATGAAGTCGTGAATGAAATTGATGGCGTTCTCCTCAGTAATCCTGGCTAGTGGCTTGGCCTCGACCCACTTTGTAAAATAATCAATAGCTACGATCACGTACTTGCAATTTCCACGGGCGGGCGAGAAGGGTCCAACCAAATCGACACCCCAGATATCAAAAGGCCAAGTAGCGATCACTGGAGTTTGCTCGGTTGTAGGCAGGTGAGGTAGATTGGAAAATCTTTGGCACTGGTTGTAGCGATGCGTGAATTTTGAAATAACAGAGTCGCCACCTATATTATTTGTTTGGAAACATAGGAAAACCATTTTGAAAAGAGATTTGAGGGTTCGGGGGTTAAGTTATCGAATGGGTAGGTCGAGGAGCATCCATTCCACCCAATCCGGAGATCGGTCTTGCCAATTGAGTATTATCAATCTTTTTAATTACTAATTAAATAAAGAACAAGAAAACCCTAATCAATTTCTTGATTGGGAATGTCGGATTATACGCTTCGAGATCGCCTTCATCGATTGAAGGGACTCTAGGCTAATCCTTTTAATGGAATTACACCACTCTAAAAGTCAATAGAGAGAGATTGAGAAGAAGAGAGTAAAAATATAGAAGTTTACCTTGTTTAGGGAGGATTTGATTTAGAACGTGGATCTAAGATGTCTTCTCGATCGAGAAGCGATTCGGGCAGAGTTTCGACTCAATATGAGAGTCAAGTCTTTATGCGGACAGAGTTTCGCCTTGATGCTAGACTTGAGCCTTGATGTTCGTCAATCAACGTGGTTGAAGGACGAATTTAGGAGTTGTTTGTGAGTGATTTGAAGGAGTCTTTCGTGGAGAGAAACCAACAAATTGTGTGTGTTGTGTGGAAATCTGGACCCCTTGAAACAGTGGAAGTCACCAAGTATTTATAGGGGTTTAAGAGGTAGAGGTGGAGAGGTAAAACACTCCTAGGAAGCTTCCAGAACTCAATTCTGATTGGAGAACCGGATTAGATGAGGTTTATCAAGAAAAGAGTTTGGGACGGAGAAGAATTGTGATTCTGCACATCCTGTCGAGGGGATATCTCGCGCGAGATATGATATCTCATGCGAGATATCTAGTCTGATGACTATTTTGTCCTCTTCAGTTTATTCCGTTAGTCAGTTAGGTCCAAAACTAACGAGGTTAGTTAGAAACTTAACGAAACATGACGAAACTAATGTGCTTTCATCAAAACACAAAAGAGAGATGAAGAGTAGTGTAATCATGATTTATTGGTTCAGAATGGGGTGTCTACAGAGCCCCTCGGCGACAGGTCTTATGAAAGAAGAAGTGTCGTCGATAGAAAGACATCATTCTGAACATTGGGATGGTCGTGCCGCACGGCTGCCTACGTATCTCTAAGAGAGAATCAGACCAAACGTAGTTCGACTCCAAAACACTAAAAAGGCTATTTTAGGTATTTTGAAAAGCATTTTTGAAAATCGAAGAGGGATTTTTTTTGAAAAGGTAAAATCATACTGAGGAATCAAAAGACTTGACCCAATTCTGAAGATACCCATTTGTTGATGAAGTTGTTGAAGTGCGCCGTCCGAGGTTACTGACGTTGCCGTTGTTGTTGCCGAGGTCACGGACTTGAAGTTTACTGCCGTCACAGACTTTGAAGTTGTCGCCGAGGTCACGGACTTGAAGTTGCTGCCGTCACAGACTTTGATATTGTTGCCGAGGTCACGGTCTTGAAGTTGCTGCCGTCACAGACTTTGATATTGTTGCCGAGGTCACGGACTTGAGGTTGCTGTCATCACAGACTTTGTTGATGTCGCCGAGGTCACGGACTTGAGGTTGCTGTCATCACAGACTTTGTTGATGTCGCCGAGGTCACGGACTTGAGGTTTGCTGCCATCACAGACTTTGTAGTTGTTGCCGAGGTCACGGACTTGAAGTTGTTGGTTGAGATGAAGGTTCTGTCGGCCCCTGTAATGCAAGGATATATGCATAATGGTCTCGGATAGACCCGGATGATTCTTACCTTTCTGTACCTGTCAGCACATAAAGATTCCAAGTAGAGATTTTTTCCAGATTTTAGTTGTTTAACTGGACTTACGTGGTGGTGCACACGTCTGTTCGTGTAAATGGCCGATCGGACATTTTGGTGGTGAGTTTATGTATGAGTATATGGTATATGGAAATGTAGGGAAATTTGTATGGATTTGTATTTGAGATGGGTGAACTATATGAGTGAACTTGTGTTTGACAAGTTAGGACCAAATCAGGTTTTGCAGAATCTGTTGCTAGTCAGCGAGGTTGTATTGTTGTAGAATTTCGTTCGATGAGTATCCTTGTGTGAACCCATCTAGGTCTGTTGAGAATCTTCATTCTTACTTCTCCTTGAGTCGTGTCTCTAGGAGGCAAACGACTACACATCTGTCGACTGTCGTAATGGCTCTATGTCCAAGGCCCTTTGGTGTCTCAAGCCCCAGGTTGCTTGCAAGTGGTAGATGACTTTGTGAACAGGCTTGTGAAGCTGCTCTCTTTGATTTGAAGGTGATCGAAGAAGACTCTCCTTGTTGATTTGATTTGAAGAAGATCGAATGATGTTTGATGAAGAAGGCTGAAGAATACTCTCCCTTTGTCCTTTGATTTTTTTTTCTTAGTGCGCACCCTGGTTTTTGCCTAGACCGCCCTTTCGGGTTTTCAATCTAGCGGGCATCTCTTTTGCGTCTTTTTTTTTCATTTTTTTTTGAATAGTATGTAACTCGAAGAGAACTCAGAGGAGAGAATCTTATTGAGGAGAGAGAGATGAGATCTCAAGTCAGTTTAGGAGAGACGGACTCTATTAATTGGAAGGTGATCCAAGCATTGACTTTTTGGAGAAGTGAATTTTCTAATGATGAGAGAGAAACAAAGAGGAAAGCCCCTAATGCAGATTTGATTAATTTGAAGAGTTGAAGTAGAGATTGACTGGGGAAGGAGAGGTTAGGAAGCCCTAGTTTTGATGCTTGAATTTCAAGAGTGTGTATGAGAGTGGCTAACAGAAAGCCCCTAGACTCAACAAAGAACGCTACATGGCTCAAAGGTCTAGAAAAGTTGTTCTACTTTTAATGGATCTTGCTTCATCTAGAAATTTCTAAACAAGATTGAGGAGAAAGCCAATCATTAGTATGACTTAAGGGTAAACATTTTCCTTGATACTGAAAGTCTTCTTCACTTGATGTAGGAGGATTTTGAGGAATCCTCTTTTCTTTTGGTGGTATCACTTGACTCCTCTTCTTTGTGGGAGAGTCCTTCTTGCCTTTGTTGAAATTTCATCCTTGTTGTGGGGCGATGAAGGCTTGAGAGGTTTTTTTTTTTTTTTTTTTTCGATGCTCTATTTTTTGCCTAGGACGATTTGAGGAGATTCGTCCTAGCGAGCTTTTTATTTATTTTTTGTACTCTCAAAGCCTTGAGTTGAGTAGCCCCACTCTTCTTGGGATGAATGTTGACAGCAGCGCCTTTGGCTTTCTTCGCTTGTTGACCTTTGACTTTCAGTAGGGGTAATGTTTAGCCCTTAAGCTTCCTAAGGATAACTTCTTCTTAAACTCGCTTAGAAATCTCTATTTTTTGCAATGATTTAGGGAATGGAAGGTCCATTATTTTGTATGAATTAAATGATACTTATGAGGTAGAACAACCTTAGGGAAAGTGTTTAGGAAAAGAAATTACTTTAATTTATTGAGAAATTTAAGAACAGACTCGATAGTTTAGATGACACAAACTAGAGGAGGTGAGAAGTATTAGAAAGACAGAACGACTCTTCGAGTTCATACTTGGAAATTTAAAACCTAATCTACTTCTATCAAAGGAGAAAGGGAGAGGATAGTGGTAGCCCCAAAGTGGTAAGTGTAGATTTCTTCTTAGAGCTTCATCTTCTTCATGGAGTATGAGGAAGAGGATTGGTGATGACGTTGGGACGTTCTAGATCTCCATTGTCAAAGAGGTCTTGGATGATGTCCTTCAAGTGATGGCAGGAGTTGGTGTCATGGCCGGTGAAGTTGTGGTACTTGCAGAATAAGTGATGAGCATGATTCGGACCCATATCCTTCGGAGGACCACCTTCCCTTGGTTTGATCTTTTCATTCTGGACAAGCACATCGAAGAGTTCCTCTTGAGTGATTCCTTCAATTTTGTCGTAGTGCCTCTTTTTCTTTTCGGGAGGAGGGACAGCAGAATACTTTCCGGTATTGGAGCGGTTGACTGCAATGGCATTGACTGAAGCATCCTTACTTGTAGCGGGTTTGTTGTAGCGGAAGTTACTTTCCCTCTTTTTGCTTTTTAGGAAGTCGTCAACCCTAATTCCGGACTCGAGGAGTTCATTGAAACTAGGAAAGTAGTTACCGGCGAGCTTCTCTTGAAATTCATCACGAAGGCATTGAAGGAAGATGTGGATTTGCTCTTTGAGAGTAGGCCTTTCGACAATTTCAGTAAGTTTGAGTCTCCATCTTCTAGCAAATTCAGCAAAGGACTCATTTGCATGTTGTTTGGTTTGTTCAAGATCCCTCCTAGTAGGGCGGTAGGTGGAGTTGTCTTCAAACTGCCTTTGGAAGACTAAACATGCAGACGACCAATCAAGCCTTGTAGTCGTAGGAAGAGACATGTACCAATCCCTTGCGGCACCCTCCAAAGTTTGAGGAAAGCATTGGGCCAAGATTGTGTTATCAACGCCCATTGGAAGCATGGCCCAAGTGTAGGTTTCAACATGAGCTCGAGGACAGGTAGTACCATTGAACTTGGCAATATCGGGTGTCTTGTACTTGCGAGGAAACTTAGTGATGGACTGTTGAAGAGCATCGGGATCAAATGGAACGAATGACCCTTTGGAAGTGTCAAGAGTTGCAAGCTTCTTTTCGAGGTAGTTCTTAGTAACATGGTCACCAAGTTTAGTAGTTTCACCACTGCCTTCTTTCTTGGTTTTAGTGCCCTTGGAGGTATGCCCTTCGTCATCGGAGGATGATGAGGAAGAGGATGAATCAGATTCTTCCTTTTTCTTGCTTGACTTCTTGGTTTTTTTATTCACTTTGGTATAGGATTCCTCTTCATCGGAGGAGGATTCCACTTTCTGCTTTTGCTTTCTTCCTTTCTTGACT
Organism: Adenophora triphylla var. japonica; assembly: GCA_022495995.1. NCBI lineage: Eukaryota > Viridiplantae > Streptophyta > Magnoliopsida > Asterales > Campanulaceae > Adenophora > Adenophora triphylla. The sequence goes on along the minus strand of JAFEMH010001694.1, from coordinate 407,127 downwards.
TTCAAATCGTTGAGTTCTTTCATGAGGGCGGCCATTTGGGCGTTTTGCTCATCAATTTGCTTACTTTGTTCATCCAACCTAGTCATGGCTTCGATGGGTTGGACCTTAGCATCGTTGTAATCGGCCTCGGTGGTAGAAGGAGAAGCAGACATCGTGTCGAGATTTCGCGAAGGACCTAGACGTGTAGCAACCGTGTTAAACCATGATCGAGTCCCAACAAGTCGGCTGAATAGGGTGAATGAAGGCTTGAAGGTTTGAAGGTTTTGGCCAAAACACGAAAAGACCGAACACTTATCTCGTACGAGACAAGTAGTCTCGCGCGAGACTTCACCACGGAAAGTCACAATTTTCTGATTTTAATCCTAATTTTGGTCGGACGGAAAATCCGTTTTGGGGGTTTCTAAAGTTCAAGAACCAAACCTAGGGACCTAGGGGTCGGAGTAATCCAAAGTAACATCAAGTTTTGTGCAATAATTTTGATGAGAAAATTTTCTCTTTTTAGGGGCAAATCCGAAGGGACAACCGTAGGGACGTTTCCGAAGGGACAATTCCGAAGCGACAATTTATTGATTTCTTTTCCGTGGATTATTGCACAAAACGATCTTGACAAGGGATTACAAGGACTCCAAGATCAAACCGACCGATCAAGGAGTGTCTTAAAAAGTCAATCTACATGATATGTGGCGATGCAGGGCTGGAAGGCTAGGCTCCCCGCGATATGACAATCTAGGTGGATTGAATACGCGGAGTGGGATGATCCAACTTCGGAGAGACCGGCGACTAGGTGGTTACCGTCATCCGTCCTTAGTGTGGGTCCCGGGTTTATCGGGGTATGTAGTGCAATGACAGTTATAATATGAGTGCGCGTGTGTGAGAGTCGAATCTAGGTGATAGAGTAAAATAGAAAGTTTTATTTTTGAAAACAAAAGAAAACAAGCAATGGCCGCATCAAGTGGTTGCCTACGTTTCTCCCAAATTAGGAAGACTCAGGCCGTCGTAGTTCCACTTAAAGAGATAGAGAGCGAGAGAATAAGTAAATTACAACTCCCGAATCCTCCATGGACCGGACTTTAAATTAAATAACCAATCACACGCAGGTATATAGTTCGAGTAATTAAAATTATTCTACCCTGCAAAATAGAGTTAGCACAAGCAAAATAATAATAATAATTTATTTTTGATTTTTCTGAAATTTATTTTGAAGATTTTCGAAAACTGTTTTCCATTTTTGATTTTTTTTTTTTTCAATGTGGTTTAACTTTTAAGGAAAAGTCAAACGATATTTTTTTTTTCTTTATTTATTATTTTATTGATTTTGTTTGGTCACATTTGGTACAGGCTGATGACCTCGCCTTTTTTTTGTTTTTCATTATTGCCGCCGCCAAAGGAACAGTGGAAGAGACATTTGTGTTTTTAAAATCGTGTGCTAATCTCGCGCGAGATTAGTATATCTCGCGCGGGATAAGTATTTGAACAGTTTTTTTTTTTGAAAACAGTGCCGAAAAAATTCAAAAAAATCCAGAAAAATCAGATTTTTACAGAAAAATAAAAAGATTGATAATACTCAATTGTTAACGCAAGTCTAACCCTCTTAATTAATTATCCCCAGCGGAGTCGCCACTGTAGCGATGCGTGAATTTTGAAATAACAGAGTCGCCACCTATATTATTTGTTTGGAAACATAGGAAAACCATTTTGAAAAGAGATTTGAGGGTTCGGGGGTTAAGTTATCGAATGGGTAGGTCGAGGAGCATCCATTCCACCCAATCCGGAGATCGGTCTTGCCAATTGAGTATTATCAATCTTTTTAATTACTAATTAAATAAAGAACAAGAAAACCCTAATCAATTTCTTGATTGGGAATGTCGGATTATACGCTTCGAGATCGCCTTCATCGATTGAAGGGACTCTAGGCTAATCCTTTTGATGGAATTACACCACTCTAAAAGTCAATAGAGAGAGATTGAGAAGAAGAGAGTAAAAATATAGAAGTTTACCTTGTTTAGGGAGGATTTGATTTAGAACGTGGATCTAAGATGTCTTCTCGATCGAGAAGCGATTCGGGCAGAGTTTCGACTCAATATGAGAGTCAAGTCTTTATGCGGACAGAGTTTCGCCTTGATGCTAGACTTGAGCCTTGATGTTCGTCAATCAACGTGGTTGAAGGACGAATTTAGGAGTTGTTTGTGAGTGATTTGAAGGAGTCTTTCGTGGAGAGAAACCAACAAATTGTGTGTGTTGTGTGGAAATCTGGACCCCTTGAAACAGTGGAAGTCACCAAGTATTTATAGGGGTTTAAGAGGTAGAGGTGGAGAGGTAAAACACTCCTAGGAAGCTTCCAGAACTCAATTCTGATTGGAGAACCGGATTAGATGAGGTTTATCAAGAAAAGAGTTTGGGACGGAGAAGAATTGTGATTCTGCACATCCTGTCGAGGGGATATCTCGCGCGAGATATGATATCTCGTGCGAGATATCTAGTCTGATGACTATTTTGTCCTCTTCAGTTTATTCCGTTAGTCAGTTAGGTCCAAAACTAACGAGGTTAGTTAGAAACTTAACGAAACATGACGAAACTAATGTGCTTTCATCAAAACACAAAAGAGAGATGAAGAGTAGTGTAATCATGATTTATTGGTTCAGAATGGGGTGTCTACACTGGTCGCACCCTTGAACAAAATCGTGAGCGTCCGCTCTCATGTGCGGCCAATAATAGCCCATTGTAATCAACTTGTCGACCAAAGTTCTGGCCCCCGGGTGTCCACCATAGACTCCACTATGCACGTCGTACATCAGCTGGGATACCTCTTGGGGGTGGACACATCTCAATAACGGTTTACTGAAGGACCTTCTGAACAACGCGTTTCCTTGAATGACATACCTCGGAGCCTTTTTCTTGATGGCTCGAGCTGCTTTCTCGTCTTCAGGTAGCTCGCCAGTTTCTAGGTATGCTCGCATTTCCTCGATCCAGCACTTGGTGTAGACCCAATCTCTACCAGTACTCTCCAGGCATTGAATCTGAACCCTCTCATAAGCTGGATGTTCGAGAAAAGAGATAGGTTCCCCGTGCTGCTCGTTCGATGTAGACAATTTTGAGAGTAGGTCGGCCAATTCATTGTCATCTCGACCAACCCTCTGTATCTCCCAAAATTATAAGTCTTTGATCAGCTCCTTCACCAGATCGAAGTATTTGACCAAAGTGAGATTCAGCACCTCGTACTCTCCTCTGACTTGGTTGACTACCAGTTGAGAGTCACAGTAAGCTACAATATTGGTCGCCCCAAAACACTTTGCGTACTCAATAGCAGCGACCAAAGCTTCATATTCGGCCTGGTTGTTGGAAGCTTCAAACTTGAATCTCAGTGCCTCTTCATAAACGGTCCCTGATTCTGGCTCGACCAATACAATTCCAGCCCCACTAACGTTCTTTGTTGCCGACCATCAGAGTGTATTTTCCAGCAATCGTCGGGAAAACTTGTGGCGAACTGAGTCTCTGGCTCCTTTCCTTTCCCTTTTTCCTTCTGAGCTCGTACTTCGCTATCTTCCTTGGTGAACGTAAGCTCGACCAAGAAGTCTGCCAAAGCTTGAGCTTTTAATGCCTTTCGAGGCCGATACTCGATGTCGAATTATGTGAGAGCAATTGACCAGTTGAGTAAGCGGCCTGAAATTTCTGGCTTGTGCAGGATCTTCTTCAGGGGTGCGTTAGTAAGCACGACAATCGGGTGAGCCAGAAAATAAGCTCGCAACTTCCTGGAAGCTATGACTAAAGCATATGCTACCTTCTCTGCATTATAGTACCTGCCCTCTACGTCGGACAAGGCCTTGCTTACATAATATACGGGCTTCTGAAGCCCTCCTTCTTCTCAAACTAACACAGCGGCCATGGCTTGGTCGCCAACAGACAGATAGACAAACAATGTTTCCTCCACAACCAGGCTGCTTAGTAATGGTGGGGAGGCAAGGTACTCCTTAAGCTGCTGGAACGACGAATGACATTCGGCTGTCCACTCAAAAAATTTCATCCCCCTCAATAATTTAAAGAAGGGGAGAGATCTTTTCGCCGACTTAGCTATAAAGCGACCTAGGGCTGCAACCCTACCGTTGAGTCGCTGCATCTCCTTGATACTTGTAGGCTCCTTCATGTCAACCAGAGACTTGATCTTTTCTGGATTGGCTTCAATACCTCGCTGAGAAACCATAAAGCCAAGAAATTTTCCAGCTGCTACTCCAAACACGCACTTGCTAGGATTAAGTTTCATGTCTTTTGCTCATAAATTGGCGAACGTTTCCCTTAGGTCGACCACGTGACGTCCGACTTTTGTTTTGATGACCATATCGTCGATGTAGGCCTCCATGTTTCGGCCAATTTGTGAAGCAAAGACCTTGTTGACCATCCCTGGTAGGTCGCTCCTGCGTTCTTCAAACCGAATGGCATCATAGTGTAACAATAGATACCCCAAGCAGCTTGGAAAGCCGTCTTCACTACATCATCCTCGTGTATCTTGATCTGATGATAACCTGAGTAAGCGTCGAGGAAGCTTAATGTGGTCTGCCCAGCTATTGAATCTACGAGCTTGTCAATCTGAGGCAGAGGATAGCTGTCCTTGGGGCAGGCTAGATTTAGATTGGTGAAGTCGATAGACATCCTCCGCTTGCCATTAGATTTCTTCACCATTACCACATTAGCTAGCCAAGTAGTATGAGAGGTCTCCTTGATGATACCTGCACTTAAAAGTTTTTGTACCTCAAGTTTGATCGCATCCTCTTTGTTATGAACAAAGCTTCGTAGCTTCTGTGCCTTGTGTTTCATGGTCGGATTAACCTCTAGCCTGTGAACAGCGACTTCCTCCTTTATTCCCTTCATGTATTCTACTCACCAAACAAAAACATCACTGCTCTCCTTTAGAAGTTCGACAATTTCTACTCTTTCTTCAGCTGACAACTGCTTACCAATCTGAATTTTTTGTTCGGGATAAAAAGGATTTGTTATCACTGCCTCTAGCTCGTCAACAGCTTCAAGTTCCGGACCATCTCTAAACTGCAGGGTTAATGATCTCGCGAACCCTCCGTCTTTCTTCAGCCCCCAAGTAGGGAGCTTCTTCAACAATCATATCATCCAGTTCAGCTGTGATCTCACTGGTGGTGGCCCCCGAGTTATTGTCGATCTGTAGGCATAGCTCGCCTATGAAGACTTGGTTGACCATAACTGCATCAGAATCGACCATGGTGTTTTGAGAGGGACCTGTCGGCTCAGTCATGACGTCGTCATGTGAGTGATAGGTCGCCTCTTCCACGCAGGTGATCATCAATAATCGTGAAGTTGTGGTGACCATAGTTATAAATCCCATCCCGTACCGGTCCGTACCGGCCGGTACGTCCCATCTCAGTAAAAAACCGGTGCGGAACGGGATATATACCGTCCCAGTCTAAAAACCGCCCTGTACCAGATCGAACCGGCCGAACCGTCCCGAACCGGTAAAAATCGGTCGAGATGGAGATCCCGGCCGGAACGCAATTTTTTTTAAAGAGATGGACCGAAATGATTTTTTAAGCACTTTCCTATGATTGATGAAACCATGGCAAAGGCCAAGAAAATCACTAGGTTCATATATAATCACGGTTTTGTGGTAAATTTTATGAGGAAAGAGTTCACTAACGGTAGAGAGTTATGTCGACCGGGTGTCACGAGATTTGCTACAAATTTTCTATCTCTCCAGAGTTTACTCAAGTTTAAAAAGGAGCTTTGTCAAATGTTTTTTTCTGATAAGTGGCTTGAATCTCGTTTTGCAAAGATGGATTCCGGGAAGGCTGTTGCGAAGATTGTGTTAGAGGATAGAGTGTTTTGGTCAAATTGCCAACAAGTGGTCAAGGTTAGTGAACCTTTGGTAAGGGTGCTTCGACTCACCGATGGTGATGAGAAACTGTCAATGGGATACTTGTACGAAGCAATGGATAAGGCAAAAGAAGCAATCAAGAAGAATTTCAAAGACAGACTTTCCTTATATAGTCCATACCTTCGAGTGATTGATGCTAGGTGGGATAGGCAGCTTTACAGCCCTCTTCATGCTGCGGGATGTTTCCTTAACCCAGGAATTTTCTTTAGACCAGACTTTAACAAGAAAAAAGAGGTAACTAGAGGACTACTTAATAGCATTGCCACTTTGATACCTGATGACGACGTACAAGACTTGGTAAGTTCTCAAATTGAAGAATATAAAGAGTGTACAGGTGACTTTGGAATGTCACTTGCAATACGCCAATGAGAGAGGCTTAATCCTGGTAATTCTGAACTCTTTTCTCATAAACTTACCTGTTATAGACAATAATTAACTGACATATACTTGACATATATTTGATGTACTTTTCATAGTTGCTTGGTGGGGACAATTTGGAAACGATTGTCCGGAATTACAAAAATTTGCAATTCGTGTGCTTAGTCAATGCACTAGCGCGACCGGTTGTGAAAGAAATTGGAGTATATTTGAGTTCATTGATTCCAAGAAACGAAATCGGCTTGAGCACAAGAGATTGAATGATCTTGTTTTTGTGCGTTACAATTTGAAGCTTCGAGAAAGGTATAATATATAAAAATCAAATTATGTTTATTTATTAGTATTTCAACTGTATATCATTCTAATTAATGACTTTTTGTACTAGGAATATAAGTCGAAGGGGTAATGCTCTTGATCCGATTAGTCTTGACAACATTGATATTTTGTCGGAATGGGTAGCCGAAGAACCACCTGTTCTTGGTCAAGATGATATAGAAGCTGATCTTGGATGGGAAACCATTGAGCCGCCATTGACTACACTTGCTTTGAATGATGATGATGATGAGATTCAATATGACGATGACACTGAGATTCTTCCACCTCCAAATATGAGTCAAGTTGATTGGGAATTTGGAGGGCCAAATGATCCATACACTTATGTTCAAAGCTGATGAAGATATTTTGAAACATTGAAATGAATTTTTGATGTCATTTTAACACTTGTACCCGATTTTTATCTGGTTTTTGGTTGTTGAAGTTTATTTAGCTATTATGTGTCACAAAGTTTGACAGTTAAATTATGTTTAATGTTTAATTTTTATTATAACTAGATTACATTTATGTTGGTTAAGTTATTGTTTATTAGTGAAAATTATGTTGTGTTATGTTTTTGTTAACATATACTAGGGATATAATTATAAGAAAAAATACAGAAAAAGTGCGGTAAACCCGGTACGGTGCACTGGTGCGTTCCGGTACCGGTACGTCCCGTCCCAATGGCAAAACCGGTGCGCTAACTGGGACGGGATTTATAACTATGGATTTGAGAGCTAAAATATTATAATGAACAATGTATTCAGAATAACAAATAGCAATTACCTTGGAACGACTGACATTGCCTTGTATTTATAGTTGTTGATGAGAGATATAATTGTGGTAGGATTAAATGACATCCCTATAATTTCGGATTAGATATACATAAGAGATCTTGTCCATGAATAACTCCTGATTTGTAGGGAGTCTATTATGGAAAGAGTTGTAATCACGCGTGGACTTTGTAGGTCGTCACGTATTGTAATAGGTCGAGGTCGCCTATTAGGTCTAGGTCGACCTGACTGATGGGTAGGATCGGGCCGTACCCGAATAATATCTGGATCGTAATGTCGGACCAAGCTAGGTCGGGACCGTCTGAGGTCGGACCATGAGCTAGGTCGACTGATCATGCTATTGGGTCATGGGTCTGGTAATAATTGGGCCTAGCCCACTGAAAATGTGGTGGCAATAATATGTAGATAATTGGGCTTGCTCGCTGGGCCTAGCCCGTCATATTTATTCCGTTCACTACTGCTTCTAAGAACTTTGAAAGTTTGGACTTGACGAATTTTCAGATCTTCGCTTGAACAGTAAACACTACTAAATGATCAAAGAAACATTAAAAAAAATGACATAAAGAGAAGTATGATATTTTTACTGGGATATAATAATATTTGTTTCACTTGCCAAGGTTTCCCACTTGCAAGCTCGTGTTTGTCTTGCATAGCTCAATCTTTCTTATACACAAGCCCATTCTTATACTAAAATCATTGACACCCCATACTATATTTTCATTGTTTTTTGGAAGCTGAGAGTTAAAAGACGAAATTAACAATGCAAGTTGAACGGTATAAACCGAGCTACGAACATGGGCTTGCCCGAACTTGGGCCCAACTATATTGGGCAGTGGATATTGTCTAATTATGAAGTATTAGGGCCGAGTAAGATCTTCCTCGTATGCCGAGGAACATTTATCTCGGCCTTATATCATCATTCTTGGGCCGTCATGTCGCAATTACCGAGGAGAGAAAAGTTATTTGCTCGGCATATTTCCAAGTGACGAGGAAAAGAAATCATTCTCCCCGGCATATCTCCGTGTTTGCCATTCACCAAATAACGAGGAAGCAAAATCATTCTCCTCGGCCTATTTGCCAAAGGCCGAGGAAAAACATTTGCTTTCCTCGGCGTTCCGGCTGGCAATTTACAATCCTTATTCAACAAGGATTATACAGCCATGATCCAATCAGGATTATACTTACCAACATCAATTCAAGTCAAACAATGACTCCTTAACAGATATAATTCTATTAGAATTATATCTTATCTCTTTACAAGTTCATTCCAACATGGATTCTATCTATCCATTCCTATAAATACAAGCCCCATGGCTCATTATTGGGTACGTTACTTTTTACATTGGAGAAACTCTGTCAATTTGATTTCTCTAATATCAACCGTGAACTTACTCTCACGCCGGAGGGCCTTTAGCCGGATCCGCCCCGGCTTAGTTTACGGGTTTTTTCTTATTTTCAGGCCTTGCAATCGCCGGAGCATTCATCGCTTGGATTTGGGCTGATTTGACGATTTTGGCATCATCAATTGGTTCCATTGCCGGGAAATCGATTCAAACACCCATTGTTTGGCCTGGAAAACGCTCGCTTAATGCCAATTTTCTTGCCGAATTTGTTCTTTCTTGGAACGGAATTTTTGGATCGGTAAAGCTCTGTTCTTGAAGCCACCGGAGTTCGCAAGCTGTGACCGGAGTTTGCCCAGATTCCGTTGAAGGCGTTTTTGGCGTTAAAATTCCGACCCAGTTTTGGCTTGAGTTCTTTGCGTTAGAAAAAATCACAATTGGCTGTTTGTTTTTGGTTAAAATTTGCCCTAATTTTAGCCATAAATTGATTACAGTGAAATTGTGATTTTTGGAAAATTTTGCACTTAATAATCTGTTTGTGATTCATAATGGACGGACAATTCACAAGTGTTACAGCTGAGGATCCCACCCAAGTGAATGGGGGAAACACCGGAACCGAGGAGCCACTGCCTCCTCCTCCTCCTCTACCTCAGACTGATGCCATTCCTCCCCTTGCCATGACTCTTCGGTCCATGGGTCAGGCAAATGCCGAGGGAGAGGGCAATGACCTTCCTCGTCCTACTCGTGCTCGTGGGAAGCAAGCAGGAAGGAAGAAAACAAAGAATGCCGACGCCGGTCAAGCCGGAGGATCTCAACCCGTTGACCGACGCTCTTTGTTGCACAAACAAATGGAGACTTTGCAAAGGATGTATGAAACACAAGTTGCTCTTTTGCAAATGGACCCAGATCATTCCATGGCTCCATTCATTGTGCCATCAATGGGCCCACCTTTGAGAAAGGAACAGGGAGAGCATCAGGCTCCACCCCTGAAGACTGCTGAACTACCAATGCCGGCCCCTGTGGATTCTCCTCGTCCTCGGCATACCGGTAAGCGAAGGATCACGTGGTCGACCTGAGAAGCCAATTAACTCCTAGGGAAGAGGAAGTGAACTCCCGGGACCTAAGGACAAGACTCAGCTTGAATAGGCGCCTATCCCCTGCTCGTCTTGTCATGACACCTAGGCGTCACACGTCTCCTCGAGCTCGTCGACCAGATTCTCCTCGTCCTCGTCGTTCAGATTCTCATCGTCCTCGTCGACCGGACTCTCCTCGTCCTCGGCACAGAGAGTTTGTTAGACCGAGGACCCCGGAACCATATAGGATGATACTGGGAGGCCAAGACTTGGCACCCAGACATGATAAAGAACCATCAAGGAGGGGCAGCCACCGACACAATGCGGAGCATAGTAGGGTGAATGATCGTCCCAAGGACCAGTCAGACAGAAGCTCCCAACGAAGCACCCGCTCGAGCAGTGAGAAGGGAATAGAAACAAAGCAATGGGAGCTGTTGAAGCAAAGGCTAGATGACATGGAAATGGGGAAGAAATTCAATGATGATGACTATGATTGGGCCACCCGCCCGTTTTCCTTGAGGATAACTGCTGCACCTCCCCATCCTAACCTCAAGCTCCCAAATTTCGAGAAATACAACGGAACCACTGACGCCAAGGACCATGTGCAAAGTTTCGAACAAACCATGAATCTCCTCACCACTGCTGATGACTTGCTCTGCAAAGCTTTCGCGAGCACCTTCTAGGAACTGACTTTGACTGGTTTCGTGAGCTCAAGAAAGGTTGCATCGATTCTTTGGAGGGGCATGAGGAGAATGTTCTTAGATCATTTTGCCACTACTGGGAAGAGGAAGATGAGATTAACCGACTTGGCCAACATTGAGCAAGGGAAGGGAGAGACCACCCTCGGCTACTACAATAGGTTCCGAAAAATGGCGGACCAAGTTGAAGAAAGCCTCGGCGATAGGGAGGTCATAGTTTGCTTCAGTGCGGGTTAAAATCGGGCCCCCTCATTTATGAACTCTCGACGGGGAACCTAATTCCAAGGCCGAATTGTACAAGGTGGCTTATGCCATTTCCATGGGCGAAGACAAGACAAAGAAAAGGGGAGGCGACAAGACGGAACTGAAGCAACTAACCCCAGACGGAATGACAACGGGAGCGGCGAGGGTTCCAAAGGAAAGAATAGAACGAGAAGCACCGAGAAGCCGGAGTTCACCCCTCTTACAAAGCCCATCTACGAAATCATGCGGCTAGTAAACCTTCCTCCACCTCGTCCATTGGCGATCACCCAAAATATCCCCGCAACAAGAACAAATACTGTGATTTTCACAAGGACAACGGGCATACCACTGATGGTTGCTGGGCCCTCAAGAAGATAATCCAACAATGGGTTGACGAGGGAAAGTTAGACCGTTATGTCATGAAGAAAGATGGCAAGCGAAAGCGGAAGCAAGAGGAGAGTGAAGATGACTCCAAGAGTGAGGATGAAGATCGAAGGCCTCCTAGGGCTAAACTACATGTGATCCGTGAAGAGGTGACTTCCACCAGAAAGCTAAGGGACCAGATCCACGAGCTAAGCAAAGTATACTATGTCCCTGCTTGGATCCATAAAGCGGAAGAAGTCATTAGTTTTTCTCCGAATGAGTTGGCGGGAAGTCGAGCAGCTCGTGAGCAGCCCTTGGTCATCAAGGGTAGAATTGACAATGTTGAATCCGAAAGACTTCTTGTTGACACGGGGGCCTCCCGTGACATCCTATACTATTCAGCCTTCCAACAAATGGGGTTGAAAGACACTGTGCTAGAGCCATATCATGGAAGGCTTGAAGGATTCACCAACCATAAGGTTGGAGCAAAGGGAACCGTAGAACTAGAACTCGAAGTCGGCGATCATCCCTTCCGAGCCAAAGCTACTGTCACTTTTATAGTCATGGACTTGACTAGTGACTATCATGCGATTATAGGCATTCCAAGTCAAGCCAAACTTGGGATGGTGGCCTCCCTTCCTCACCAACGAGTTAAATTTCCCACTCGTGCTGGCATTGGATGCGTGAGGGCAACCCCCAAAGATTTCTTGGAACATGTTGTCAAGAGCCGGAAAAAGTCAAAAAGCGTGGAGATAGATACGCCCGAGGAGAACATCAAGATCTCCAAATCACAGAAGACCACCGAAACTAGCTCTAGAATGAGCTATATCCGTGAAGTATGGGAAAGTGAGGAAGAGGAACCTATGGTCCTAGAAATTGTGGATGACCAAGGCGTAACTCTACTCACACTGGAAGAAGAGCCTATGGTCCTAGAAACTGCGGATGACCAAGGCGTAGATCCACCTGTACCTATGTCTGAAGAGGAACCTATGGTCCTAGAAATTATGGATGACCAAGGCGTAACTCTACTCACACTGGAAGAAGAACCTATGGTCCTAGAAACTGCGGATGACCAAGGCGTAGATCCACCTGTACCTATGTCTGAAGAGGCACCTATGGTCCTAGAAACTGTGGATGACCAAATCATAGTTCTACCCATCTCCGAGGAAGACCCCATTCTCGTCAATGACCAGAACTCGGGGGCCAACCATGACTCGGGGAAGAACGATCTTCCAGACATTGATAAACTTATGGAGGAAGAAGGCCTCAATGTAAACGACAATGAAGGGAGGAGAATCAGAGAGATCATCATCGAATCCCTGGAATTTCGAGACGGACCAGAAATGAAGCCTGTAGATGAGCTAGAAGAGGTAGTCATTAATCCTGACTATCCTGAACAAAAAATCAAGCTAGGAGGCCAGCTATCACAGGAAGAGAAAGAAAGAATCATATCCCTCTTGAAAAACAGTCTCGACGTCTTTGCTTGGAGAGTCGAAGACATGAGGGGGATCAATGAAGAAGTAGCCCTCCACCGCTTAGAAGTTGATCCTTTAGCGAAGACCATCTCCCAGACGAGGAGAAATTTTGCAAGGGACAAGGAGGAAGCTATAAAAGAAGAGGTGCAGAAGTTACTCAGCGCCGGAATAATTCGCGAAGTCAAATACCCCATTTGGTTGGCTAACGTCGTTATGGTGAAGAAGCAAAATGGGAAATGGCGTATGTGCATAGACTTTACTGATCTAAACAAAGCACGCCCTAAGGACAGCTATCCTCTCCCGAATCGACAAGTTGGTTGACTCCATTTACGGACACCAAACTCTCGGCTTCTTAGATGCCTACTCAGGCTATCATCGAGATAAAAATGGCGAAAGAGGACATCGAGAAGGCGCCTTCCAAACACTGGGAATTTACGCTACATCATGATGCCTTTTGGGCTCAAGAATGCCGGTGCCACTTACCAACGGATGGTAAATCAAGTTTTTGCAAGTCGAGATAGGTAGAAACATGGAAGCTTATATTGATGACATGGTCATAAAGACCAAGGAAGGCAGGCCCACGTTCACGACCTAGAAGAGACCATTCACAACCTCCGAGCAAACAACATGAAGGCGAATCCAAGCAAGTGCGTGTTCGGAGTGACTGCAGGGAAATTCCTAGGCTTCATGGTTTCCCAAACGGGGATTGAAGCAAACCCTGAGAAAATCAAGGCGCTCATTGACATGAAGGAACCTACCACCATCAAGGAGGTCCAAAGACTTAATGGAAGAATTGCGGCCCTTGGAAGATTCATCGCCAGATCCGCCGAAAAGTCACCGCCTTTCTTCAAGGTATTGAAGGGTACCAAGAGCTTCTCTGGACTCTGAATGCTCGGAAGCATTCCTCGGTTGAAGGAATACTTGGGTTCCCCTCCCTTGCTTAGCAGTCAGGACTCTAGGTGAGATGATATACGTCTTCCTAGCCGCCACCGATCATGCTTTGTCGCAGTTGTCTTAGTTCGAAAGGATGAAGGAATTGAAGCCCGTCTACTATGTCTCTAAGGCACTTTGTCCGATGTAGAAACGAGATATTTCAATGTGGAGAAGATAGCGTATGCGCTAGTTATTGCATCAAGGAAATTACGTGCCTATTTTTCTGCACATCCTATCACCGTCTACACCAACGAACCATTGAAGAAAATCCTTCACAAGTTGGACGGCTCGGGACGTCTCCTTAATTGGTCAATCGCTCTAACGGAATTCGATATCACTTACCAACCAAGGAAGACCCTCTTAGCACAGCCTTTGGTTGACTTCATGGTCGAGGCGCCTTTATGGGTGAGCATCTCCCCACCTCCCGGAAGCAAACGCGCCGGAGGAAAAAGACTCTCCCATTGAACTCCCATCCAACCTGTTGGATCCCGTATACGGACGGATCGGCTACCAAGGAAAGAAGCGGAGCTGGAGTTGTACTAGCAAGCCCGGAAGGAGAATATACTATACAAGATGCCATCCGCTTCAAGTTTCTCGCCTCTAACAACCAAGCCGAATACGAGGCTCTCATATTTGGCATTGAGTTGGCCTCCTTCTATGGAGCAACTAAGGTGGCACTTCGTGACTCCCGGCTTGTTGTCAAACAAGTAAAGGGAGAATATAACACTCAAGATGTCACCCTTGCCAAGTATAGAGACCTGGTCCTAGATATGACGAAGAAAATGGAATTTTTCGAGCTCAAGCGGAATAGGAAGGGAAGACAACCAAGTCGCAGACGTTCTCTCCAAACTAGCCACCATGGACGTGTCTCCTTCGGAGACCAACCCATATGTAGTTTATGCCGAGGAACCTGCGTATGAAAGATTACAAGTCATGCTTACGGACGAGGAAGAGAGATCTGGATCGATGACTACATCGAATACATTGAGAAGGAGAAACTCCCGTAAGATAATGCTCGAGCCAAGCTTATCAAGAGGAGGTCTCCAAGATTCGTGGTGATGAACGGAGTCCTCTACCGAAGATCTTTCACGAAGCCCCCGCTAAGGTGTGTCTATCCCAAGGAAACCGAGAACCTCCCCGGCGAAGTACATGAAGGTGTTTGCGGCGGACACCGGGGCCGTAACCTTAGCCGACAAAATCATATCGCTAGGTTACTACCGGCCAAACCTAAGGGAAGACGCGCACGCCTATGTTCGAAAATGTGACAAATGCCAAAGGTTCTCTCCGACATTCCAAGACTACCCGGCAGCCGATGAGCAAACACTCGTAATACCTACGTGGCCATTTGATATGTGGGGGATCGACCTCATTGGACCCTTCCCACCCGCCCGTGGTAATTGCAAGTACGTGATAGTAGTCGTTGATTACTTCTCCAAGTGGATAGAAGCCAAGGCATTGGCCAAGATAACGGAAGAGAACGCGATCAACTTTGTCCATGACAACATCCGAGTGCATTTGGCCTTCCACATACAATTGTTTCGACTATGGACTCCAATTCTCCACGGCATTTACAACGAGGTGGGGAGAGTCAAAGTACGCCATGCAAAATCTTCGGTTAGCGAGACCCCAAGGCAACGGTCAGCGTAAGCCGCCAACAACCGGGTCCTAACCGCCCTCACCAAGAATCTTGAAGGTCGCGAGGGTAGATGGTTGGACGAACTTCCCTAGCTTTATGGGCAGTTTCGCACAACCACCTGGGGCCAACCGGGAAACCCCATTCGCACTAACCTTCGGTTCTCGAGGCTATGGCACCGGCGAGAGATGGCCATCCCTACAGTAAGGAACTCCCATTATGACAAGCAAGTCAACAAGGTCAATAGGCTCCTAGACCTGGACCTGATAGATGAAAAACGACTAGCTGCGCAGATGAGGATGGTGAATTACAAGCAAAGGACCAAGGCATATCACGACAAGAGGGTCATCAAAAGAGTATTCCAAGTTGGCGATTGGGTACTTAGAAAGATCGAAGCCACTGGTCGGAAGGCGTAAACAGTAACAAGCTCACCCCAAATTGGGAAGGTCCCTATATCATCACTCAAGTCATCCGAGAAGGGACCTACAGATTGAGGACCAAGGAGGGGAAGGATCTCAAGCATCCGTGGCATTCCGACAACCTTAGAAAATATTATCACTAGTCTAGTTTATTTTGCAATAGATTAGCTCTTTATTTTCTGTCTTTTATTTTCGGTCTTTTGTTTTCTTTTTGTCTTTTTAGTTGATAGGATTGCAGTTCTATGTAATCGCATTTCAGTTCTACGAAAGCAGTTTCTTCCAACATGCAAAGCAACTATCAACTCTTCACCCCAGCACCGGAAGATGAGGACATTACTTCCGACTCTCCGATACACAACAGCCAAGACCAAGGATCCTCCTTGGCCTGATGGCTTACCAACAGCCAAGACCAAGGATCCTCCTTGGCCTGATGGCTTACCAACAGCCAAGACCAAGGGTCTTTCTTGGCCTGATGGCTTAACAACTGCCAAGACCAAGGATCCTCCTTGGCCTGATGGCTTAACAACTGCCAAGACCAAGGATCTTCCTTGGCCTGATGGCTTAACAAGCCCAAGACCAAGGATCCTCCTTGGCCGACGGCTTAACAACCGCCAAGACCAAGGATCCTCCTTGCCTCGATGGCTTAACAATCGCCAAGACCAAGGATCCTCCTTGGCCTCGATGGCTTACTGCCCAAGACCAAGGATCTTCCTTGGCCTCGACGATGGCACACCCAAGACCAAGGATCTTCCTTGGCCTGATGGCTTAACAACAGCCAAGACCAAGGATCCTCCTTGGCCTGATGGCTTAACAACTGCCAAGACCAAGGATCCTCCTTGGCCTGATGGCTTAACAACTGCCAAGACCAAGGATCCTCCTTGGCCTGATGGCTTACCAACAGCCAAGACCAAGGATCCTCCTTGGCCTGATGGCTTAACAACTGCCAAGACCAAGGATCCTCCTTGGCCTGATGGCTTACCAACAGCCAAGACCAAGGATCTTCCTTGGCCTGATGGCTTACCAACAGCCAAGACCAAGGATCCTCCTTGGCCTGATGGCTTACCAACAGCCAAGAACAAGGATCCCCCTTGACCTGATGGCTTACCATACATCCTACCAAGGGTCCACCTTGGTTCAGGATTACAAGTCACAGTTAAAGCCGAGGAATCTTTCCTCGGCCTAACCACTTGCTCCACAAGGAACAAGGGACCTTCCTTGGATCCCACCTTCCTAAGGCTAATGCTTGCATAGCATATCAAAATATAACCAAGTTAGTAAAGTGACAGGAATCATGACAAAGGATTTTTCATTGATATTCAAATGGAATTACAGATCCTATTGTCTATTACAAAAAGCAGAAAAGGAAAAACTATCCTAAGACTGCTGAGCATCATCAAAAGGCTCTTCAAGCCAGCTGGTAGTAATGGAGCCAGGAGGAGGAAGGGTCGTTTGATGAGCATGGGCATTAGTTTCCTCGGCCCTTCCCTCTACCTCGGCATCCCTGGCCTCAGGCTCTTCCTCGTCTTGGATCGCCTCCACCAAGTCTTTGATGTTGCCGGGGGTGACAGGGGCTGGCCTCCACACTTCCCTGCATGCTTGAGCATCCTTGGCCGCTATCAATTCCAAGTTGCTTGCAGAGAAGGGGACCAAGGGATGGAGAGCCCTAACTTCCTCCCTGTATTGATCCCGGCATATTAGCATGGCTATCTTGTTGATGTCTAGGCCGGTGGAGGGATCAGCCAATATACTCCTAGCAAGATGGAGGTATCCATCTTCAAACATGGTGGCCGTCTGCTCGTCCACGGCATCCTGGAAGGCCGAGCTAGACACCACGGCATCCCGAACGCCGGCTCTCCTCAAGCGCGCCACGGCCTCATTCTCCTTGGCGGGAAGCGGCGCCCTCCAATCCTCGGTATTTGGCCTCGCCTTCCTCGGCCTTTGCCCGAAGCTCGGCCTTATCCGTTAATGCTTTGGCCGCCTCCTCTCCTTTTAGCCGGAGATGTTCCTCGGCCTTGGCCTTCTCTTCCTCGGCTCTTTTTACCTCGGCCTCCACTTTGGCCTTGGATGCCTCAAGCTCAGCATCCTTGGCCTTCAGAAGTTTGACCAAGGAAGTCTTGTCAGTATCACTCTTTGCCTGAGCAGCCTTGGCCTCATTCAGGCGCCTGGTTTTCTTCTTGGCTAGCACGTTCTCATACGCCGTGACAGAAGCCAACTGAAAGAAAAATTAATATTAGAAGTGTAAACAGATCTCACAATCAATGATCAAATGAAAGAACTGTTACCTCGGCAAGTAAGAGCCCCTTGCGGCAGAGCAAGGTATCGTCGTTGGGAGCCTCTCTGACAAGAGCATCATAGGCATCCTCATCCATAGCTCTCTGAATTGGAGCTCGGCCTAATCTTACTAAAGGTCCCTCCCTAATTTTCAAAGGAAGACCCCTGAGACGAGGAATGTCGAGGGCCATGCTCTTAGCTAGCTCATCGGCCTGCTCAACAGTTTGGATATCCTTGATAGTCAGGGTTGGAGGAGGTGAAGGATTGGGGGCCCCACCAACACTTGCCCGCTTAGCTACCGGCTCCCAAGACCGGAAACTTGAGGCCTTTGGAGCCGATTTCCTTTGAATAAGGCTGGTTTCTTCGGCCACCGCTTCCTCGGCCTCGCAGAGGAGGGTTAGGCATATCACCAACCATGGGTTCAGCCGTTCCTCTGATGTCGCGTCCTCGGAATTTACATCCCGGTGAAGTTTGAGAGGAAGGGGTTTATCACCCCGAACGCCCAAGACCAAATTACGAGCATTGGCCTCATCCTTCCTTTCGTCGAGCGCATTTCTTGCTCGCCTTTCTCTTTCGCTTGATCGGCTCCCCGGGGACTTAGTCTCTCCATTTCAAGGGCCGCTTCTTCCTCGGCGGTTAAATCTGTAAAGACAAGGAAGAAATGGTCAAGTACGAGCAAGAGAATTCTAGGTCAAGTACGAGCAAAATAATCTGACACACAAAAATTACAAGTGTCCAAGATAAATGTTTACATCCAACAATGTTAGGTTCTCCCAGACATTGATCACGGGACGCTCTTCATGGCACCTAATACAATCCTCGTGGAATACGAAGCCTGGATGTATCGTCCAATCATCAAGCGACGTCCTCTTTAACATTGACGAGGGGAGCCACCCCGTCCTCGTTCCCGCATCAATCCCGCCCGGATATAGAAATGATCGAGGATTCAACTTGCTTCCAATCCAGACCCCTACCCCGGCAAACTCTTCTAGACGCTTGATCAAATCTTTGGTCCACCCGTATTGTTGGACAAAGAAAGGAAGATGTTGGATCATCACAAGGAGATCGGAACTCCCAACCTCGGCGGCTCTCAACTCGGATAACGTGATTCTCCCACTGGAACTTTGGCCGGACATGGGAAGAAGCAACTTAGGTTTCCTATTGGCACTCCTAATAACTACAAGCCATTGTTCCTTGATAACTTGGACAATGTAGAAGTGACGGAAGGCTCCCATGGTCGGCTCATAGCCTAAACTACTACAGAGGATGATGAAGCTAACCGTAACCCTAGTACCATTGGCTCCTAGCATGGCCGGCATCGCCTTTACATCATCCAAAAATTCACAAATGAAGGGGTCTAGGGAAGACGGAGTCCTTGTTGAAACCGTTTGAAATAAAAGTGGACATAGTCTTGGTTATAGTAGAAGGCCGTCTCTTCTTTTTCCGTCTTCGGCTCAATCTTGCCCATATAAGTTAATTTATACTCGCCGCGGTTCACTTTGTACTTGGTGTGCGCTTCTCAATCATGGGATCCCTGTGCTTTGGTGCCTTCTCGATTTGCTTTCCTCGGCTACTCGCTTCCTCGGCCTCCTCTTCTTCGGACAAGGCGGGCATCGCCTTGCGCACCTTCAACGAAGGCGTTAACTATCCGAGTAGACGAGGAGGGCTCTTCTCTTCCCGTCATATCTCGCATAAAGACGAGGAGACAAAATTATTTACCTCACAATGGCCGATCAAATGACGGGAAGGAAGATTCCCTCCTCGTCATTCCATAAGGCCGAGGAAGGAAGATTTCCTTCCTCGTCATTTCATAAGGCCGAGGAGGGGGCCGTACCTCTCGACGCTCACGCATTTCGCGGTCGGAGGCCGGTAGAACAGCTTCGATGTGCTCCACCATTTCACCCCTATCCTCAAACACTATAATGTTTGGTGACCCTAATCAACCCTATCTATTCTTGTGGAATCCGGGTATTGGATGAATAAACGAGAGCGACCATAACCCCTCAATTGCTTGCTTATGTCATCCAAGTGCAAAGATCAACCATGGACCTCTCTCTCGCCGATAAACCCTCAGATTACAAGTGTGGTATCCATAACGGAATCGAGGGGAATGGTCCCAAGAACGAGCCATTTCTAAGGGGAATCAAAGAGTAAAGGGGGAGTTCATTCAATATTCGAAGAAGTTTAACAAAATGCAAAGAAAATCACAAGCATGAAATCGGGATAGTTGGGAACAAAAATTCATGAAGAAAAGCTTGAATCTTCAACAATGGCAGTTCATGTTTCTTGATTCACGTATGAGTTCTTCTAACAACCATAGAAGACGCTAAAACAGGAGCAGAATTGGTGAGAAAGAGAAAATCCATACCTGAGTTCGTGAAAGTGCTTTGAAACGCGAAAGAAAGCAACGTCGCCGAAAAAAGTTCGCCGGAATCTGGAAAGGATGATTGCTGTGTTCGCCTGAATGTTCTTCGCCTAAACCTTGCCCTTAGTTCGACTGATTTGAGTTTGTAAAGGTTTAAAATGAAAGGGTTTTGGTTTTTATACCTCCCCAATTCGGGTCAACCCATGGGTAAAGCAGAGATTCGGGTAGGGCGCCCCAAGAATTAAATGCAAAATACAGTTATCGAGGCGTGACAAGACTGGGGGGCCCAGGTCATCATCAGAATAGAAACCGTCAGTTACCAACCAATGACACGCGTCGAACCTGTTCGTATCCCGTGTGCCGATGCCGAGCTGACTTTCTACTCGTCCTAAGCCGAGCTAGAAAGTCGGGGGCCACTGAACGGTATAAACCGAGCTACGAACATGGGCTTGCCCGAACTTG
Source organism: Adenophora triphylla var. japonica (assembly GCA_022495995.1). Classification (NCBI taxonomy): domain Eukaryota; kingdom Viridiplantae; phylum Streptophyta; class Magnoliopsida; order Asterales; family Campanulaceae; genus Adenophora; species Adenophora triphylla. The sequence goes on along the minus strand of JAFEMH010001694.1, from coordinate 386,475 downwards.
GGCCCAACTATATTGGGCAGTGGATATTGTCTAATTATGAAGTATTAGGGCCGAGTAAGATCTTCCTCGTATGCCGAGGAACATTTATTTCGGCCTTATATCATCATTCTTGGGCCGTCATGTCGCAATTACCGAGGAGAGAAAAGTTATTTGCTCGGCATATTTCCAAGTGACGAGGAAAAGAAATCATTCTCCCCGGCATATCTCCGTGTCGGCCATTCACCAAATAACGAGGAAGCAGAATCATTCTCCTCGGCCTATTTGCCAAAGGCCGAGGAAAAACATTTGCTTTCCTGCTGCTCGGCCGGGCAATTTACAATCCTTATTCAACAAGGATTATACACCATGATCCAATCAGATTATACTTACCAACATCAATTCAAGTCAAACAATGACTCTTAATGTATATAATTCTATTAGAATTATATCTTATCTCTTTACAAGTTCATTCCAACATGGATTCTATCTATCCATTCCTATAAATACAAGCCCCATGGCTCATTATTGGGTACGTTACTTTTTACATTGGAGAAACTCTGTCAATTTGATTTCTCTAATATCAACCGTGAACTTACTCTCACGCCGGAGGGCCTTTAGCCAGATCCGCCCCGGCTTAGTTTACGGGTTTTTTCTTATTTTCAGGCCTTGCAATCGCCGGAGCATTCATCGCTTGGATTTGGGCTGATTTGAGAGCTAAAATATTATAATGAACAATGTATTCAGAATAACAAATAGCAATTACCTTGGAACGACTGACATTGCCTTGTATTTATAGTTGTTGATGAGAGATATAATTGTGGTAGGATTAAATGACATCCCTATAATTTCGGATTAGATATACATAAGAGATCTTGTCCATGAATAACTCCTGATTTGTAGGGAGTCTATTATGGAAAGAGTTGTAATCACGCGTGGACTTTGTAGGTCGTCACGTATTGTAATAGGTCGAGGTCGCCTATTAGGTCTAGGTCGACCTGACTGATGGGTAGGATCGGGCCGTACCCGAATAATATCTGGATCGTTGATGGATAAAATTCCACTGTGTAATAAAACCTTGCAAGTGTACAAGTCACCGAAGTAGCAACGTACAAAAGTAAGGGTCGAACCACAGAGACTCGTGTGCTTTAACAAGTAAATTTAATTAATGCAGAAAGTAACAAAATGGGGTTTTTGATTTGGTTTATTAACTAAAGTACTAAAACAAGAAATTAAACTAATGAATTTAAGAAAACACGGAAGCAAGAAATACGGATTTAATCAGATCAAAGGAATTCACGGATTGGATTTCATAATTGTCTCCTCTCTATGCTAAGATTTATTAAATAAAATGACAATCTCGTTCAAAGACTCTTTCACTTGGTTAAGGGTTGGGACGTGTGATGTTCGGATTGCAACCCTAATATTTCCGTTGTATTGTAAATTCCGCTAGGTCAAAACAACACTCAAGAAATTCCTTAAGCACTTTAGAAATAAATGAATCTAGGTTTTCTCGTATTCCGCTAGGTCAACAAGCAAACCTAATTGATGAAATAGTGAACTTTAAATAAACTATCCACGCTAGTGCAACAGTCTAAACCAAATAAATAAATTATATATATTTCATCAAATATGAACGAGAAAGTTTGGAAGAATTAAATCTTAAATTAACATAGAGATTCGACAATTACTACATCCAATCCATGAAAAGAGAATTTAGCTACTCATATTCATGATTGACATCACAAAATATGAATAATAACAATAAAACATCAAACCTCAAATCCTTGCAAAAACCTTCAAAAACAAACTCTTCAATCCTTCAAACCCTAGGCAAAAAAATATGAGACAAAAAGTTCTCCCCAATAATAATAATAATGAGAATATATATAGTCCTAAAACAATCCTTCAAAGACTAGGAAAAGGAATTAAGAGGATTCATCAAAATCTGCAAAGGATCTCCAAAATCCTTTCAAAATAAGGAAACTGCCCTCCTTGGTTCGGCCACACCGGGCGTGCGCCCACTCCTTCCAGGCGTGCGCCCACTATCAATCTGAGAGTTTCGGGCGTGCGCCCACTTGAACCGGGCGTGCGCCTGCTTCAAATTCCAGCCTTGGCCCAGTTTTGTATTACTTGGCCCATTTCAAGAAAACCTTGGCCCCAAATTCCTTAGGCCACATCCTGCTTTGGCCCCAATTTTCTAGGCCAAGCACTTTGTTCTCTGGCCGGCCACCTTGGACTTGGAAATGATTTGTACAACTTTTAGTATTCGTTTCGTCCCGCAATCTTGCCGTCGCACTTTGACCACTCTAATGAATTCTTTTGCACTTCGCTCTTTGGACTTTTATTTTTCATTTAATCCCACGAATTTTTATATATCAAATTCATCCAAAAATTCCATATTTCCACTTTAGTCCCTTAATTTCCAATATTTCCACTTTGGTCCTTGAACTTCGTAATTTCCGTTTAGTCCCAAATTTTCCAAAATTGCAATTTGATCCAAAAGCTTCCAAAGTACGCTCCAATCCTCCGTTTTCAACATTGTTGCACTTCAACCCCTGTACTTTCAAAACACTACAAAATACATTAAATTCTCAAGGTTTCGAGCACCAAATAAGCTAGGAAATATATCTTTTGGATGGGTAAAACCACATCCATCAAATACCCCCAAACTTATCTTTTGCTCGTCCCCGAGTAAAACAAAAGAAATAACCAAAAACAAAATTACTCTAACAAATAAAAACACTCAACAAAAATATTTTTGATATGTTCTCAAAATATACAAGGTTGTCGGCCAAAGAAGTCTCAGATTCTCACTTACATATGCTAGATAAGTGCCAAAAAGAATATGCAATTATAATTACATTAATGCATCTAACCCACAATTTTCCACCTCGGCCTGAATGATGAATGAAATATGGGAGATCATTGTCACCAAATTAAGATATTTTATAGGGTCACTAACCACATGCTCTAAATCACAGATACAATACAATTATTTACACAAGGATACTCATATGCATGATTACGCACTTGTCAACCCGATTACTCAATATTGAATACGAATTATGGCTCAAAGTTAAGTCCACAACAAATGTGGGGCTAGGCTCACGGGTACAAACGAAGGAAAGGATAAACAAATACAAGAATGTGAAATTAAAAACCTTCCATTGCAATACTTCTTTCCGAATTTTAACTTTTCCGCTCACCTTTGTTTTCCCAATGCTTCAACCCCCAAACTAGAACTTTGTTCATACTTTATACACATTGGGGTTGAAAGCATTCCCTCTCTCAAAATAAGTCACTCATCAAACATATTTCACAGAATTTGGGGAGCAAACTTTTGATTTTCTCCATATTTTTTTTTTTTTTTTTTCTCTTTTTTTTTTTTTTTTTTTTTTTTTTTTTTTTTTTTTGATTGCCCCCCTTTTATACAATACAAATCATGTTTCCAACTTTTGACCTTCCTCACTCATTCCCAAAATTTCCCCCATGTAACCCCCAAACTGATCGTTTCTAATTCCACATTCTTACAAAGGTGGGATAACCTATTCGAGGTGTCAAGGGTTAGGGATTAGGCATCAAATGAAGGCGAATGGTGTTCTAGATGTTCCATTCTTTCTAACCGGCTCAAAAGGGATCAAGTGACAATTTATATATATAGTGACGAGAAAGTCAAAGGCTTACAAGAGGGTTGTCAAAGAAAGATAAGCCATAAATACCAAGTAATCTATTGATTTGTTATTGACAAGCATGCAATCCTGTTCTAGGACCCCCGAGAATGTCAAAGTGAACCCATAAAGGGCACCTAAATTAATGACCATGATCAAGAATTAAAACGGAAGTGAATGGTGGTGCAATTATGTTTTACATGCATTCATGCAATTCTAATTAACACATTCAAATTGGCACAAACTAGCAAAACTCAATCAAAATCCCTCAAATCATCACGGACGTCACAACTTCCAAACATATAAAGAGAACAAATTTTTAAAATTTTCTATTTTTTTTTTGGAGGGTGACACTATATACACTCCCCTATAAACCCACAAACTCGGAGAGATATCTACCCCCAAACTCAAAACATGCTATGTCCTCATAGCAAAGAGAACAAAAACATGCCTTGGGTTCAAAGGACGATATGACACAACAAAGCAGATAAATAAAGCAATAAAATTGTACCTACTTGGGTTGCCTCCCAATTAGCGCATTTGTTTAAGGTCGTTAGCCCGACCATTGCTCCCAACTAAATGGGATTTGATGTGACCGCATTCATTTTGGCCTTGGCTTTCCTTCCCTCGCCCACTTCGCACATTCTCGGGCACAAATGCCCACAACTTTCCACAAAAATTCACCCTTTGTTATAAGCTCCTGTGGGGCCCAAGAAACTTTTCGAACCTTTTTCTTGCTCTTTTTCTTTTTCTTCAATTTCTTTTTCTTGGGGACCTCTCCCCCAAACTCATTTGGTGCCTTATTCTTATCACAATCAAGCACCTCCTTTTCCTTCACATCATTGCAAGCATCCTGCACATTCATCTTGACAGACAAAGCATCGTAAATATCAAGAGAGCAACACTCTTCTATTTTAGCACATGAATCAATATAGGTAGACTTGAGTGGAAAGAAAGATTTCAATGGGGACACCGACCCCTTTTGGATCGGTCTAGGGGTGATACGAGCCATCACAAGAACCAAGATTGTCGGCCTTATTTTTCACGGCACACAAGTGGGAACCCGCACTATCCCTAGATTTCTCACCGTCATTTGGCACAACTTCACAATTATCAACATAAGAACACACCTCTCTATCCTCACTGGATGTTTCATGGCATCAAACACAGTAAATTTCAATTTTCTCACCCGCCACCGTCATAGATAGTTTGCCATTCTTCACATTAATAATGGTGTTGGTCGTCGCCATGAAGGGTCTCCCAAGTAATATGGGTGAATCCCGGCGACTTCCTTCACCTCTTGGCATTTCAAGCACAACGAAATCAACAGCACAATGAATGAATTTACTTGAACTAAAACATCCTCCACAATGCCCACAGGTCTTTTAATGGACCGATCCGCAAGTTGTAGGGCCATTGTGGTGGGTTTCAATTCGGGTAAACCCAACTCCTCATATAAATAATATGGCAACAAATTAATGCCGGCCCCAAGATCCAACATCGCTTTTACCCCTTTCGACTCCCCATAGTAATAGATATCGAAAACTTCCGGGTCTTTTAATTTGGGTGGAAGACAATGTTGCACCACCGCGCTAGCATTTTCACTCATCACTATTCTCTCATCTCGTCCCATACCTATGTTTCTTGGAATTTAATTCTTTGAAAAATTTGGAATAAGCAGGAATATTTTTTATCACATTGAGTAAAGGGATATTGATGTTCACCTTAGAAAACATGTTCATCAATTCCGACATCTCGCTTATCCAATTTATGTTTTAAAATCCTTCCAGGAAACTGCACGGAGGTACATATGGCATGGGGTCGAGAATTAACTTTAGAATTTTCTCCCATGTCACTTGTACTCTTATCACAACCAACTTCATTTTTATCCACATTAGCATTATTTTCTACAACAGAGGGGGAGAAGAAGATGAAGGAGATATTACCTCACTACCTACCCGTTTGCCACTTCGGAGAGTGATAATGGCATTTCGCTTGACGAGGTTGGCTAGGAAATGTCCCGGCCTTATGACTTTGTAGGGCGGTAGCTAGTCGCCCAATTTGGGTCTCCAACTTCCGAATGGCGCCTTCATGGTTCTTGGAAGCTTGTTGATTTTCCGCCTCAATTGATTATTTTCACTTGCAATTTTTCCATGGCCACTTCCCACGGTTCCCTTTTATGCTCATACCGTACCGGTGGAGGTTGAGGATGGAGAGGCTTATTTTGTTCTTGATTGCCTCCCCATGAAAAATTTGGGTGTTGCTCTCCACCCCGGGTTGTATGTGTTTGAAAAAGGATTGTTGTTTTGAGGGAACCGCCGGCCAAATCCTTGCATCGCATGTGCCTGCTCAGTGGTTAAACAAAGAAACCACTTTGACACACATTAGTAGCATGAGTGTTAGGACCACAATTAGCACAAAAATCGTTTACAAGATTTAGCAAGAGAAGGCATAGCAGAAGAAGAAGCATTTTGTAAAGCTAACTTATCAAATCTTTCGTTCAAGAATGCAAAGTGCTTAGCAATCTCATTATTCAATCCGACCTCATTTACCCCCTTGTTGCTCCCCTAGAACCTTTTTGTTGAGAATTAGCACTCAACATCTCAAACAATTCCTCGGCATTGTTGTACGCCTTGGTTCCCAAACTACCTCCCCGCCGCATTATCAACCATGGATTGGTATTCAGGGGTAAAGCCCCATAAAATGTTTGATGCAACATAGAAGCAGGAAAATTATGATGAGGGCATCAATTTGCAACATCCTAAATCTATCCCATGCCTCATGGAAGGCTTCCTGCCTCGCGCAAATCCCATAATTTTTACCCTAAAATCACAATGCATTATAAGGGTAGAACTTAATAAGAAACGCATCATGTAAAGCATCCCAAGTATTGATACTACTGGGAGGAAGTAGCAATAGCCAAGTTTTGGCTTTGTCTTTCAATGCATATGGGAAACACTTCGGGCCTCAAGTGCTCGCCGTAACACCCTCTTTTATAGGGAACCCACTCACGTAGACATGAATTCTCTCAAAATGCCAAAGTATCCTCACCAAACTAAACCATGAAAGTTTGGAAGCATATTAAAATATTGGCCTTTTATTTCATAAGCTAGTGCTGCATCGGGCAACACTATGCACGACACCGATGTGTCGACTCTTGGCCTAGCAAATGCATTCATGACTTGGTCCGCCATTACAAAATTAAATTCTTCTTCTTCCTCGGTAGAAGAAGTTTCCAACTCACTTAATTCTTCTTCTGTCCCGGTGACAGAAGTGTCAGATTCAGTTTCACTCACTTGAGTAGAGGGAATGCCTCTCTCAATTCTGTCTATATCGTCGTTGTAGTATAGTGGTAAGTATTCCCGCCTGTCACGCGGGTGACCCGGGTTCGATCCCCGGCAACGGCGCCAAAAACTTGATGGATAAAATTCCACTGTGTAATAAAACCTTGCAAGTGTACAAGTCACCGAAGTAGCAACGTACAAAAGTAAGGGTCGAACCACAGAGACTCGTGTGCTTTAACAAGTAAATTTAATTAATGCAGAAAGTAACAAAATGGGGTTTTTGATTTGGTTTATTAACTAAAGTACTAAAACAAGAAATTAAACTAATGAATTTAAGAAAACACGGAAGCAAGAAATACGGATTTAATCAGATCAAAGGAATTCACGGATTGGATTTCATAATTGTCTCCTCTCTATGCTAAGATTTATTAAATAAAATGACAATCTCGTTCAAAGACTCTTTCACTTGGTTAAGGGTTGGGACGTGTGATGTTCGGATTGCAACCCTAATATTTCCGTTGTATTGTAAATTCCGCTAGGTCAAAACAACACTCAAGAAATTCCTTAAGCACTTTAGAAATAAATGAATCTAGGTTTTCTCGTATTCCGCTAGGTCAACAAGCAAACCTAATTGATGAAATAGTGAACTTTAAATAAACTATCCACGCTAGTGCAACAGTCTAAACCAAATAAATAAATTATATATATTTCATCAAATATGAACGAGAAAGTTTGGAAGAATTAAATCTTAAATTAACATAGAGATTCGACAATTACTACATCCAATCCATGAAAAGAGAATTTAGCTACTCATATTCATGATTGACATCACAAAATATGAATAATAACAATAAAACATCAAACCTCAAATCCTTGCAAAAACCTTCAAAAACAAACTCTTCAATCCTTCAAACCCTAGGCAAAAAAATATGAGACAAAAAGTTCTCCCCAATAATAATAATAATGAGAATATATATAGTCCTAAAACAATCCTTCAAAGACTAGGAAAAGGAATTAAGAGGATTCATCAAAATCTGCAAAGGATCTCCAAAATCCTTTCAAAATAAGGAAACTGCCCTCCTTGGTTCGGCCACACCGGCGTGCGCCCACTCCTTCCAGCGTGCGCCCACTATCAATTCGAGAGTTTCGGGCGTGCGCCCACCAACCGGCGTGCGCCCGCTTCAAATTCCAGCCCCAGCTTTTTGTATTACTTGGCCCATTTCAAGAAAACCTTGGCCCCAAATTCCTTAGGCCACATCCTGCTTTGGCCCCAATTTTCTAGGCCAAGCACTTTGTTCTCTGGCCGGCCACCTTGGACTTGGAAATGATTTGTACAACTTTTAGTATTCGTTTCGTCCCGCAATCTTGCCGTCGCACTTTGACCACTCTAATGAATTCTTTTGCACTTCGCTCTTTGGACTTTTATTTTTCATTTAATCCCACGAATTTTTATATATCAAATTCATCCAAAAATTCCATATTTCCACTTTAGTCCCTTAATTTCCAATATTTCCACTTTGGTCCTTGAACTTCGTAATTTCCGTTTAGTCCCAAATTTTCCAAAATTGCAATTTGATCCAAAAGCTTCCAAAGTACGCTCCAATCCTCCGTTTTCAACATTGTTGCACTTCAACCCCTGTACTTTCAAAACACTACAAAATACATTAAATTCTCAAGGTTTCGAGCACCAAATAAGCTAGGAAATATATCTTTTGGATGGGTAAAACCACATCCATCAATCGTAATGTCGGACCAAGCTAGGTCGGGACCGTCTGAGGTCGGACCATGAGCTAGGTCGACTGATCATGCTATCATTGGGTCCGCGGGTCCGGTAATACCGGGGCCTAGCCCACTGAAAATGTGGTGGCAATAATATGTAGATAATTGGGCTTGCTCGCTGGGCCTAGCCCGTCATATTTATTCCGTTCACTACTGCTTCTAAGAACTTTGAAAGTTTGGACTTGACAAATTTTCAGATCTTCGCTTGAACAGTAAACACTACTAAATGATCAAAGAAACATTAAAAAAAATGACATAAAGAGAAGTATGATATTTTTACTGGGATATAATAATATTTGTTTCACTTGCCAAGGTTTCCCACTTACAAGCTCGTGTTTGTCTTGCATAGCTCAATCTTTCTTATACACAAGCCCATTCTTATACTAAAATCATTGACACCCCATACTATATTTTCATTGTTTTTTGGAAGCTGAGAGTTAAAAGACGAAATTAACAATGCAAGTCTTCTGATAGCAGGCTGTTTTCAAGCTAAAACCTTTTGAAATGGGAGCGGGCCTTTTTTTTTTATTTCAAGTGTCTGAAATCTTATACTACTACTTCTAAGAACTTTGAAAGTTTGGACTTGACAAAATTTCAGATCTTCTCTTGGACTATTTCAATTGTTTAAGGTTATGGTTCTGACATACAGCTAAGGTAGACTTGTCCATTGATAATCAACTTAAGAATTATCGGTAGCCTTTTACCTGTTAATATTCGTTTTCCGCTCACAGTGAAATCTCTACAATTCTTTCTTACACATGAATATACCAAGATGCTAAAACCCAACTCTTTTTTCCTTTCCAAGCCATCATCTCCAACCTAGAAAGGTTGCCCACAAATTAGAAAAGAAAGATTATAGACTCAAGTTGATAAACCATTCTGGCAATATACAATGTAGTCTGGACCATTTTGTGTTAAACATTATACAGAATGTTGAAACAAATCCATGAAAACATTAGGGTACAAACAGAATTCCAACAAAGAGATAGAAACTTGAAACAGATTCTACAAAATTAAGTATGGTGTAATTTTTAACAAATCTCAAAATATCACAAAAATATAAAACAAAAACAGAATTCTAGCATAGAGTATTGGCCAAACCATGCTTTCTCACTAAATATTTCTAAAAATTTCACTTGAGGATAATTTTAATCAAAAGCAAGCATCATCATCTTCAACAATAAGGTCAATAGAATAGTAACATTACTTTCATTTTCACGACTAAGAAAATTTATGGTATCTGCAATACTTATACAGTTATACACCCCCACCATCAACCAGATGAGCTCTTTCATGGCATATCCATAGTTTTTTTTAAGACCCCTTTCTGATTCTGAACCCTAAAATAATGTGAGGCAATGATAAGCAACAACAATGAGCTGAAGGGTAGATATCGTACCTGAGAAGAGATAGATCGATTTGAGTCTGATGAGAAGGGAGAAACGTGGCCCGATTTGAAGATCGTCGTTGGCTGTATTTCAATTGTCGAAGATAGATCGTGGGAGAAGGGTGAAACGTTGAGGAGCCAAGAAACGTCTCCGATAGCAAGCATCATCATCTTCAACAATAGTCTTTGTAACGACGGAGAAGGGGAGAGAGAGAGAGAGAGGGAGAGAAAATCCTTGTCCACCCAACACATAGTTGCTTTTTTCGCGCGAGTAGCTCCAATTTCATCATCAGTTCAGTTCAGTTCACTGCGCCTCTCTCCCAAAATTCAATTTCTCATTACAAAATGTAACCCCTCTTTTACCTTAAACCCTGTAATAAATGTTCCATCTTGAGCTTCCCCTACGCCAGATCCAGCTTTTTTTCTCTTTCTAAATTGGTCAGCCTCTTACTTCTTTTCATGCTTTTTACACAAATCGAAACATACATATTCCTGTCATGAATTTTTATTTTTTATTTTTTTAGCTGGGTAATCATGAGTTTTCAATCCTTGAATTTGGAAATTGATGATTTAGATTTTGACATGAATTTTGGTGAAGAGGAAGTAGAAGAACAAGCTTGCCTTGACCCTCAACAACCTGATGACAATGATAATTCTTCTGGTTCAGGTGCTCATGATTTATTGTCTTGTCCCAATGGGGACTCCAATCTTGAACCCTATGAGGGTATGCAATTTGATACTGAACAGGCTGCTCGAATTTTCTACAACTCTTATGCACGTCGTATTGGGTTTAGTACTCGGGTTAGTATTTACCAGCGTTCTCGTCGTGATGGGTCAATTATTTGCAGGCAAGTTGTTTGTTCAAGAGAAGGGTTTCGGCGTGAAGGCAGTGAGAACAAGTCTAAGCGCCAGAGGACTGTTACCAGGGTTGGTTGTAAGGCTCACTTGACTGTCAAGAAGCAGCCTTCTGGAAAATGGGTTGTCACCAAGTTTGTTAAAGAACATAATCATGAACTTGTGCCACCTGATAAAGTACACTGCCTACGCTCGCATAGGCATGTATCTGGTCCTGCTCGAAGCTTGATAGATACCCTTCAGGCTGCTGGGATGGGTCCCAGTGGGGTTATGTCCGTGTTGATTAAGGAATCAGGTGGAATTAGCAATGTTGGTTTTACGAAAGTTGATTGCCAGAACTATATGAACAACAGCCGCCAGAGGACCCTTGTCAGCGGGAGTCAGTTTCTTGATTATTTCAAGCAAAGGCAGGCTGCAGATCCTGATTTCTTTTTTGCTGTTCAAGGTGATACTGAAAACACATCTGGAAACATATTCTGGGCTGATGGGAACTCTAGAAGGAATAATAAGTACTTTGGGGACACAGTTACATTTGATACAAAATATAGAACTAATCGCTATCGTGTCCCATTTGCTCCATTTACTGGAATCAATCATCATGGACAGCCTATACTGTTTGGCTGTTCCCTACTCCTCAACGAGTCCGAATCCTCTTTTGCTTGGCTATTTCAGACTTGGCTTTCAGCAATGTCCAATCATCATCCTTCCTCTATTACGACAGACCAGGACAGGATCATAACGTCAGCTGTGGCCTTCGTGTTTCCAGGAACCCGCCACCGTTTCTGTAAATGGAATATACTTCGAGAAGCCCAAGAAAAACTGTCAAATGTTTATTCCATGTTCCCAACGCTTGAAGCAGAACTCCATAAATGTATTAACTTAACCGAATCAATTGAGGAGTTCGAGTCATGTTGGGAGTCCCTTCTAGAGAGGTATAAAGTGTTTGATAATGAATGGCTTCGGTTCATGTACAATGCTAAGCTACAATGGGTACCAGTTTATCTACGGGATACATTTTTAGGCGAGATGCTTATCACTCAATCAGATGATAGTACAAACTCATTCTTTGACGGGTATATTAATGCGACAACCAACGCTAATGTCTTTATCAAGCAATATGAGAAAGCAATCGCTAGTCGATATGAGAAGGAAATTAAGGCAGATTATGATACCATAAACTCTCCTCCTGTCTTGAAAACACCTTCTCCAATGGAGAAACAAGCTGCTAACCTTTACACCAAGCATGCATTCATTAAGTTTCAGGAGGAATTGGTAGAAATCCTTGCTAATCCGGCGACTCTGATGAATGATACAGGATCAGAAATCATGTATCGGGTGGCAAAGTTTGGGGAAGATAACTCGCACTTTGTTAGCTTCACTGTTTTCGAAAAGAAAGCTAGTTGTAGCTGCCAGATGTTTGAGTTTTCAGGTATTCTTTGTAGACATGTATTAGCCGTTTTCAGAGTGGAGAATGTTCTGACACTTCCGTGTCGTTACATCTTAAGAAGGTGGACAAGAAATGCCAGAAGTGAGGTTCTGTTGGATGAAGAGGATGTTGGATTGCCTAGTATTTATCAAGAATCTTCTGCTGCTCGTTATGATAATCTATGCCGGGAAGCTGTCAAATTTGTAGAAGAAGGCGTAGATTCAGAACGCGTTTATAATGTGGCAGTGAATGCTTTACGTGAAGCTGCTAAGAAGGTTGCTTCTGCAAAGAAGAATGTAAAGAGGCTTGTATCCAGTTCTGTGGTCGCTGTGAATGATCAGAAAGCAAACGCTAGCACAGATGGAGTTGATCATGTCCGGTCTTCTTCATTGGTCAGTTTCCAGTTTCTTTCTCGTAATATATATTTTTCAACTCGCCTGCACCCACAATTTTCTCTTTTGAGTTTGTGTAGCATGTGTTGCAAACTTATTTGTTTTTCTTTTCCTTTGAAATTTATCTTCACTGTTTTTTCTTAGAACTAGGAGCTTATTAATTACAGAACTAGAATATAACAAGCACTGACATTGACATGCCTGAAAACCTCTATAGGAAATAATCCAGTATATTTTGGCATGACACGTTATACACCCTTGGTCCAAAAAGATTATCTCATTTCCTTATTAAAAAGACAATAAACAATAAGATCAAATTGCTATTTTACGTACATTTTTGTGTTTGACATTCTAAAATTTCAATCATTCTAAGAAATATGTAAACTACTAATACCAACTTTTTAAAAATTCACAAGAATTATAATTTCTATGAAAATTTGGTCAAAAATCAAATTTTACTTGACCTAAATAGTCAAAATGGGACAGTCTTTTTTGGAAAGGAGGCGGTATGTGCGTGTGCATGTGTGTCTCAGGTTCAAACTTCCGCAAGCCACTATGGTCATGGAATTTAGTCAAATAGGCTGACTTGGCTTGGAGGGATCATTAGGGTTCAACATCATGGAAATTTGACACAGAATCATTTCATGGTGACAAACTCATCGAATGGCAGAGCAAAAGTCAAGAAAACAAATTCAATGAAGCTGATTTTAAAATTCTGCAGAACCAGATTTTCACTCAACTTTGATGTTCTGATCTAGAAGGTTCCAGAAGGCGAAAAAGTAGTCGTTGGAAAGATCTATGTGTCTACTTTCATACAAAATAATCGGTTCGTCGTTTCGATGTCTAGAAAAAGAGATAATGCAATTTTGGTACAGAAGGTATTTGCTGACTGCATACAGTTTGTCAGCAACTTCTGGTTTTCCTAGTTCATTTATTTCTTTCATTCATGCATATTTATCCTATGTAATAGAGGGATGTTCCATTTAGCCTATATAAACCCATCTTGTGATGGTAAAACTCAAATTTTGATTGTGTTTTTATCCTTGAGCAATATAATAAAAGAAGAGTTTCTTCTTTGTTTTACTCAATACCCTTTGGTGGATTCCATAGGTACCGAGTGTTATCCTTTTTCAATTGTGTTAACTTGCAATTTCCTCCGTATTTCCTCTTCCGGTGTCAAATTGGTATTAGAGCTCTGGTCAAAATGCCTCCGCGGCTTCAACATGCTCGCGAGAGACACCTACGAGATGTCGAAGTGGATGACCTTCGCAGGCAAGTGCAGCAACTCCAACAGCACTAGGAGCAATATGAGCCTCTTAATCATGATGGGGAGCGTTATGGTTCAGATGTTGGTTCGTGAATGAAGAGGAGAACGTTGACCCCTTCCACCGCGCTCATCATAATGGAGAGTCGAGTGAAGAGGCCTCTCCTCGTCATCGAGAGCAAAGACAACATCATTTCCACCGAGATGACATCGAAGTGGAAATTCCAGAATTTGAAGGCAAGAATGATCTCGATGATTTCATTGATTGGTTGAACACAATTGAGAGTTTTTTATTACAAGGACATAGCGGAAGATCGTAAGATCAAGCTCGTTGCCATTAAGTTAAAGAAGCATGCATCTATTTGGTGGGAACGCCTCAAGAATCAACGAGCTTGTCTTGGGAAAAGTCGGATCGTGACGTGGGAAAAGATGAAGAAAGAACTTAAACGAAATTATTTGCCAGAAAACTTCTGCCAAGTTTCTTTCCTTCGTTTTCACAAGTTCAAACAAGGAGCGATGTCTGTTGAAGAATACCCCACAGAATTTGAGAATCTCATGACGCGATGCGATGTTGAGGTGCCGAAACAGCAGAAAATTGCTCCTTTTTTGGGTGGCTTACGATCTGAAATTTGTGAAATTGTTGAATTACAACCTTTTTGGACTTACAACAATGTCTACAAGTTGGCACTCAAGGTGGAGCGACAACAAAAGGCGAAAGGGAGTAATTATCGCCAGACAAGGTAATGGTAAGTTCGTCTAACCGGGGGAGTGCAGCCCCATCCAAGTCAACTTCGTTCGAGAAGGGTTCTACTTCCAAACCAGCCCCTAAACATGATGGTACAGTTAAGCCTAGTACATATTCCAATTCTAATCGGCGCCAATGTTTCAAATGTCAATGGTTCGGTCACATTTCTTCTGATTGTCCAAATCGAAAGTTTGTCTCTTTATTCGAGGAAGATGATCGAGAAGAGTAGCAAAATTATGCAAGCAGTGAGAGGGAAGATTTAGAAGAAGCCGGTGAAGTCATAAATGAAGATCATGGGGAATCTCTTGTTTGTCGAAGCCTTAATGCAACACAAGTAGAGTATGATACATGACTGTGAAACAACATTTTTCATACAAGATGCACTTCGAAGGGCAAAGTGTGCAGTGTTATTATTGATGGAGGAAGCTGCGAGAACGTGGTAGTGACAACAATGGTGGAAAAGTTGAAGCTAAAGACGGAACCTAATTCACGACCGTACAAACTTTCATGACTTTGCAAAGGAAATGAGGTAAAAGTTAATAAAAGATGTCTTGTTCAATTTTCCATTGGTGACAAGTATAACGATGAAGTTTGGTGTGATGTTGTGCCTATAGATGCATGCCATTTACTTCTTGGGAGGCCTTTGCAATATGACCGAAAAACCAAACATGTTGGTTTTAAGAAAACTTGTGATTTTGAGAAAGATGGGGTTAAAGTTATTTTTGGTCCTTTAAAGATGGAAAATTCTTCCAAACCTTCGAAAGGAGAGGGAAATAATTTTTTATCTAAATCTGAAATTGATAAGGTCATGGAGGATGGTATGGATGTCTATGCTCTTTTGGTTCTGGAAGGCAATGAAGAAGTATATGTTGTCCCTCCACAAGTTAAGACTCTTCTTGAATAATTCCAAGATGTGGTCCCGAAGAAATTCCACCTGGCCTTCCTCCCACGAGGGACATACAACACTGTATTGATTTAGTTCTGGGTTCCATAATTCCAAATAAGGCAGCCTATAGAATGAACCCAAAGGAGTATGAGGAGCTTCAAAGACAAGTTGATGAACTCTTGGCTAAAGGAATTTTGAGAGAGAGTATGAGCCCTTACGCTGTTCCAGCACTTCTTGTACCTAAGAGTGATGAAACATTGAGAATGTGTATTGATAGTAGAATCGTCAAATAGATCACAATCAAGTACCGGTTCCTTATACCTCGCCTTGATGATCTTTTGGATCAGCTTCATGGGCTGTCATCTTTTCCAAAATTGATCTTCGAAGCGGATATCATCAAATTCGAACGAGACCCAAAGATGAATGGAAGACAACGTTCAAGACAAGGGATGGACTCTACGAGTGGATGGTTATGCCGTTTGGCCTTTCTAATGCTCCTAGCACATTTATGCGTCTCATGAACCATATTATTAAACCTTTTATTGGCAGCTTTGTTGTGGTCTATTTTTGACGATATACATATGTATAGCAGAGATCCAAATCAACACTTGGAGCATCTTCGCCAAGTCTTTGAAGTTTTAAAGGAGCAAAAGTTGTACGCTAACTTGAAGAAGTGTAGCTTTTTCACTACTAGCCTTATATTTTTAGGCTATGTTGTTTCTGCAGAAGGTATCAAGATGGATCCAAGCACGGTGGATGCAATTACAATGTGACCCATTCCCAAGTCTATCCATGATGTTCGTAGTTTTCATGGCTTGACATATTTTTACATGCGTTTCATCGAGAATTTCAGCACCATCATCTTACCAATCACCGAATGCTTGAAGGGAGGAAAATTCTTATGGTCTAGTGAGGCCACAAAAAGCTTTGAAATTATGAAATAAAAAGTGACCGAGGCTCCAATTCTTGCATTGCCAAATTTCGACATGGTTTTAAAGGTGGAGTGTGATGCTTCAAATTTGGGTATTGGTGCCGTTCTTAGCCAAGAGCGTAAGCCTATTGCTTTCTTTAGCGAAAGCTGAATAACTCTTGCAGGAACTATTCAACTTATGACAAGGAGTTTTACGCGATTGTTCGAAGCTTAGATCACTTGCAACACTATCTTTTGGGTAGAGAATGTATACTCTTTTCTGATCATGAATCCTTGAAGTACATAAATACCCAACACAAGCTCAACAAGAGGCATGCTAAATGGGTAGAGTTTCTTCAAGTTTTCTCTTTTCACTTCAATCACAAATCAGGAGCTCTTAACAAATTAAGAGGCCAAGATTCAAGAAGCCATCTTGCTGCTTGATAGGTTCTTTCTTCTCCTCCTTCATGTTTCTCCCATGATTGGCTGCCGCTTCTCTCTTGTTCAGACATTATTTTTCTAAAACTTATCCTGATTGTTGTGGACGTGTCTGAGAATGTCAGGCAACACGCATCAGCACTTGACACCTACTCTCCAGTAAGTGTTGATGTTTCATAGAGGGATTATCATTAGGGTTTCCGTTGTACACGGTATTCTAGTCCATTGTTAACCTCAATGGTTTTAGCCGATTTATTACGCACACACATACTCAGAACAATCAGTTTGTTCAAATTAACCACATGATTACTTACTTAATGCTATCTTCAAATTAGCTCAGGTTTTCTGCTGTTCTAGGCTGTCAGGTTGTAATGTCCTGATATGAGCTGAATGACACTTTTTTGGGTGTGTATTTGGACTGCACGATTCCTTTGCATGATGCAGTCAAGTTGGCTGAGAAATGTAGAAGTTGTTAAGTGAACCTACCCGGTTCCAGGACTGTAGGAAGGTGAGGTGAAAGGCTAGTATTTTTTTCATTGTTTTTTCTTACAGTTGTTCTCGTAGACAACCTTGTCGTCCATGAAATCGAGTCAATCTCCATTTCATTAACATTTGAGGGGTCTAATAGGACAGGTGTTCCAAGCCATTATAATATCTAGGTTAATTCCGAAGATCCTAATTGAATTATCACAACTATAATAAGATAGTGGCAATTTCTGAAGTCCAATCATTTAGTCGGTATATTATTAGATTTTATTTTTTATTTTTTCACTTTGACTGATGTATTTGAGTTCTCTCTCTCTCTCTCTCTCTCTATTTTTTTTTTTCTGGCTTGTAGGATCAAGAGAAGAAATTAAGGGAGTTGAGATGGCAGGTGGAAAGTGCAAATCAGCGATGTGAAGCATATAAGGAAAAGTTGGTTGAAGTTTTGAGAGGTATGGAAGAAGAAAAGTTGAAAATAACAGTGAAGATTCAAAATGTTAGGCTCAGTCGTCGTAAAACATGAATGGGGGAAGAAGCAACTAACTGTGGAAGTTCCTGGGAGTCGCGAGTTTTGTAACATATCTTCTTTCAAAAACCTTTACCTTCTAAGGTTTGGATTGGAGAGTCGAAAGATTCCAAGCGGTGAAATTTGAGGGTAATATCAAATTTTGTAATAGTTGTGGGTTACTATAGATAATTCATATTCCCAAAACTAAGGGAAAAGAAGAAAATGTAAAAGACCCCTTATCATCTAAAGGTTCAGAAGAAGTTAATTCTGAATCAGAGACAGCGACCGAGGAAGGCAACGCCATGGCCCATGGTGGGTGGTACTGGAAGGTGTGAGGTTGATGGCATGGGTTCTTCAAATCCAACTGTTACTACTGGACAATGACATATATGGGTTCTTCGAATCCAACTGTTACCACTGGACAAGGTAAGGTTTGAACGGTGCCGTAGGATTGTCAATCCATGGTTCAATTTAGGTCATACTATACTTTAACTATCAATTTAAATTGGGACACGCTTACTCAAAAATCTACTACTCCCTCCGTCCCGCTAATATTAGCACACTTTCCTTTTTGGGCGTCCCGCTAATATCCGCACACTCCCAAAAAGGAAACTTTATATTAATAAAATATTCATCAAATCCCACTCATTCTCTCTCCTACATTATTTTAATACTCACAACACCATTATAATTTATTACACCCTCCACTCATTCTCTCTCCACTCATTCTTTTACACTCACAACATTTTATTAAAATATCATATTCCTTAATTCCCGCGCAAACAGTGTTTGTGCTAATACTAATGGGACGGAGGGAGTATATAGTATAAATGGGAACGAATCTGCTACAGTACAATGAACAGCTTCAATGGTCAAATTTCTCATTTTGTTCTCACTAAGTTGTCCTTTTCTCATTTTGCTCTTAAAAAAAAAAAAAAAATTTAAAAAAAAAATTGTGTCCTCTGACACGCTCTTTTACTAGTGGCCTTATATTTTATGTTGGGACACACTTTTTTTTACCGTACAACAATCAAATCAAATCAAATTTTTATAATGAAATAAATAAATAATACATTAATTACTACGAACAAAAAGTATAAAAATGTAATAGCACGCGCCGCTCACTTTACCATTTCCTTATCCACTCCACGGTAGAGATCGCTAAAACCGGTTTCGGGTCCGATTCCGGTTAGAAATCGCCGATTTCGATTTGGCAAATGGATGATTCTTAACCTGCCCGGCTTAACCCCGGATCCGGTTTTGATTGGCACAATCCGGTTTC
Organism: Adenophora triphylla var. japonica; assembly: GCA_022495995.1. Classification (NCBI taxonomy): domain Eukaryota; kingdom Viridiplantae; phylum Streptophyta; class Magnoliopsida; order Asterales; family Campanulaceae; genus Adenophora; species Adenophora triphylla. The sequence continues at coordinate 367,189 of JAFEMH010001694.1, read as the reverse complement.
GGTTTCGGTGCGGTTTTGATCCGATTCCGATCAATAATGAATAAAGAAGCTAAAATTATTGAAAAACAAGAAATTTTCGGTCTGATTCACTATTTATGTGAACCTTAATCGGCTTTTATCCAAAACGGTTTCGGTTACCCCGATTCCGATTTTCATGGCGATTCATGACGATTTCAAACTTTTCCGATCCGATTTTTTGATTCCGGTCCGGTTTGGTCATCCCCACTCCACACGGGACAATTATGGAAATGTAGGATCTCACATTTGAATTTCGAAAAATTGTTGCCGTTAGACCCCCCGACTGCCGCCCAGTCGGGGGTGTAAATTTCTTTTAAGGAAAGAAACACACAGAGCGCAAAGGGAGAAAATGGCGGAGAAATCGGCAATGGAGGCATTTGAGAAGCTAGAGAAGGTTGGAGAAGGAACCTACGGCAAAGTGTACAGAGCGAGGGAGAAGGCCACTGGGAAAATCGTCGCCTTGAAAAAGACCAGGCTCCATGAAGACGACGAAGGTGTTCCTCCCACCACTCTCCGCGAGATCTCTTTGCTGCGCATGCTCTCTAGAGATCCTCACATCGTTAGGTATTAATTTCCTGTTTTAAAACCTAATTCTGTCTCAATTTGCTTTTCATTTCCCCCAATTTTGTAAATGACTATATATAAACTCTTCAATCATATACGTTTCTAGGGTTGACCGTTGATTTATGACGATTTTGCACTCTCTATTCTACAGCTCTTAGTTTTACTATTGTTATGCTTTTCTAGGGTTTCACTCCCTTTATCGTGTGAAAGGAGTCATCTTTTGACATTAATTTGAACTTCCTTTTAAAACCATTTCTTAGGGTTTTTGGTTATTTCACACCTGCTTAACAATTAGGAAAATGTTAGGGGTTCTTATGTAATTGTCCTAGTTGTTTTGTCTCCCAATTCCTAAGCAATGTGTCAATCATTTGAACAATTAACACGTCGATCCAATACTTTTTTCTCTAGTATTGAAACTATGAATACTAAAGGGACCGAAGAAAAGGATAAGTTTTTGTATTGTTGTTTGTGCTTTTATATACACAAGATTTACGTACTTGACAAACACTATATTTGATAATGAGTATAATTGAATATAATCTGATCTAACATTTATTATCCATATCTCTGGTGGTGATCTAACACGCCCCTGCAAGACGGAGGCTCCATTGGAGACACCGATCTTGGAAGGAATGGAAAGAAAAGGCACCCGTGACAATGGCTTAGTAAAGATACCAGCCCACTGATCCTTGGTGTGAATGTGTTGAACTCGTAGTTCACCGTCAGTTACTTTCTCTCGAACAAAGCGATAATCCAGCGCAATGTGTTTCATTCGAGAATGGAAAACATGATTGGAACACAAATAAGTTGCTCTTGTGTTGTCACAAAAAGTGTTGGAGGGTGTTGTACTTTCAATCGATGTGTTATTTGTATGACAAAATTTAGAAACAGAAATCAAATTGCGATTAATGTTAGGAACATGTAATGTATTTGCTAAGGTGAATGTGTTATTGTGAGAATGGAGAGTGTTTATGCCAGTGTGTGCAATGTGTAAACCTGCACCATTGCCGATATTCACTTTATCTGGTCCACTATACAGTTTCCAATGTCCGGCGTGACGTGATGAGATATTCCAGTGTCGAATAACCAGGATTGGGCACTTTGGGGACGAACTTGAGTTGAATTGGTTGTTGGCTGAACATTGTTTTCACGGAGAAAATGTTGTAGCTTGCGACAATCGGAGGTGTTGTGGCCTTGTCTCTCACAGAAACGGCAGTATGTAGAAGATCGATGCCACGTCCACCGAAGGACTGCCATGAGTTTCGATTTCCGTAGTTGCTAGAATTCCCACAATGTGAATTGGACTGCTGCAACGGAGAAGAATTTCGGGAATGACTGTAGTTGTTTGGATTCCCACTATTATTATCATTCTTGGATGTGAAGTTTGCAGTTATAGGAACTGGAGTAATGGAAGTCGATGAGGTTCCGTCCTTCTATAGCTGAGTCGTGAAATTAAGGAGCTTGTCATGTAGTTCTGAGAACAGAATAGCAGATCCCCGTGCACGAATAGCAGTGCCTAACTCCTTGTACGCTGGACCGAGATTGTTTAGAATATTAATGATAAAATCGTCATTGGAGACCGGGCAATCAATCATGGCTAGCGTATCTGCCGTGATCTTCATATCTTGCAAAAACTCAGTTATGGAACGAGAACCACAGGGGTTCCGGATCAACTTGTCTTTGAGAGTCATCACCCTTGAGCGAGGTTTGTTGCCTCTTTGGAGGAGCGAGCAGTGGGGATAAATGGCTGAATTGATGGCTCACAACTGCCAATCATTGCATTGTATATGAGCTGATCTTGGCAGCGCCATAGAGTATAGGCTGGATTCGGTTTGTCTAAGAGTTTTTCGGCTGGTGCAGAGACAAAGCCATCGACAAAACTCATCAGATCGTAGCCCTCGAGGGCCGAATAAATCTGGGATCGCCACACAATGAAGTTGTCATTGTTGAGCTTGGTTGGAAGATGGGCGATAGCATTGAATTGAACAATTGTGGAAGAGGAAGAGGAATCAGAGTTGGCCATGGATCGGAGTAATTAGCAATTAAGCCGTGAAAGCTCTGATACCATATGAATACTAAAGTGACCGAAGGAAAGGATAAGTTTTTGTATTGCTGTTTGTGCTTTTATATACACAAGTTTTACACGAGATTTACGTACATGATAAACACTATATATGATAATGAGTATAATTGAATATAATCTGATCCAACATTTATTATCCACATCTCTTGAGGTGTTCTCATCCTCATCTGCTGAGTTAATGCCATCCTCATCTACTGAGTTGTTACTTGGGTTATCTGGTGGTGATCTAACATAAACAACTTTGTCACATGTCAATAAACAGAAAAACTCTTATGTTCAGTTAGAGGCACACTAAGACTCTTTGAATGATAGAGGGAAGTACATTGATTTCTTTTTGTTACGTATTTTTTTTGTTAATCTAGATTTTGAACCTGATTTCTTCAATTTTCTATATAATGGTCATTTTGAATAATATTTCGTCTCGACTGCAGTATGCCCTTTATGCTCAAATATTTGTTTCTGCAGTAGATAAGCTTGTTGCATTTATTGGGTTTAACTTTCATTTTTAGAGATATTTTACTGTATTGTCTTAATGTTTTGTCTATGCAATATGTTCCCTGTGGCCTGTAGTTATAGCCACACTTTTGTTTAGTGCATGTGTTTACGCATTTGTGGTCTTACTTTTCCTCCTCGGGATTTATTATTGGTACTGTTTATTTCGTCAGTTTTCACTTTTCACAACTTGTTGACCTCTTCATGGTTGATCAACCTAGAACCATTTTAGATAACTCTTTGATTTTTGTTCTGTTTATGCTTCTTGGTGCAGTTTTCCTCATAGTGTTAATTCTGCTTGGCAATTTTTTATGACATGAAGCATGTTATCCTTCTGTTTTTAGGCTTTTACACTAATCCTGGTGATTTTGAACAAAGTCTGTTGTCTTGAGTTATTTGTGTTGCTCTTTGTTAAGTTTGTTGGTATACACAATTGTCTTGTATTTATGACAGTGATTAGGTCGTTCTTTTGTTTTTTGGAGCATAGATGCATAAGGATCATGTTCTTATCTCCTTTCTTTGTAAGATTCTTATTTGTGTTGTTGATTTTTGGCTTTGTTCTTGAACTGATTTTATCTTAGCAACCAAATTGTCTGATTTAAATGGTTCATCTCTTTCGTGTGCTTTCCTTCAGTTCAGTTATCTTTATTCATTTTCCCATGAGGCCCTTTGGTTATTACTGAAAATTGATGTTTTCTACTGGTCATATTGCTGCAGCCTGATGGATGTGAAGCAAGGTCAGAACAAAGAAGGGAAGACAGTTTTGTATTTGGTGTTTGAATACATGGAAACTGATCTCAAGAAATTCATTAGAAGTTATCGTCAAACCGTGGAGATGATCCCCTCAACTATAATCAAGGTATAAATGGTTGATGAGATGATGAGTCCCTTCAATCTCTCTCTTTAGGGCTTGCAAAATGTTCTGAATGTGCTTTCATATGATCTGTTTTAAGTATTGCTTTCTGCTTCTTCATGCAGAGCGTGATGTACCAGCTTTGTAAAGGTGTTTCTTTCTGCCATGGTCATGGAGTACTCCACAGGTAATGTTTAGTTCGAATAATGCTTTTCGTATTGAAGAACACTTTTGATTACTTCATTTTCTGATCATTATTTTTAATTCAGGGACCTTAAACCTCACAATCTGCTGATGGACCAAAAGACAATGGTGCTTAAGATCGCAGATCTTGGTCTGGCTCGAACTTTTACTCTACCAATTAAAAAGTACACTCACGAGGTAACATCCTTATATCTCGCCGCTCACTTTGCTGCAAGCAATGAAGAATCAATCCCCATTGGCTCTATTCGTTAACTAATAACAGTAGATAATTTACCATTACAGATCTTGACCCTTTGGTATAGAGCTCCTGAGGTCCTTTTGGGTGCCACCCACTACTCAACAGCTGTGGACATATGGTCCGTTGGCTGCATATTTGGTATAAATATTCTCGATATTTCGTTCTACACCTACTCATTTAAGATGTTTCAACTGCTCTTTGCTGAAATTGTAATATTGGTTGTACGACGTCACTGAAATAGCTGAGCTGGTCAACAAGACGGCCTTATTTGCTGGAGATTCTGAGCTGCAGCAATTGCTACACATTTTCAGGTTACCAATTCAAAACCAACTCCAAATCTGCTGTCAATTTAATTGCGCCAACTCTGTTCTTACCTAATGTTATTGCTCCCCCTCCTCCTCTTCTCTCTCTCTCTCTCTCTCTTACAGGTTGTTGGGTACTCCAAATGAAGAAGTGTGGCCAGGAGTAAACAAGCTAATGAACTGGCATGAGTATCCTCAATGGAAACCTCAAAAACTTTCAACCTCTCTCCCTAATCTTGATGAAGATGGGCTTGATCTCTTATTAGTAAGTTGAATCATTAACATTTTGTTGTTATGATGATGATATTTATACTTGGTTGTTAATCGTTTTTGGCAGAAAATGTTTGAGTATGAACCATCAAAGAGGATTTCAGCAAAGAAAGCCATGGAGCACCCTTATTTTGATGATTTGGACAAGACCTACCTCTAATTATAAAGCTCATAGAGGCGGGCATTTGTTTCTTGTTCGTATATTGCTCGTCTCGAGCATAGTCTTGTTTGTTCTGTATTAACATAATCATGTAACATCTACTAAAACTTTATAATTCTCACTCACTTATTTCATCTATAACCTTTTTCCCGTTCACAATACTTTTTATATAAATAATGCTTTCTTAATATTTGTCTCCACGATAAATGATGAAGCTTCGTATGGAACGAGAGTAGCATAGTGCATTTCTTCATCACCATATACTTTTACGTTTCAGAAAAAGGTCACATTTTTCTTTCTAATTGGTCCCAAAATTTTGATGCGATGTTATTTTAATAAGCAACAAGTAAAACACGTTTTATAAAATGAAAAGATTATTAAAAATGAAACATAAAAAAAAAAAAAAATTGATTCTTCAAATGAAATGATTTTTTTAAGATGAGTATTTTATTTTATTTTATTTTATATTTTGACCCCCGACTTCGCCAATGGCACGTTAGAAGTCTTGTTACTTTTTTAACGTCAAAAATTAAAAAAATAAGTATATTGCAACCGTGATGGTCACCGTCAGTCATATGAAGCGACGCCGAGGATGCGTGTCAAACCTGTTCGTATTCCATATGCCGAGGACGAGCTAACTTTCTATTCGTCTAAGCCGAGCTAGAAAGTTGGGGGCCACTGAACGGAATAAACCGAGCTACGAACATGGGCTTGCCCGAACCTGGGCCCAAATATATTGGGCCATGGATATTATACATTCATCAAGTGTTATGGCCGAGCATTACTTTCCTCGTATGCCGAGGAACATTTACCTTGACTAAATGTCGCCATTCTTGGGCCGGCCTGTCTCGATTACCGAGGAGAGAAAAGTCCTTTGCTCGGCATGTCACCAATTACCGAGGAAACAAAAGTATTCTCCCCGGCATATTTTCATGTCGGCCATTTACCGAATGACGAGGAAACAAAGTCACTTTCCTCGGCTAATTTGCCCAAGGCCGAGGAAAATCATTTGTCTTCCTCGGCGTTCCGGCTAGCAGTTACACTCCTTATTCAACAAGGATTATACAGTTGTAACCCAATCAGGATTACAATTATCAATATCAATTCAAGTCAAACAAGGATTCCTTAACAGATATGATCCTCTTAAGATTATATTTTATCCCCTTACAAGTTCATTCCAACATGGATTCTACTTATCCATTCTTATAAATACAAGCCCCATGGCTCATTATTCGGTACGTTACTTTTTACATTGGAGAAACTCTGTCAATTTGATTTCTCTAATATCAACCGTGAACTTACTCTCACGCCGGAGGGCCTTTAGCCGGATCCGCCCCGGCTTAGTTTACGTGTTTTCTCTTATTTTCAGGCCTTGCAATCGCCGGAGCATTCAACGCTTGGATTTGGGCTGTTTTGACGATTTTGGCATCATCAATTGGTTCCATTGCCGGGAAATCGATTCAAACACCCTTTGTTTGGCCTGGAAAATCTCGCCTGAGAAGCTATTTTCCGTTGGATTTGTTCTTGATCGAAGTTGGTAATTTTCGCTCCGACAGGCTCTGTTCTTGATTCGGTCGGAATTTGTAAACTTTCACCGGAAACTGCATTAATTCGGCCGGAAACTGCTAGTTCACGACTGAAGCGAAATTTGTGGCTTGAATTTTTGTGTTGGGAAAATCACAATTGGCTGTTTGTTTTGGTTAAAATTTACCCTAATTTTAGCCATAAATTCGGGTCTGGTGAAATTGTGATTTTTGGAAAATTTTGCATTTAATAATCTGTTTGTGATTCGTAATGGACGGACAATTCACAAGTGTTACTGCTGAGGATCCCACCCAAGTGAATGGGGGAAACACCGGAGCCGAGGAGCCACTGCCTCCTCCTCCTCCTCTACCTCAAGCCGATGCCATTCCTCCCCTTGCCATGACTCTTCGTTCCAGGGGTCAGGCAAATGCCGAGGGAGAGGGCAATGACCTTCCTCGTCCTACTCGTACTCGTGGGAAGCAAGCAGGAAGGAAGAAAACAAAGAATGCCGACGCCGGTCAAGCAGGAGGATCTCAACCCGTTGACCGACGCTCTTTGTTACACAAACAAATGGAGACTTTGCAAAGGATGTATGAGACACAAGTTGCTCTGTTGCAAATGGACCTGAGACCATTCCATGGCTCCCTTCATTGTACCATCAATGGGCCCACCTTTGAGAAAGGAACAGGAGAGCATCGTGCTCCTCCCCGAAGACTGGCGAGCTACATCGCTAACTCCCAGTGGATTCTCCTCATCCTCGGCATAACAAGAAGCATAAGGAGCATGTGGTCGACCTGAGAAGCCAAATAACGCCCAGGGAAGAGGAAGTGAACTCCAAGGACCTAAGAACAAGACTCAGCTTGAATAGACGCCTATCACCTGCTCGCCTCATCATGACACCTAGGCGTTCCGCATCTCCTCGAGCTCGTCGGCCAGATTCTCCTCGTCCTCGTCATTCGATTCTCATCGTACTCGCCGACCAGGACTCTCCTCGTCCTCGGCATCGGGAATTTGCTAGGCCAAGGGACCCTTAACCCTACAGGATGATACTTGGCGCACAAGACCTGGAACCAAGACGTGATAGGGCCCCCTCCAAACGTGATGGTCACCGTCATGAAGAAAAGCATAGTAGGGTGAATGATCGCCCCAAAGAAAAGTCCGTTAGAAGCTCCCAACGAAGCACTCGCTCAAGCAGTGAGAAGGAAATAGAAACAAAGCAATGGGAGCGCCGAAGCAAAGGCCGGATGATATGGAGAGGGGAAAGAAATATAATGACGATGATTATGATTGGGCCACCCGTCCGTTTTCCTTGAGGATAACTGCAGCACCTCCCCATCCTAACCTCAAACTCCCAAATTTCGAGAAATATAACGGAACCACCGACGCCAAGGACCATGTGCAAAGTTTTGAACAAACCATGAATCTCCTCACCACTGCTGATGACTTGCTCGCAAAGCTTTCGCGAGCACCTTTTCCGAACTGACTTTGACCTGGTTCCGTGAGCTTAAGAAAGGTTGCATCGATTGGGCTGGGAGGGGTATGAGAGGAGAATGTTCTTAGATCACTTTGCCACGGCTGGGAAGAGGAAGATGAGATTAACCGACTTGGCCAACATTGAACAAGGGAAAGGGGAGACCACCCTTAGCTACTACAACAGGTTCCGAAAAATGGCGGATCAAGTCGAAGAAAGCCTTACTGATAGGGAGGTCATAGTTTGCTTCAACTCTGGATTAAAGTACGGCCCCTCATTTATGAACTCTCGGCCAGGGGAACCCGGCTCAAGGCCGAATTGTACAAAGTGGCTTATGCCATTTCCATGGTCAAGATAAGACAAAGAAAAGGGGAGCCGACAAGACGGAACCTGAAGCAACTAATTCCCGACAGAATGACAATGGGAACGGCAAGAAAGGAAAAAATAAAACCAGAAGCACTGAGAAGCTGGAGTTCACCCCCCTTACAAAGCCCATCTCCGAAATCATGCAGATGGTGAACCTTCCTCCACCTCGTCCGCTGACTGATAACCCGAAGTATCCCCGCAACAAGAACAAATACTGTGATTTTCACAAGGACAACGGGCACACCACTGATGGTTCTTTGGGCCCTTAAGAAGATAATCCAACAATGGGTTGACGAGGGAAAATTAGACCGTTATGTCATGAAGAAAGATGGCAAGCGAAAGCGGAAGCAAGAGGAGAGTGAAGATGATTCCAAGAGTGAGGATGAAGATCGAAGGCCTCCTAGGGCTAAACTACATGTGATCCGCGAAGAGGTGACCTCCACCAGAAAGCTAAGGGATCAGATTCACGAGCTAAGCAAAGTATACCATGTCCCTGCTTGGATCCATAAAGCAGAAGAAGTCATTAGTTTTTCTCCGAATGAGTTGGCAGGAAGTCGAGCAGCTCGTGAACAGCCATTGGTCATCAAGGGCCGAATTGACAATGTTGAATCTGAAAGACTTCTTGTTGATACGGGGGCCTCCCGTGACATCCTATATTATTCAGCCTTCCAACAGATGGGGTTGAAAGACACAGCGCTAGAGCCATATCATGGAAGGCTTGAAGGATTCACCAACCATAAGGTTGGAGCAAAGGGAACCGTAGAGCTAGAACTCGAAGTCGGCGATCATCCCTTCCGAGCCAAAGCTACTGTCACTTTCATAGTCATGGATTTGACTAGTGACTATCATGCGATTATTGGCATTCCAAGTCAAGCTAAACTTGGGATGGTAGCCTCCCTTCCTCACCAACGAGTTAAATTTCCCACTCGTGCTGGCATTGGATGCGTGAGGGCAACCCCCAAAGATTTCTTGGAACATGTTGTCAAAAGCCGGAAAAAGTCAAAAAGTGTGGAGATAGATACGCCCGAGGAGAACATCAAGATCACCAAATCTCAGAAGACCACGGAAACTAGCTCTAGAATGAACTATATCCGTGAAGTATGGGAAAGTGAGGAAGAGGAACCTATGGTCCTAGAAATTGTGGATGACCAAGGCATAACTCTAACCACACTGGAAGAAGAGCCTATGGTCCTAGAAACTGCGGATGACCAAGGCATAGTTCTACCCATCTCCGAGGAAGACCCCATTCTCGTCAATGACCAGAACTCGGGGGCCAACCATGACTCGGGAAAGAACGATCTTCCGGACATTGATAAACTTATGGAGCAAGAAGGCCTCAATGTAAACGACAATGAAGGGAGAAGAATCAGAGAGATCATCATCGAATCCCTGGAATTTCGAGACGGACCAGAAATGAAGCCTGTAGATGAGCTAGAAGAGGTAGTCATTAATCCTGACTATCCCAAACAAAAAATCAAGCTAGGAGGCCAGCTATCACAGGAAGAGAAAGAAAGAATCATATCCCTCTTGAAAAACAGTCTCGACGTCTTTGCTTGGAGAGTCGAAGACATGAGGGGAATCAATGAAGAAGTAGCCCTCCACCGCTTAGAAGTTGATACTCTAGCGAAGACCATCTCCCAGACGAGGAGAAATTTTGCAAGAGACAAGGAGGAAGCTATAAAAGAGGAGGTGCGAGAAGTTACTCAGCGCCGGAATAATTCGCGAAGTCAAATACCCCGTTTGGTTGGCTAATGTCGTTATGGTGAAGAAACAAAATGGGAAATGGCGCATGTGCATAGACTTTACCGATCTAAACAAAGCCCGCCCCAAGGACGCCTATCCTCTCCCGTAATCGACAAGTTAGTGGACTCCATTTCGGACACCAAACTCTCGGCTTCTTAGATGCCTACTCAGCTATCATCGATAAAAATGGCGAAAGAAGACATCGAGAAGATCGCTTCAAACACCTGTGGGGAATTTCGCTACATCATGATGCCTTTTGGGCTCAAGAATGCCGGTGCCACTTACCAACGGATGGTAAATCAAGTTTTTGCAAGTCAGATAGGTAGAAACATGGAGGCTTATATTGATGACATGGTCATAAAGACCAAGGAAGGCAGCCACGTTCCCCGACCTAGAAGAGACCATTCACAACCTCCGAGCCAACAACATGAAGCCGAATCCAAGCAAGTGCGTGTTCGGAGTTACCGCAGGAAAATTTCGGGCTTCATGGTTTCCCAAAGGGGGATTGAAGCAAACCTTAAAAGATCAAGGCGCTCATTGACATGAAGGAACCTACCACCATCAAAGAGGTCCAAAGACTTAATGGAAGAATTGCAGCCTTGGAAGATTCATCGCCAAGTCCGCCGAAAAGTCACCGCCTTTCTTCAAAGTATTGAAGGGTACCAAGAGCTTCTCCGGACTCCGAATGCTCGGAAGCATTCCTCCGGCTTGAAGGAGTACTTGGGTTCCCCTCCCTCGCTTAGCAATCCGACTACCGGTGAGATGCTATATGTCTTCCTAGCCGCCACCGATCACGCTGTCGCACTGCCTTGGTTCGAAAGGATGAAGGAATTGAAGCCCGCCTATTATGTCTCAAAGGCCCTGTCCGATGTGGAAAGCAGATATTTCAATGTGGAGAAGATCGCATACGCCCTAGTCATTGCTTCAAGGAAGCTGCGTGCCTATTTTTCTGCACACCCTATCACCGTCTACACCAACGAACCATTGAAGAAAATCCTTCACAAGTTGGACGGCTCAGACGTCTCCTTAATTGGTCAATCGCTCTAACGGAGTTTGATATCACTTACCAACCAAGGAAGACCCTCCTAGCACACTCTGGTTGACTTCATGGTCGAGATCGCCTTTATGGGTGAGCATCTCCCCACCTCCCTAAGCAAAACGCGCCGAGGAAAAAGATTCTCCCATTGAACTCCCATCCAACCTGTTGGATCCCCGTATACCTGACGGATCGCCTACCAAGGAAAGAAGCGGAGCCGAGTAGTACTAGCAAGTCCGTAAGGAGAATATACTATACAAGATGCCATCCGCTCTGTGTTTCCTCGCCTCTAACAACCAAGCCGAATACGAAGCTCTCATATTTGGCATTGAGTTGGCCTCCTTATATGGAGCAACTAAGGTGGCCGCTTTCAGGACTCCCAACTTGTTGTCAAACAAGTGAAAGGAGAATATAACACTCAAGATGTCACCCTTGCCAAATATAGAGACCTGGTCCTAGACATGCCGAAGAAAATGGAATTTTTCGAGCTCGCGTATAGGAAGGGAAGACAACCAAGTCGCAGATGTTCTCTCCAAACTAGCCACCATGGATGTGTCTCCTTCTGAGACCAACCCATATGTAGTTTATGCCGAGGCACCTGCGTATGAAAGATTACAAGTCATGTTTCTGGACGAGGAAGAGAGATGTTGGATCGATGACTACGTCGAATACATTGAAAAGCGAGAAACTCCCGTAAGATGATGCTCGAGCCAAGCTTATCAAGAAGAGGTCTCCAAGATTCGTGGTGATGAACGGAGTCCTCTACCGAAGATCTTTCACGAAGCCCCCGCTAAGGTGTGTCTATCCCAAGGAAACCGAGAACCTCCCCGGCGTAAGTACATGAAGGTGTTTGCGGCGGACACCGGGGCCGTAACCTTAGCGGACAAAATCATATCGCTAGGTTACTACCGGCCAAACCTAAGTGGAAGACGCGCATGCCTATGTTCGAAAATGTGACAAATGCCAAAGGTTCTCTCGACATTCCAAGACTACCTGCAGTCGAGCAAACACTTGTAATACCTACGTGGCCATTTGATATGTGGGGATCGACCTCATCGACCCTTCCCACCCGCCCGTGGTAATTGCAAGTACGTGATAGTAGCCGCTGATTACTTCTCCAAGTGGATAGAAGCCAAGGCATTGCCAAGATAACGGAAGAGAACGCGATCAACTTTGTTCATGACAACATCTCGGTGCAGATTTGGCCTTCCACATACAATTGTTTCGACCATGGCCTCCAATTCTCCACGGCATTTACAAATGTAATCGGGAAGAGTCAAAGTACGCCTATGCAAAATCTTCGCCAGCGCACCCCAAGGCAACGGCCAAGCGTAAGCCGCCAACAACCGGTCCTAACCGCCCTCACCAAGAATCTTGAAGGACGCGAGGGTAGATGGTTGGACGAACTTCCCTTAGCTTTATGGGCTGTTCGCACAACCACCCGGGGGCCAACCGGGGAAACCCCATTCGCACTAACTTTCGGTTCTGAGGCTATGGCACCAGCAGAGATGGCCATCCCTACAGTAAGGAACTCCCATTATGATGAGCAAGTCAACAAGGTCAACAGGCTCCTAGACCTGGACCTGATAGATGAAAAACGACTAGCTGCGCAGATGAGGATGGTGAATTACAAACAAAGGACCAAGGCACATCACGACAAGAGGGTCATCAAAAGAGTATTCCAAGTGGGCGATTGGGTACTTAGAAAGATCGAAGCTACTGGTCGGAAGGCAGAACAGAACAAGCTCTCCCCAAATTGGGAAGGTCCCTATATCATCACTCAAGTCATCCGAGAAGGGACCTACAGATTGAGGACCAAAGAAGGGAAGGATCTCAAGCATCCGTGGCATTCCGACAACCTTAGAAAATATTATCACTAGTCTAGTTTATTCTGCAATAGATTAGCTCTTTATTTTCGGTCTTTTATTTTCGGTCTTTTGTTTTCTCTTTGTCTTTTTAGTTGATAGGATTGCAGTTCTATGTAATCGCATTTCAGTTCTACGAAAGCAGTTTCTTCCAATATGCAAAACCACTATCAACTATCTACACCAACTCCGGAAGAAGAGGACTTTATCTCCAACTCTCTCAAACACACCAGCCAAGACCAAGGATCTTCCTTGGCCTGACGGGTTACCAAATGTGCCCAAGACCAAGTGGTCCCTTGGCTCGATGGCTTACCTACGCCCAAGACCAAGGGTCTTCCTTGGCCCGATGGCTTACCAAATGCCAAGACCAAGTGGTCCTCCTCGGCCCGATGGCTTACCAATGCCCAAGACCAAGTGGTCCCCGCCCGATGGCTTACCACGTGCCCAAGACCAAGGGTCTCCTTGGCCTCGATGGCTTACCAAATGCACCAAGACCAAGGGTCCTCCTTGGCCTAATGGCTTACCATGCATCCTACCAAGGGGCCACCTTGGTTCAGGATCACAAGTCATACGTAAAGCCAAGGAAAACATCCTCGGCCTAAATGACGTACGAGCATAGCTAAAGCCGAGGAAACTTCCTCGGCCAAACCACTTGTTCAATAAGTAAGCAATAAGGGACCTCCTTGATCCCACCTTCTCAAGTCCAAGGCCTCCTCGCCTAGCATGCAAGGATACGAGCAAGTTATTAAAAGAACAAGAATCATAACAAAGGATTTTTCATTAATATCCAAAGGAAATTACACATCCTATCATCTATTACAAAAATCATAAAAGGAAAAACTATCCTAAGACTGCTGAGATTGCTGAGCATCATCAAAAGGCTTTTCAAGCCAATCTTGAGTAATGGAGCCAGGAGGAGGAAGGTCCGTTTGATTGTTAAGAGCATCAGTTTCCTCGGCCCCTCTTCCTTCCTCGCTTTCCATGACCTCAGCTCTTCCTCGTCCCGGATGGCCTCCACTAAGTCTTTTATGTTGCCCGGACTACGTGGGCCGGCCTCCACACTTCCTCGCATGCTTGAGCATCCTCGTCGATATCAATTCCAAGTTGCTTGCAGAGAAGGGGACTAAGTGACGGGAGAGCCCTAACTTCCTCACCGTATTGGTCCCGGCATATCAAGATAGCTATTTTATTGATATCAAGGCCAGTGGAGGGATCACCAGATACTACGAGCAAGATGAAGGTATCCATCTTCGAACATAGTAGCCGTCTGCTCGGCCACGGCGTCCTGGAAGGCCGAGCTAGCTACCACAAAGCATCCTCAATGCCGGCTCTTGAAGCGCCACGCCTCATTTTCTGGGCAGAAGGGCAGCCTCCACTGGGTATTTGGCCTCGCCTTCCGGCCTTAGCCTCGAAGCTCGGCCTTATCCGCGAGAGCTTTGGTCGCCTCCTCTCCTTTACGCCGAGAAGCTCGTCGGCCTCGCTTTCTCTTCCTCGGCCTTGGCCTTGCTTTCCTCGGCCCTCTTAACCTCGCCTTCCACCTTCGCCTCGTCGCCTCAAGCTCGGATCTTTGGCTTTAAGAAGTTTGACCAAGGAAGACTTCTCAATCGCTTCCGTGGCCGCTGCCTCATTCATGCGTCCGGTCTTCTTCTTGGCCAAAACATTTTCATAGCCGCCGTGAAGCCAACCGAAAGAAAGTTCAATATCATATTAGAAGAATGTATCAAATCAAAACCGATGATCAACGAGCAAGGAAAGGATATTCACTCTAATTAAGAGCCCTTGCGACAAAGCAAGGTATCATCGCTGGGAGCCTCCTGGACAAGAGCATCATAGGCATCCTCGTCCATAGATCTCTGGACTGGGGCTCTGCCCAATCGTACCAAGGGCCCCGTCCTAGCTTGCAGAGGAATTCCTTTGAGCCGAGGAACGTTGATGGCCATGCTCTTGGCCAGCTCGTCAGCCTGCTCAATGGTCTCAATATTTTGCATGGTTGGAGGAGGAGGAGGAGCATCACCCTGGGGAGCCTCAACGTGGGGAGCCCCACCAACATTAGCCTTCTTGGTTACTGTGCTCCTCTGCACTCGAAGCTCGGGCTCTTTCGGGAGCCGCATCTCCGAGCAACGAGGCGGCTTTCCTGGCCTCCCGCTTCCTCGCACTCGCAGAGATAGGTCACCATGTCACCAAGCTATGGGTTCAACCGGATCCTCGGATGCTTTGCGTCCTCGGAATTAATCTCCCGATGCACTTTAAGGGGTAGGGGCTTATCACCCCGGACACCGAGCACCAAGTTACGAGCATTGGCCTCGTCCTTCCTCTCCACGGAAGCAGAGACTTCTTGCTCGGCTTTCTCTTCGCCCGATCAGCCTCCCGAGGACTTAGTCTCTCCATTGCAAGGGTGGCTTCTTCCTCGGTAGTCAAATCTGTAAAGACAAGGAAGAAATGGTCAAGTACGAGCAAGAAGATCCAAGGTCAAGTACGAGCAAAATAATATACAAAAAATTACAAGTGTAAGATAAAGGTTTACGTCCAACGATGTTAGGTGCTCCAATACATTGGTCGCGGGGACGCTCCTCGTGGCACCTAATACAGTCCTCGTGAAATACGAAGCCTGGATGTACAGTCCAATCATTGAAACGACGACCTCTTTTAACATTTACCAGGGGAGCTACCCCGTCCTCGTTCCCCGGCATCAATCCTGCCTGGATATAGAAGTGATCCGAGGATTCAACTTGCTTCCAGTCCAGGACCCCTACCCTGGCAAACTCTTCTAGGCGTTTGATCAAAGCTTTGGTCCACTCATATTGTTGGACAGCGAAGGTAGATGTTGGGTCACCGCAAGGAGACTGGAACTCCCAACCTTGGCGGCTCTCAACTCGGATGACATGATGATCCTACTGAACTTTACTAGACATGGGGAGGAGCAATTTTGGTTTCCTATTGGCACTCCTAATTACTACCAGCCATTGTTCCTTAATGACTTGGATAATGTAGAAATGACGGAAGGCTCCCATGGTCGGCTCATAGCCTAAACTACGGCAAAGGATGATAAAGCTGACCAAAACCCTAGTACCGTTGGCTCCTAGCATGGCTGGAACCGCCTTTACATCATCCAAAAATTCGCGAGATGAAGGGGTCCAGGAGGAAGACGAAGCCCTTGTTGGAACCGTTTATAATAGAAGTGGACATAATCTTGATTGTAGTAGAAGTTCGTCTCCTCCTTCTCCGTCTTCGGCTCAATCTTGCCCATATAAGTTAACTTGTACTCATCCCGGTTCACCTTGTACTTGGAGTACAATTTTTCAATCATGGGATCCCCTGTGCTTTGGTGCCCTCTCCACTTGCTTTCCTCGGCTACTCGCTCCTCGGCCTCTTCTTCGGACGAGGCGGGCATCGGCTTGTGCACCTTCAACGAAGGCGTCAACTATCTCGAGTAGACGAGGAGGGCTCACCTTCTCTTCCCGTCATATCTCGCATAAAGACGAGGAGACCAAGTTATTTACCTCGTCAATGGCCGATTAAATGACGGGAAGGAAGATTCCCTCCTCGTCATTCCATAAGGCCGAGGAAGGAAGATCTCCTTCCTCGTCATTTCATAAGGCCGAGGAGGGGACCGTACCTCTCAGACGCTCACGCATTTCGCGATGGGAGGCCGGGTAGAACAGTTCGATGTGCTCCACCATTTGAGCCCTATCCTCAAACACTATGATGTTGGGAGAACCAGACTCAATCCTATCTATTCTTGTGGAGTCTCGGGTATTGAATGAATAAACGGAGCGGCCGTAACCCTCAACCGCTTGCTTATATCATCCAAGTTCAGCATCATCCATGGACCCCTCTCTCTACGATAGACCCTCAAATTTCCAGTATGATATCCATAACGGAATCGGGGAGAATGGTCCCAAGATCGAGCCATTTCTAAGGGGAATCAAAAACGAAGGGGGAGTTCATTCAATATTCTAGAAATTTCATATAAAATGCAAAGAGAATTGAAGAACTGAAG